>OY978503.1:8965442-9565442 GCA_963854855.1 Nasturtium officinale | reverse complement strand
CGTTGTCCTCGAAGCTCAGCTCGGACTCCGATCAGTCGTATCACGGCGTTGTCCAAACACCGTGTGGCCGGCTTTCGATCCATTGTTACCGATCCATCTATCCATTCTCACTTCGCTCCATCCCTTCTCACCCTCCAAACACTTATCTCCATCCTCTTCCATATCTACTTCATCCAACCCTTCCGCCGTCCAACCCTCGCCGTGACACCACCACTTTACCATCTCGTCTCTCCCATCCGTACCGCCGAGGACCCGTACCGCGGTCCTTCCACCAGCCGAGGTACCGTACCGGTACCCGTACGACCGCCTCCGTCCCGGTTCCGTCCAAACTCAGCCTGATTCCGAAGCCAACGTTCCTGGAGCGTATCAGCTGGTATCAGAGCCAAGCTTCATCCGTCAGGTTGTAACTTTCCATTAAAACATCTTCCATTGTTTCTCTACCGTTTACCGCCTTGAACTTGTTCTTATTTCGCACCTTACTTTCTAACAGTCTAGTCTTTGCCACGGTCATTATTGTCTCAAAGCTTTGTGCTTATAGCTAGCCTTTGGTCGCCGACGTGTGAAAGACTAAGTCTTAGTACCACCGAAGCACCATTGTTGCCCTAGTGAGACGAGAGGTTGAAGACGAGTAAGTGGGGACCATTTCTGGTCAACACACTTTACTCGCCTATTCTCTGACCCGGCCGCATGAGGAACATCCTGTCCTTGCCTTATTTGTGATCCGTCCCTTTGGCAGGACAAGAGAAATCCGCGTGCTAGTTGTTTTTGCCGTTTTTGTTAATAACTGTCCTTTGTCCTTTTTGCTTTAAACGTTCGGCAGTTGTCCTTTATCTTGCACCATACCGCCAGCTTTCATTTTTTTGTCATTTTTATGCGCGTAGGGTCCAACCCACGGTCCCACGCTCCATTGCCCGTACTGGCAGGATACGTCAGCTCCAACAGCCGTACACCCCCGTGTCCTATTAATCCTGCGATTGACCCGTCCCCATCAGTACCAACCACGACCGGACGACCCTATTGGGCTACCGTCCCTCGACCCGGACGACCACGGCGGACTAACCTTTCCGGACCAAGTACCTCCGAGAGTCTCCCACCGTCCGTACGCCGCCGTCCGTACCCGACCACCGTCCGTACAGGCCAACCCCGCCGGCTTGACCTTACCGACTCCGACCCCGACGAACTCACCCCGGCGTCCGTACCGCGCCGTCCGTACGACCCATCCGTACCGCGCCGTCCGTACGACCCATCCGTACCGCGCCGTCCGTACGACCCATCCGTACCGACCATACCGCCCATGGCCGAACCCGCGGAAGACTTGCCCCGTCCTATTGAGATCGGTACCGTCCTGGCCACCATCCAGGCCCAGATAGAGCGCCTCACCGAGCGAATGGCCCGATACGATCTTCCACCGGATGCTCGACCGCCCCTCCCAAATCCGCCGGCCGATCTCGCCGACCGACCCCTTGAAGAACCCGGCCCGGCCTACCAATCCGATGATGGGTACGATCCATACCAACCCCGTCCAGGTCGACCCCGGCGCAGAGAGCGACCAAACGATCGGGATGACCGTGCACCTCGACCCGAGGCCCCGGTCCACAAACTGGTCCCACCGATCTTCGCGGGAAAGGTTGACCCGGAAGCCTACCTCGATTGGGAAAGGCGAATGGACCATCTGTTTGATTGTTACGATTACTCCGAACCCAAGAAGGTTACCTATGCCGCGGCCCAACTGACCGACCATGCCCTTACATGGTGGGACCGCGACTTGGCAGAACGCAGGCGACGACGTGAAGGCCTAATCCCTACTTGGGACGTTATGAAATATGTCATGAGAAAACGCTACGTCCCGCCCCTCTATCACCGTGATTTGCAAAAGCGGTTCCGAAAACTTCACCAAGGCACCCGAACCATTGAAGAGTACTACGACGAGTTTGAGCATTTGCGAAACCGTCTCCAGCTCAATGACTGTGAAGAAACCTTAATGGCCCAGTTCGTGGACGGCATGCAAGACCGGATTGCCCGCAAAGTAGAGCGGCAGCCTTACCAAGGGTTTGATGAGCTCTTGCACCTGGCCATCCACTTAGAAGCACAGATCAAGAGGAAAACCTCCTCGGCCTTCCGAGGAAAGACCTCCCCGAACCAAGTCTGGCCTCCCAACCCCACAGCCACGTCCACTAGCCCCAAACCACCGGTTGTATCCAAGGCCATTGCCATCGATTCACGTTTCAAGCCAAGGCAACCCGAAGCCAATGCGGGAAGAAGCCGGGACGTGATATGCTACAAATGCCAAGGCAGAGGGCATTACTCCAGGGACTGCCCCAACAACCGAGCCATGATCCTTACCCCCGAAGGCGACTATGAATCCCAGGACGAGGAGCCGGTTGAGGAAAACGACCCCGAGCCAGTTCAACCCGAAGGCACGGTTGAATATCCGGATGTAGGAGACCTCCTGGTCGTCCAAAGGAGCCTGAGCACCTTGACCTTGCCCGAGCCGACCGGACAGCGGGACAACATCTTCCACACACGCTGCACCATCAACGGCAAGGTTTGCGGCTTGATCATTGATGGTGGGTCCTGTACCAATGTGGCCAGCTCCCACCTCGTGGCCAAGCTTTCTCTCCCTACCTCTAAACACCCTCATCCCTATAAACTGCGATGGCTGAATGATAAAACTGTTATACCCGTTACCGAACAGGTAGATCTAGCCTTTAGTATAGGGCATTACCGGGACACGGTCCAATGTGACGTTGTTCCAATGCAAGCTAGCCACGTCCTCTTAGGACGCCCATGGCAGTTTGACAAGGACGCCACCCACAACGGCCGTTCCAACTTTTATTCGTTTATGCATGAATCTAAGCGTGTTACCCTAGCACCTCTAACACCCGTTCAAGTACATGAACTCCAATCTCGCTTAGCCAAAACCACATCTTCCCGTCCCAACTTCCTAATATCCATTAGGGACGCTTGTAAAACCATCGGCAATGAGTGCCGAGTTGTACTAATGGTTTACAAAGATGTGATGAGCGCAGGTACCAGGGAAGATCCAATCCCGGATGAGCTCCAAAGGATCCTGCAGAAGTATTCGACCGTCTTCCCTGAAGAGATTCCCCACGGGCTCCCACCCCTCCGGGGAATTGAACACCGAATAGACTTTATTCCCGGAGCCTCCCTGCCCAACCGACCTGCTTACCGCGTTAATCCGGAGGAATCCAAAGAATTAGAGCGACAGGTTGCCGACCTCTTGTCCAGGGGATACGTCCGCGAGAGCCTCAGTCCGTGCGCCGTACCAGTCCTTTTGGTCCCCAAGAAGGATGGCAGCTGGAGAATGTGCGTGGACTGCCGGCCCATCAACAACATTACGGTCAAATATCGGCACCCAATTCCCCGTTTGGACGACATGTTGGACGAACTTAGTGGCGCGTCCATTTTCTCCAAAATCGATCTCAAAAGTGGTTACCACCAAGTCCGAATGAGAGAAGGTGACGAATGGAAGACCGCCTTCAAAACCAAGCAAGGGCTGTACGAGTGGCTAGTCATGCCGTTCGGCCTTTCCAACGCCCCTTCCACCTTCATGCGACTGATGAACCATACTCTCCGAGCGTTCCTCAATAAATTTGTGGTTGTCTACTTTGACGACATCCTTGTCTACAGCAAGGATCTTACTGCACATGCTTCCCACCTAGATACGGTTCTACGAACCTTGCAACAAGAGGAGCTCTACGCCAACATGTCCAAGTGTACCTTCGGCGCTCGAGAACTTATCTTCTTGGGCTTTGTCCTCAGTGGTCAGGGTCTAAAAGTTGACCAAGAGAAGATCCGGGCCATCCAAGAATGGCCAACCCCTACCAACGTCAGCCAAGTCCGAAGTTTCCATGGCCTGGCCAGTTTCTATCGACGTTTCGTTTAGTTCCATTGCCGCTCCCTTAACGGCTTTGGTGAAAAAGTCCTCCGGGTTTATATGGGAAGAACCCCAAGAGAAGGCCTTCCAAGAGCTCAAGGGTCGGCTCACTCAAGCACCTTTACTGGCCTTGCCCGACTTCAACAAGACCTTCGAAATTGAATGTGACGCGTCCGGTATAGGCATTGGAGCTGTGCTGACACAAGAAGGGCGTCCCGTGGCTTACTTCAGTGAGAAGCTTAGTGGAGCCACACTCAACTACCCCACCTACGACAAAGAGCTCTATGCGTTGGTCCGGGCACTTGAAACATGGCAACATTACCTCCTCTCCAAGGAGTGCGTCATCCACTCGGATCATGAAACCTTGAAGCATCTCCGGGGGCAAACCAACCTGAAGAAGCGGCACGCCAAATGGCTCGAGTTCATCGAGATGTTTCCTTATGTCATTAAGTATAAGAAGGGAAAAGAGAATGTAGTCGCCGATGCTCTTTCCCGTCGCCACGCCCTAATCACCACTGTTGAGGCCAAGGTTCTAGGCTTCGGCCCTCTTAAGGACCGGTACCAAGATGATCCCGGTCTAAAACTTCCCTATGCCGAACACGGGAAGGACTCCTTCAAGGATTTTCATATCCACGACGGTTTCCTTTTTAAGGGCAAACGGTTGTGCATACCAGAGGGATCTATTCGAGAGCTGCTCGTTCAAGAAGCCCACAGTGGCGGTTTGATGGGACACTTTGGGACGCATAAGACCTTAGACATGCTGCGAAGTCACTTCTACTGGCCTAGGATGAGGAGCATGGTCGAAGTCTTCTGTGCAAGGTGTTTAACCTGCAAGCGCGCCAAGACCAAGTCCCATCCATACGGACTATACATGCCCCTGCCCATCCCAACCTCCCCATGGATCGACCTATCCATGGACTTTCTGCTAGGATTGCCTCCAATCGAAAGAAAGGACTCAATAATGGTAGTGGTCGACCGTTTTTCCAAAATGGCCCATTTCATGCCCTGTTCCAAGGCATGGGACGCTACGGCCATTGCCGACCTCTTCTTCCGGGACGTTGTCAAACTTCACGGCCTACCCCGAACCATTGTCTCTGATCGAGACCCCAAATTTCTCAGTCATTTCTGGAGAACCTTGTGGAGGCGCATGGGAACCAAACTCCTTTTCTCCACTGCCGCGCATCCCCAAACCGATGGACAAACTGAAGTCGTTAACCGTACCTTGGGAGCTTTGCTCAGGACGGCCGTGGACTCCGACAAAGCCAACTGGCTCCAAAGCCTACCTTATGTGGAGTTTGCCTACAACCGGGCAACTCACTCAACTACCAGCCTCTCCCCGTTTGAGATTTGCTACGGGTTCAATCCGTGTACACCGCTCGACATGATTCCATTGCCCCCTGAGCGGATGGAAGACCAAAATGGGGTAGCCAAGGCTGAATATGTCCGTAAGCTTCATGAACGTGTCCGCAGCCGAATCCTCAAGAAGACGGAACAGTACAAGCAGAAAGCGGACCGAGGGAGACAGCCAATGATCCTACAACCAGGGGAATGGGTTTGGCTACACACCCGAACTGAACGATTCAACAAAACCCGACAGACGAAGCTACAACCGCGAGGAGATGGTCCCTTCCAAGTCCTAGAGCGCATTAACAACAATGCGTACCGGATAGACATTCCAGGTAAAGGTAACATGTCCACCACTTTCAATGTTGCTGATTTGTCCCGTTTTGATAAAGGAGATCAAGTTTTGAGGACAAAACACTTTCAAGAGGGAGGGCATGATGAGGCCCAAGACGTCTCCGACCCGGAGGATAGCCAGCCGGACGATACCGGTACAGACACGGACGAAAGCCAAGGAACGTTGCCAGTTATGCCGGTATCGGCCATTGACCGTGCGCATTCGCGACCGTACCAAACAAGAATGAACATGGCGATTGCCCAAGGACTGAAGAAAGGCAAATGGCCCCAACCCAAGCTGGCAACCTCGGCAAACACCAAGGACCAAGTCCTTAGCGTTTTCACCTTGACACGGTGAAAACACCCCACTAAAGTCGTTTGGGAAAGGAACACTCTTTTTCCCTTGATGGGTTTTATCCCTAAGTGGTTTTCCCATCAAGGTTTTTAACGAGGTTCACGACCCGGCCGCATTAGGACCGAGCCGATCATCACCTTACCCGTCCATGGTCCGCGTGGTTGTCGTCCGGCCCTAATCTCTATCCCTTCCTGTTTTCTTGCTTTTACCGTTTTACTAAGAACTTAATTTACTGTTTTATGGGTATGTAAACACCCAAGGACACGTTGGTCTTTTTGTAATGGGCGTGTTGCCCTATTTCTCTCGCCTATATAAAGGCGTGTAACCTCTCCCTTTGAACTCAGATTTGAATGAATGCAATTAGCTTAAAGCTTGCTCTCGAATCTCAAGTAGTTTAGACATCGTTGTCCTCGAAGCTCAGCTCGGACTCCGATCAGTCGTATCACGGCGTTGTCCAAACACCGTGTGGCCGGCTTTCGATCCATTGTTACCGATCCATCTATCCATTCTCACTTCGCTCCATCCCTTCTCACCCTCCAAACACTTATCTCCATCCTCTTCCATATCTACTTCATCCAACCCTTCCGCCGTCCAACCCTCGCCGTGACACCACCACTTTACCATCTCGTCTCTCCCATCCGTACCGCCGAGGACCCGTACCGCGGTCCTTCCACCAGCCGAGGTACCGTACCGGTACCCGTACGACCGCCTCCGTCCCGGTTCCGTCCAAACTCAGCCTGATTCCGAAGCCAACGTTCCTGGAGCGTATCACCAAGGATATCATAAGGAAGGCAACAAAGTTTACAGATTGAAGAAAGCAATCTATGGGCTGAAGCAATCCCCAAAGGCTGCTAAGATATCTGAAAAACAATCTCGGAAAAGGCATATGGATGAAGGCTAATGGAAACACAAAGGTTCAAGGATATTGCGATGCAGATTGGGCTGGAGATAAGAAGGATAGAAAGTCCACATCCGGTTTTTGTACCTTGGTAGGAGGCAATCTAGTGACTTGGAGGAGTAAAAAGCAGAAAGTTATAGCCTTGTCTAGTGCTGAAGCCGAGTATAGAGCCATGAAGGAAGTGACGAAAGAACTTATTTGGGTAAAGGCATTCTTAGGGGATCTTGGAATACATGAAACTGAGGAAATGTTGCTATATTGTGATAATCAAGCTGCAATACATATAGCATCCAATCCGGTATTCCATGAAAGGACCAAACATATAGAGGTGACTTGTCACTTTGTGAGGGGAAAGATTCAAGAAGGAATCATTAAACCTGCCTTTGTAACAAGTGAGAACCAACTAGCTGATATCTTCACCAAAGCAACCTCATCTGTCACTTGTGATCGCATTCATAGCAAGATCGGTCTAAAGGATCTTCACCGACCAATCTTGAGGGGGAGTGTTGAGATAGATGCTTATTCATGTGATAGAGTAATCAAGAGGAATGAACTAGTTGAAAAGGAACTAGAAAAGAAAGGAAGCGGTTGGATATCAACTAGATAATCAAACTAGGAAGCAAGGAGGTATGGGAGAAGGTATGGGCACAGCATGGGTGAGGTATGGGCGCCATTTACTGTTGGAGTAGCTCAGCCACAAGTCTCCTTCTCTTCTTCTCTCTTCTCCACGCCCCTTTCTTCTTCTCCTTGTAAAGTCTATATATATCCTTGTAAATCTCTTGTAAAAGATATGAGAAAGAAAAAGAAGTGAATAAGATTATTAAGACTTGCATAAACTCTCTCCATTCTTGCTATTCTTTCTCTCATTCTCCAATCATTCTTCATTCTCTCTTAACTTCAAATCTATATTTCTACAGAAGGGACATATCAAGGAAAAGTGTTGGACTCTCCATCCACATTTGAGGCCTAAGCGACTAAGGGAGAATGAACATTGCATAGAGCCTTCATGGGAGTTGCACAACCGGTTGAGGATAATGTCAAGAGATCCTAGTTTGAGGCTCTCATCAAGAGCCTAGATAAGCCGACAGAATCCAGTAAGAGCTTTCTTAGTTCTAGAAACTCCATAAGTAAGGGTAAAATTATTGTGGATTAAGGAGCTTGTCATCCTCGAGTTAGTAGCCCGAGTCTGACATTCAGCTTAGGATTTTAAGAAAGAAAGAAAAAGAAAAAGGCTATAAGAGATATGTTTATAAGTTCTAAAGAGTTGGGAATTATAAAAAGAAAAGAAAAGTGTCTAGTAAAGGATTTCGAAGAGTTTAAAAAGAAAATAAAAAGATCTACGATCAGAAAAGAGAAAGAAAAGAAAGAAAATAAAGAAAAAGAAATATAAAATAGAAGTGAAAAGAAAAGAGCCTTAGAAAAACGAGAAGAAAACCCAATCCGCTAGATCAATAAGAAGTAAACCACTCCCTAGAACTTGAAATCAAAAAGAAAAAGTGTTAGTTAAAAGAAGAATCAGAAGCAAATGAAAGCCTAAAGGAAGATTTAGGATGCTTTCTGGGATTAGATGATAGGTTTGGGATTTATCTCTTATATGTTTGGGTAGATGAGAATCTATCTTTGTATGCATAGGTTGGCCCTGACCTTTAGCATTCTTCTAAAACTCAATCATTTCCTGGGATCCATGTTCTAATTAGACAAGACTTTTGGAGGGACTACTTTTGTCTCTTAACCTACACTCTTAGCCAAATGAGATTCAATGATCTTTTCATATACTTGATTCATGGTTACAAATCAATAAATGTTACAGATTTGAATGATTTGAATGTATGTCTAGGTCTTTTCAGATGCTAGTTATTGTGAGAAGAGTATGGCTAAAACTTTTGGAGTAGAACTCACTTGTTTTGGTTCTGATTTCCTACTTTCAAACCTTTTTTATCATCTTAGCTCCTATGCTTGTTTGAGGGCAAGCAAAGACTAAGTTTGGGGGAATTGATGAGTATGATATTTGCATAGTTTTTAGCATACTTAATCATCTATATTGGTTACTTTCATTATCATTTCCACCAGTTTCTTATCCGTTTTGCATAATTACTACATTTACTTAGGATTTGTATTATGTATTGCATTTGCATTGCATATTTATCTGAGTAGTGAAATTTAGGGTTCTTGGGGGAAATGGTAGTTCTGGATTAGATTTCGTCTCTTTAATGTTGTTAATGCTTTCGTACTTTCATTTCTCTTCTAAATTAGGGTTCTTAATGCTTATTCCTTTCTGATCAATTGGAATATGATTCCAGACATTCACCACTCAAAAAGTGTTCAAAGAATATCTGATCATCTTAATTCTAGAGATTTGTTCATCCTAGCCTAAGGGATTAGATGTTTAGGGAACATTTTGGCTTTAGTGATCTGGATCTTTATGTCTGTTTCAATTATGTTTCATTGATGAGAGTCAAGATTAGGAAATTTCTGAGATTTGAGGTTAATCACCATGAGAGTGGGTTTAGCTTGTTAAGAAGATCAATGTCTAGAGAATATTTTGAATAAGTTGTTTAAGGAAGCATCATTTTAGTATAGATTGAATCCCAGATTTCACTAAACCCCCCAAGAATCTTATTTGTCATTCTGCTTGTTAATCTCATTTGCATTTTTATTTTCTTTCACTTGCTAGTTCATACTTGTTACATCAAAACCAACCATCATCTAGCTTGACTTAGAACAACTTGATCATATCCTTTTTGATTGCATCTTTTCCATTATGGATTGACACCTCCAATGCTATAATGACAAGATTTGGGGAATTGATTCAATAGTTTTGAAACATGTGTATCACTTGTATAGTTGTGAGATGGGTTAATCGCCTAACTCAGTATTTATTAAATACTGATATATCTCTTTGTAATGATACAATAAATTTTAGCTTGATGTAGCTCATAGGACCAATGCTGCAGAAAGGAGATGACATATCGGTTTGCTATTAATTTATTTTATTAATATTATTATTTTATGGTGATGATTTGTCATTAACTTGTTGTTTATTAGTTGATAACTATGCTGATATATTTTTGTGAATTTACTGAATTAATTAATTTAATGTGGATGTCGAGAATCATTTAATTATTTTTTTGTTTGAATAATTTAATATTTATGAAAATATTATTAGTTAAACATTGGTTGAGGTATTTCAGAAACTATAGTGAGGAAAATCACTATCATAACCCTTAAAACCCTTCAATGCCTCATGGAAAGATTTGACGAGTCTTTATTAGAATCCCTACAGCTTGATCCTTAGAAGATTGGAACAAGATTTTGTAAGTGGTTGAGAAAAGCTGGCTTGCATTCTCTCAAAGTGGTATGAATCTGCTGGTAGAGATTTTAACAATCTATTAGCCTTATTTGCAAGAGAAAAATAAAGATTTTACACTTTAGGTAGTCCTCAGGGACATCGGATGAACGTGTAGTTCCGCAAATCTCTTCAAAAACATTTAAATGGTCCATGGGATGTTCAGTAGAGAGTCCATGGAATTGGGTTTGATTCACCAAAACAATAATTTGAGGTTTGATCTCAAAATCTTGTCTGAGAGAGTGAGAAATGTTGATAGCAGAACGATCTTGGTAGTATTGATTAGGAGTATCATACTCATCAATTGTTCTTCACCTTAGAGTTTGTATGCAAGTGATATGTCTTCCATCAACACGTGGCTGTTGTTGCCTATTGATGAAGTTGTCGTCCTGTTGAATAGACATACCTATATTTCCTCACGCATCCACATGAACAGCATAATTGAAAGAATAAATGTCGTATTTGATTAATTTACTTTGAATGTTTCAGAGTTGAATAAGTCCTCCAAGTTAATAGGAATGGAAGAACGATTAGAGTTCAAGTTTGTTTGAGACTTAGTGGGTTGAGTCTATCTTGGTTTTTTGTTTTCTGTATGGTCTATATAAGACCGCGTTTGTTTCTCAATAAAGTAAGCATATCTGTTTAAGAAATACATCAGTTTTCGAAAGCCATTATAACAGTGGTATCAGAGCCTGTTGCGAACCAAAAACATGAGTGAGAAAGATATGATGATTATTCCAAAGTTTGACGGAGACTATGAGCATTAGGCTATGCTCATGGAGAGTTTATTGAGGTCAAAGGAGTGGTGGGATCTCATTGAAACAGGGATTACATGGCCTGAGAGGAACGTGATCTTGACCGGACCGCAAAGAACAGAGCTGGCGGAGAAGAATGTCACAGATCATAAGGTAAGAACTACCTGTTTGCTTCCATAGACAAGACAATTCTCAAAACAATTCTAAAAAAGAAGACATCAAAGGACTTATGGGAGTCAATGAAGAGGAAGTATCAAGGTAATGACAAAGCTCGAAGTGCTCAGTTACAGAGGTTGCGGAGAGACTTTGAGATATTGGAGATGAAGAGTGGAGAAACCATCACTAATTACTTCTCAAGGGTGATGGAGGATGCAAACAACATGCGGAACCTAGATGAAGTTATTCCAGATTCCAAAGTGGTGGAGAAGATTTTGAGAACTCTGGTTGAGAAATTCACATATGTTGTATGTGCAATTGAAGAGTCGAATGATATCAAAGAGCTGACTGTAGATGGACTGCAGAGCTCTTTAATGGTGCACGAGCAGAGCTTGAGCAGACATGTGCGAGAAGAACATGCTCTGAAAGTTGAAGGACAGTGGAAGCTAGACACAAGCAGAGGAAGAGGGGGATATTTCCGAGGACGAGGAAGAGGAAATCCAGGAAGAGGACGTGGAATCATCAACAAAGATATGGTTGAGTGATACAAATGTCACAAAATGGGGCATTATAAGTGATGAGGCCCAAGCCACATCCGATCCCGAGGATAGCCAGCTGGACGATGCCGAGACAGATACGGACGGAAGCCAAGGGGCATTGCCTGATATGCCGGTTTTGGCCATTGACCGCGAGCACTTGAGACCTTACCAAACAAGGATGAACCTAGTAATTGCCCAAGGCTTGAAGAAAAGCAAATGGCAACAACACAAGCTGGTAACATCGGCAAGCGTCAGGGACCAAGTCCTTAGCGTTTTCACCTTGATACGGTGAAAACGTCCCACTAAAGTCATTTGGGAAAGGAACACTCTTTTTCCCTTGATTGGGTTTTATCCCAAAGTGGTTTTCCCATCAAAGTTTTTAACGAGGTTCACGATCCGGACGCATTGGGACCGAACCGATCATCACCTTGCCCATCCATGGTTCGTGTGGTTGTCACTCGGTCATAATCCCTATCCCTTCCTCTTTCCATGTTTTTACCGCTTTACTAAAGGACTTAAGTTACTGATTTACGGGTATGTAAAACACCCAAGGACACGCTGGTCCTTTGTAAGGGTTTGATGCCCTAATTATCCCGCATATATAAAGGCATGTAACCTCAACTTTGAAATCAGATTTGAATAAACGCATTTAGCTTGAAACCTTGCTCTCGAATCTCAAGTAGTTTAAACATCGTTGTCCTTGAAGCTCGGCTCGGACTTCGATCAGTCATATCACGGTGTTGTCCAAACACCGTGTGGCCGGCTTTCGATCCATTGTTACCATTCCATATTTCCCCACTATCACTTCGTTCCATCCTCCCACCATCAACCGCCTTTCATCCCCTTCATCTCGATCTTCGTTTCCATCTACCCATTCTACCGCTCAACTTCCGCTAAACCTCGCATCGATCTTGCCCATTCATACCATAATACCATACAGGTATTAAGTCTGCACCGCCAAGGACCCGTACCGCATCCCTCGACCCCAGCCAAGATATCGTACTGATACCCGTACGACCGATTCCAATCCGGTCTCATTCCGACTAGCCTGATTCTGAAGCTAGCATTCCTGGAGCGTATCAGCTGGTATCAGAGCTAAGCTTCATCCGTCATTGTAACTTTCCTGTTAACTCCTTCCATTGTTACTCGACTGTTTCACCGTTTTAAATTTGTTCTTATCTCGCACTTTTGTTAAAAGTTCTAAGCTTTGCCTCGGTCATTCTGTCTCAAAGCCCTATGCTTGTAGCTAGCCTTTGGCCGACGACGTGTAAAAGACTAACTCTTGAAACCACGGATCGCCATTGTTGCCCTAGTGAGACGCGAGGATGAAGATGAGTACGTGGGGACCATCACTGGTTAACACACCTTACTCGCCTGTCCTCTGACCCGGCCACGCGTGGAATATTCCGTCCTTGCCTTATCATTGGGATCCATCTCATTGGCAGGACGTTAGAAAACCGTGTGCAAGCTGTCCTTTTGTTTTGTTATTATTATCGGTCCTTTCTATTGTTTAAAACGTTCGACTGTTGCACGGTCGTTTGGCATTTAGCAAAACGACCCTTTATCCATATCCGTAGTTTGTACCGCTTAAAACTTACCGTTGTAAACCACGAGCTTTCATCTCTTGTCATTATATGCACGTAGGTCCCATCCCGCAACCCCACGATCTATTGCCCGTACTGGCTGGATACGGCAGCTCCAACAGCCGTAAACCCCCGTTCCCGATCATCCCTACGACTGATCCATCCCAGCCCGCACCTACTAGGAGAACAACCGGACGTCCCTATTGGGCTACCATCCCTCGGCCAGAACGACACCGGCGGACTAACCTTTTGGGACCTAGTACCTCTGAGAGTCCACCACCGTCCGTACCCCACCAACGTCCATACAGGCTAACCCCGCCGGCTTGACCTTACTGACTCAGACCCCGACAAACTTACCCCACCATCCGTACCGCGCCGTCCGTACGTACCGTCCGTACCACCCGTACTGACCATACCGACCATGGCCAAACCCGTAGGAGAACTGCCCCGTCCTATTGAGATCGGTACCATACTGGCCACCATCCAGGCCCAAATAGAATGCCTTACCGAGCGAATGGCCCGATAAGACCTCCCATCTGATGCTCGACCACCCCTCCCAAACCAGCCGGTCGACTTCGCCGATCGCCCCAATGAAGAACCCGTCCCGGCCTATCCATCCGACGATGGGTACAACCCATACCAACCAAGACCAGGTCGACCCCAACGAAGAGAGCGACCGAACGTCCATGACCGGGATGACCTGTAGAAATATAGATTTGAAGTTAAGAGAGAATGAAGAATGATTGGAGAATGAGAGAAAGAATAGCAAGAATGGAGAGAGTTTATGCAAGTCTTAATAATCTTATTCGCTTCTTTTTCTTTCTCATATCTTTTACAAGAGATTTACAAGGATATATATAGACTTTACAAGGAGAAGAAGAAAGGGGCGTGGAGAAGAGAGAAGAAGATAAGGAGACTTGTGGCTGAGCTACTCCAACAGTGTCTCAACAGTAAATGGCGCCCATACCTAACCTATGCTGCGCCAATACCTTCTCCCATACCTCCTTGCTTTCTAGTTTGCTTATCTAGTTGATATCCAACAGCTTCCTTTCTTTTCTAGTTCCTTTTCAACTAGTTCATTCCTTTTGATTACTCTATCACTTGAATAAGCATCTATCTCAACACTCCCCCTCAAGATTGGTCGGTGAAGATCCTTTAGACCGATCTTGCTATGGATGCGATCACAAGTGACAGATGAGGTTGCTTTGGTGAAGATATCAGCTAGTTGGTTCTCACTTGTTACAAAGGCAGGTTTAATGATTCCTTCTTGAATCTTTCCCCTCACAAAGTGACAATCCACCTCTATATGTTTGGTCCTTTCATGAAACACCGGATTGGATGCTATATGTATTGCAGCTTGATTATCACAATATATCAACATTTCCTCAGTTTCATGTATTCCAAGATCCCCTAAGAATGCCTTTACCCAAATAAGTTCTTTCGTCACTTCCTTCATAGCTCTATACTCGGCTTCAGCACTAGACAAGGCTATAACCTTCTGCTTTTTACTCCTCCAAGTCACTAGATTGCCTCCTACAAAGGTACAAAAACCGGATGTGGACTTTCTATCCTTCTTATCTCCAGCCCAATCTGCATCGCAATATCCTTGAACCTTTGTGTTTCCATTAGCCTTCATCCATATGCCTTTTCCGGGATTGTTTTTCAGATATCTTAGCAGCCTTTCAATCATGTTCCAATGCTGCGTGGTTGGCTTTTGCATATGTTGGCGCACATGGTTTATTGCAAAGCAAATGTCCGGCCTAGTGATAGTAAGATAGATAAGCTTGCCCACCATCCTTTGATATCGCTTAATGTTCTCCAAAGGCTCCCCCTCAGGACTATCTTGATAGCCTTCTTCTATTGGAGTTTTAGCCGGTTTGGATCCTAGCTTCCCAGTTTCTTCTAAGAGATCAAGCACATATTTCCTTTGAGAGATGAACATTCCATCTTCAATCCGTGTCATCTCAATTCCTAGGAAGTACTTAAGTTCCCCCAAGTCCTTTATATCAAAATCGGCCTTCAAGATCTTCTTGGTTTGATCTACTCCATCTTTGTCACTTCCTGTGATGATTAGATCATCCACATATATTAATACCACAACCGTTCCTCCTTCACTTTGTCTTGTGAACAATGTGTGATCAGCTTCAGATCTTATGAACTCTCTCTCCAACAGACAAGCGCTTAGCCTTTGGTACCATGCTCTTGGGGATTGCTTCAGCCCATAGATTGCTTTCTTCAATCTGCAAACTTTGTTGCCTTCCTTATGATATCCTTGGGGTGGATCCATATACCCCTCTTCTTCCAAGTCTCCTTGCAAGAATGCGTTCTTGACATCCATCTGCCATAGATCCCATTTTAAGTTCACTACCACTGAGATTAGTATTCTTATGGAATGAAGCTTAGCAACCGGAGCAAATGTCTCGGTATAGTCCTCCCCATAAACTTGAGTATACCCTTTTGCTACCAACCTTGCCTTGTAACTTTCTATCTTCCCATCACTTGTGTATTTGATTGTATACACCCATCTACTCCCAACCGACTTCTTATCCTTTGGTAAGTCGGTTAAGTACCAAGTATTATTCCTTTCCATGGACTTCATTTCCTCTTCCATGGCTTTCACCCATACTTCACTCTCACATGCTTCTTCATATGAGCTAGGAATGTATTCCTTGCTGATTTTTGTGAGAAACACTTCATGCTCTTTGGGTAATGTCGCCAAGGAACAGAAATGCTCAATAGGATATGTGATAATACTAGTTTGAGTGTGATCTCCTTCTTGTGATATGAGAGTGCTGTCACCAATAGGATCGAGATCTAAGCTCGCCGTACGCTCAGGACACTCTCTTATCACACAAGGAAGATTACTCGTACTAGACTCTCCTTGGAACATAGCAGAATTGTTGTAGCCATAGAAAACACGTTGTCGCCTCTCTCTTGTACTTCTTCTTAGAGGTATGGTTGGATCAGATTCTCCTTCCTCAACATCCGCTTCTTCTTCAGCTGAATCCTGATCTGGTTCCATATGTGTATCATCTGCATCTCCATGTTCCATGATGCTCTCAGATGGTGCATTCTCTCCTTGTATTTCATCCCTTGCTATTGGCGCTTCATTGAACAGCATCCAATCCATAGATGATGAGACTATACCTTCAAGAGTATCATGATTCTTGGCTCCATAAAAGCTTTCTTTTTCATTGAACTTTACCTCTCTAGACACATATACCCTTCTTGTCTCCGGATTATAGACCTTGTAGCCCTTTTGAGTTGGTGAGTATCCAATGAAAACACACTTCATGCTTCTAGGTTGAAGCTTGTTTCTTTGTCCTTCTGGTAGAAACATGAAACACTTACATCCAAATGCCTTAAGGTGATGTAAGCTTGGTTTATTTTTGTACAACACTTCAAACGGTGATCTATCTTCCAAGTTCTTTGTTGGAAGCCGGTTAATCAAATAGTTTGAAGTCATTACTGCATCTCCCCAATGAGATTTAGGTACTCCTTTGGCAATCATGATAGTCCTTGCTACTTCCATTAGATGCCTATTTTTCCTTTCTGCTACCCCATTTTGTTGTGGAGTGTATGCACAAGATGTTTGATGAATGATGCCAAAGTTGTTGAGTAGCTCCTTAAATCTCTTGCTTACATATTCTCCTCCATTATCACTTCTTAAGACCTTGATTGTTGTTTTGAATTGTGTAGAAACAGTTAATGAAGTTGGTGAATGCTTCATAAACTTGGTCCTTGGAGTTTAAGAGTGTGACCCATGTGTATCTTGAGTAATCATCAATGAAAGAAACAAAGTACTTATATTGATCACTTGAATTACATGGTGCGGTCCATACATCTGAGTGTACAATGCCAAAAACTTCATCACAAGTTGTGGAGGAGATAGGAAAAACTTGTCTACAATGTTTTCCTAGTACACATGCTTCACATACTACTTCTTCTTGAATGAGATTGGGTAAGACCATCTTGAGAACTGCTGAACTTGGGTGTCCTAGCCTTTCATGCCATAATGGGCTATCTCCAATCTCCTTCCTACCAGAAACTTCTACATTTGCCTTCATTCCAAGAGCCATTGGATCCTCTTGTTTATTTGCTTCCAAAAGATACACACCATCCTCTACCTCCCCTTCTCCGAGTACATTGTTTGTTTTAGGGTCCTAAAACTTAACAAAGTCAGTCCCAAACAATGCTACACAATCCAAATCCTTTGTAGCTTTATGAACTGATAGAAGATTAGATGAGAAACTAGGCATGTATAAAGCTTTTGTTTCCTTCTAGAAAAGTTCTAACTTTCCTATCCCTTCAATCAGAACTGAGCTTCCATTAGCTACTTGTACATTTCCATGATAAGGCTCAAGATTTTTTAACAAGTCTTGATCCTTAATCATGTTATGAGAGGCTCCGGAATCTACAATCATTTTACCCTTCCTTATGGCGCTTTTAGAGCTGAGGAAACTCTTACCAGATTCTGTTAACTTAGCTAGGCTCTTGATAAGAGCCACAAACTCTGATCTTTTGACAGTATCCTCAACTGGTTGTGCAACCCCCATGAACGCCCTATGCCCACTTCCACTCTCCCTTAGCCGCTTAGGCCTCAAATGCGGATGGAGAGTCCAACACTTCTCCTTGGTATGCCCTTTCATCTAACAATGCTCACAGTCCAACACCCTTCTTTCAAACATGAGATTTCTTTTTGCAAGATGTGCAGCTTCACTTGGTGCTCGGAATAGGTCTCTTAAGCCCTCCTCCCTTTGTATCAAGCCACATACTTCCGCTAGACTTGGCAGCTTCTCAAATCTAAGTATGTGCTTGATAAGGTCCTTGTAAGATGCATTGATGCCAAGAGAAGCCCAAACACTTGGTCTTGGTCACGCTTTTCACCTAACTCCTTAGGGTCTATAGTTTGTGGCCTCAAGATCTCCAACTCGGCCCAGAAGCTTCTATACTCCCCAAACATTTCCTTGAATGGCTTCTCCTCTTGTTGAAGCTCATTCAGCGCCCTCTTCACCTCAAATATCCTTGATATGTTTGACACATTTCCATATACTCCCTTGAGTATATCCCACAGCTCCTTAGCGGTATCCGCATATGAGTAGGCCGCCAAGATGGATGGTTCTAGTGAGCTTTGAAGAAGAGAAAGAGTGTATTGTTCTTCTTGCTCTTCCTTAGCTTCCTCCTTCTCATTTCTCACCACCGCCTCCGCTTCCTCCTTTGGCTCAACATACCGCCAAAGTCCTCGGCCTCTAAGAATGGTTTTAGTGGTTTTTGCCCAAAGAAGGTAGTTGTTCCCTTTGAGCATGACTGAGATTGCTACTCTATTTGTCTCCATTTTCTAGTAATAATACACAATTCTAGTTCTTTCACAACTTGAAGATCCTATGATCTCAAGGATATTAATCTCAGAGTGAATAGAACTTAGAAAGGTGTATTGTTATAGATTAGAAGATTTGTAGAGTGCTAGAAGAATTATACGAGAGTTAAGCATTTGGAATGCTCAACCTTGCTCTGATACCATGTAGAAATATAGATTTGAAGTTAAGAGAGAATGAAGAATGATTGGAGAATGAGAGAAAGAATAGCAAGAATGGAGAGTGATGAGGCCCAAGCCACATCCGATCCGGAGAATAGCCAGCCGGACGATGCCGAGACGGATACGGATGGGAGCCAAGGATCGTTGCCGGATATGCCAGTTTCGGTCATTGACCGCGAGCACTCGAGACCATACCAAACAAGGATAAACCTGGTGTTTGCCCAAGGATTGAAGGAAGGCAAATGGCAAAACACAAGCTGGCAACATCGGCAAATGTCAAGGACCAAGTCCTTAGCGTTTTCACCTTGACACGGTGAAAACGCCCCACTAAAGTCGTTTGGAAAAGGAACACTCTTTTTCCCTTGATCGGGTTTTATCCCTAAGTGGTTTTCCCATCAAGGTTTTTAACGAGGTTCACGACCCGGACGCATTGGGACCAAACCGATCATCACCTTGTCCATCCATGGTTCGTGTGGTGGTCCCTCGGTCCTAATCCCTATCCCTTTCCTTTTCATGTTTTACCGCTTTACCAAAAGACTTAAGTTACTGAATTACGGGTATGTAACACACCCAAGGACACGATGGTCCTTTTGTAAGGGTTTGTTGCCCTAATTCTCCCGCCTATATAAAGGCATGTAACCTCGCCCTTTGAACGGAGATTTGAATGAATGCAATTAGCTTAAAGCTTGCTCTCGAATCTCAAGTAGTGTAAACACCGTTGTCTTTGAAGCTCGGCTCGGACTTCGGTCAGTCGTATCACGGCGTTGTCCAAACACCGTGTGGCCGGCTTTCGATCCATTGTTACTATCCCACCTTTTTTCATTGCCTCTTCGCTCTATTGTTCTACCATCAATCACCCTTCACCACCCCTGTTCATCTCTATCTTCATTTCCACCTAACCAACCCACCGTTTAACTTCCGCCAAACCCCGCTTCAATATAACCCAATACCATACCGGTAATAAGCCTGTACTGCCGGAGGCCCCGTACCGCATCCCCCGACCCGACCGTGATACCGTACAAGTCCCGTACGACCGATTCCTTCCCGGTCACGTTCCAACTCAGCCAGATTTTGAAGCCAACGTTCCTTGGAGCGTATCAGCTGGTATCAAAGCCAAGCTTCATCCGTCAGGTTGTAACTTTCCGTTAAATACCTTCCATTGTTTCTCGGCTGTTTACCGCTTTAAAACTTGTTCTTATCTCACACTTACCATTTAACGTTCTAAGCTTTGCCTCGGTCATTATTGTCTCAAAGCCCTGTGCTTATAGCTAGCATTTGGTCGACGGCGTGTAAAAGACTAAGTCTTGAGACCACGGGTCGCCATGGTTGCCCTAGTGAGACGAGAGGTTGAAGACGAGTACGTGGGGACCATTTCTGGTTAACACGCCTTACTCGCCTATCCTCTGACCCGGTCACGTGTAGAATATTCCGTCCTTGCCTTATCATTGGGATCGTCTCATTGGCAGGACGTTAGAAAATCCTCGTGCAAGCTGTCCTTTCTATTATTATTATAAACTGTCCTTTTCCTTTTGCTTTAAAACGGTCGACTGTTGCACGGTCGTTTGTCATCTAGCAAAACAATCCTTATCTTTACCCGTATATCATACCGTGAGTTTTCATCCTTGTTGTTATATGCGCGTAGGACCCACCCCACCATCCCACTGCCCATTGCCCGTACTGGCCGGATTCGACAGCTCTATCAGTCGTACACCCCCGTTCCCGATCATTCCCACGACTGACCCATCCCCGTCCGTACCAACCAGGAGTACGACCGGACGTCCCTATTGGGCTACCGTCCCTCGACCAGGACGACACCGGCCGGCTAGCCCTTCGGGACCTAGTACCTCCGAAGGTCTCCCACCGTCCGTACGCCGCCGACCGTACCCCACTTCTGTCCGTACAGGCCAACCCCGCCGGCTTGACCTTACTGACTCCGACCCAGACGAACCAACCCCACCGTCCATACCACGCTGTCTGTACGGACCATCCGTACCGACCGTACCACCCATGGCCGAACCCGTGGGAGAATTGACCCGTCCCATTGAGATCGGTACCATACTGGCCACTATCCAGGCCCAAATAGAGCGCCTTACCGAGCGAATGGCCCGATACGACCTCCCGCCTGAGGCTCGACCGCCCCTCCCAAACCAGCCGGCCGATTTCGCCGATCGGCCCAATGATGAACCCGTCCCAGCCTACCCATCCGACGACGGGTATGACCCATACCAACCACGGCCAGGTCGTCCCCGACGAAGAGAGCGACCAAACGCATATGACCAGGATGACCGAGCATCTCGACCCGAGGCTCCGGTCCACAAGCTGGTCCCACCAACCTTCGCGGGCAAGGTTGACCCGGAAGCCTACCTCGACTGGGAAAGGAGGATGGACCACCTGTTTGATTGCTACGATTACTCCGAGCCTAGGAAGGTTGCCTACGCAGCGGCCCAACTGACCGACCATGCCCTCACTTGGTGGGACCGCGATTTGGCAGAACGAAGGCGACACCGTGAAGGTATGATCCCTACCTGGGATGTTATGAAACATGTCATGAGGAAGCGCTACGTCCTGCCCCTCTATCATCGCGACCTGCAAAAACGGTTCCGGAAACTTCACCAAGGCACCCGGACCATTGAAGAGTATTACGACGAATTTGAGCATCTACGAAACCGTCTCCAACTAAATGACTGCGAAGAGACCTTAATGGCCCAGTTCGTAGACGGCATGCAAAACCGGATTGCGCGCAAGGTCGAGAGGCAGTCTTATCAAGGTTTCGATGAGCTCTTGCACCTGGACATACACTTAGAAGCTCAAATCAGAAGGAAGTCTGCCTCGGCCGCCCGAGGAAAGATATCCCCAAACCAAGTTTGGTCTCCCAACCCTGCAACCGCGGCCACCATCCCCAAACCGCCGATCGGATCCAAGGCCATTGCCATTGATTCCCGTTTCAAGCCCCAGCAACCCAAAGCTCCTGTGCCCGGCCGTCCTGTCCAAAAACCCGAACCCAATATTGGAAGGAGCCGGGACGTGATATGCTACAAGTGCCAAGGCAGAGGGCACTACTCCAGGGATTGCCCCAACAACCGAACCATGATCCTTTCCCCCAAAGGCAACTATGAATCCCAGGATGAGGAACCGGACGAGGAGAACGATCCCGAGCCCGTTCAACCAGAAGACACGGTTGAATATCCGGATGTAGGAGACCTCCTGGTTGTCCAGAGGAGCCTGAGCACCTTGACCTTTCCCGAGCCGGCCAGACAGCGGGACAACATCTTCCACACACACTGCACCGTCAACGGCAAGGTTTGCGGTTTGATCATTGATGGTGGGTCCTGTACTAATGTGGCCAGCTCCCACCTCGTGACAAAACTTTCTCTCCCTACCTCTAAACACCCTCACCCCTATAAACTGCGATGGTTGAATGATAAAACTGTTATACCCGTTACCGAACAGGTAGATCTAGCCTTTAGTATAGGGCAGTACCGGGACACGGTCCAATGTGATGTTGTCCCAATGCAAGCTAGCCACGTCCTCCTAGGACGCCCATGGCAGTTTGACAAGGACGCCACCCACAACGGCCGTTCCAACTTTTACTCATTTATACACGAATCAAAGCGTGTTACCTTAGCCCATTTATCACCCGTTCAAGTACACGAACTCTAGTCTCATTTGTCTAGAACAACATCTTCCCGAACTAACTTCCTCATATCCATTAGGGACACTTGTAAAACCATCGGCAATGATTGCCAAGTTGTACTAATGGTTTACAAAGACTTGTTAAGCGCAGGTGACAGGGAAGATCCAATCCCGGATGAGCTCCAAAGGATCCTTCAAAAGTATTCGTCCGTCATCCCTGAAGAAATACCTCACGGACTCCCACCCCTCTGGGGGATTGAACACCGGATCGACTTCATTCCTGGAGCCTCCCTGCCCAACCGGCCTGCTTACCGCGTCAAACCGGAGGAGGCCAAGGAACTAGAGCGACAGGTTGCCGACCTCTTGTCCAAAGGATACGTCCGCGAAAGCCTCAGTCCGTGCGCCGTACCAGTCCTTTTGGTTCCCAAGAAGGACGGCAGCTGGAGGATGTGCGTGGACTGCCGGCCCATCAACAATATTACGATCAAGTACCGGCACCCGATTCCCCGTTTGGACGACATGTTGGACGAACTTAGTGGCGCGTCCATTTTCTCCAAGATCGACCTCAAAAGCGGCTACCATCAAGTCCGAATGAGAGAAGGGGACGAATGGAAGACCGCCTTCAAGACCAAGCAAGGGCTGTATGAGTGGTTAGTCATGCCGTTCGGCCTGTCCAACGCCCCTTCCACCTTCATGCGACTAATGAACCACACCCTCTGAGCGTTCCTCAACAAGTTCGTGGTTGTCTACTTTGACGACATCCTCGTCTACAGCAAGGATCTTACCGCACATGTTTCCCACCTGGATACGGTCCTACGGACCCTGCAACAAGAAGAGCTCTACGGCAACATGGCCAAATGCACCTTTGGCGCTCGAGAACTTATCTTCTTGGGTTTCGTCCTCAGTTCAGGGCCTGAAAGTTGACCAAGAAAAGATCAGGGCCATCCAAGAATGGCCAACCCCTACCAGTGTCAGTGTTGAAATATGTGATCTTAAGAAGAAGAATTCAAACTCAAGAAAAGGAGAGAAAAGGAAAGAACTAGTTGTGAAGGAACTAGAAGGAGAGCTAGTTTATAAGGAACTAGAAGAAAAGGAAGCTGTTGGATATCAACTAGACAAGCTAACTAAACCAAGTGAGGAAGCAAAGGAGGCATGGGCGCTGCAGGGAGAAGGTATGGGCACAGCATGGGAACAGCATGGGCGCAGCTGCACTGTTGGAGCAGCTCAACCACTCCATCATCACACCTCTTCTCTTCCTCTTCCTTAGATATTTTTTCCTTAGCTTATGCTTGTAAAGTCTATATATACTTGTGCATTGTATTGGTTGAATGAGTGTGAATAAGAAGAAAAATTCAGCAATCTCTCTCTCTCTTATTACGCCAATCCTCTTATCTTCATCCTTATCTCTCCCTAAACTTCTAAAATCAACATGGTATCAGAGCGGGTTCTTTATCCAACCGCTTAAACTCTCTTCATAATCCCTTTAAGCTATCTTCAAAACCTTCTAATCTATAGCAATACATCTTACCAAGTTCTATTCACTCTGAGATTAATATCCTTGAGAACGGTTGATCTTCAAGTTGTGAAAGAGCTGGGATTGTGTATTACTACAGGAGAATGGAGGTGAATAGAGTAGCGATTTCTGTTGTTCTTAAAGGAGATAACTACCTTCTTTGGGCAAAAACTACTAAGACCGTTCTAAGAGGTAGAGGACTTTGGAAGTTCATTGAACCTAAGGAAGAAGCCGAACCATACAATGACAAGGAAGAGCAAGAAGAGCAGTTCACTCTTTCACTTCTTCAAAGCTCACTAGAGCCATCTATCCTGGCGGCCTACTCATATGCGGATACCGCCAAGGAGTTGTGGGATATACTCAAGGGAGTATATGGAAACATCTCAAATATATCAAGGATATTTGAGGTGAAGAGGGCGTTGAATGAGCTTCAACAAGGAGAGAAGCCATTCAAGGAAATGTTTGGGGAGTATAGAAGCTTGTGGGCCGAACTGGAGATCTTGAGGCCACAAACTATGGACCCCAAGGAGTTAGGAGAAAGGCGTGACCAAGATCAAGTGTTTGGGCTTCTCTTGGCGCTCAACGCATCCTACAAAGATCTTATCAAGCACATACTTAGATTTGAGAAGCTGCCAAGTCTAGCGGAAGTATGTGGCATGATTCAAAGAGAGGAAGGGTCAAGAGACCTATTTTGTGCACCAAGCGAGGCTGCACATCTTGCAAGGAAGAATCTTACATTCGACAAGAGGGTGTTGGAATGTGAGCATTGTAAAATGAAGGGACACACTAAGGAGAAGTGTTGGACCCTTCATCCACACTTGAGGCCTAAGAGGCTAAAGGAGAATGGAAGTGGACCTAGAGCCTTCATGGGTGTGGCACAACCAGTTGAGGATACGGTCAAGAGGTCCGAATTCGAAGCCCTCATCAAGAGCCTAGCCAAGCTCACTGAATCTGGTAAGGGCTTCCTCGGTTCTAAAAGCTCCATAAAAAAGGACAAAGTGATTGTGGATTCAGGGGCTTCTCATCACATGATTAAGGATCAAGACATGCTTAAAAATCTTGAGCCTTATCATGGGAATGTGCAAGTGGCAAATGGGAGTTCAGTTCCGATTGAAGGGATAGGGGAATTAGAACTTTTCAAAAAAGGAACAAAAGCCTTATACATGCCTAGTTTCTCATCTAATCTTATATCAGTTCATAAAGCTACCAAGGATTTAGATTGTGTGGCATTGTTTGGGACTGACTTTGTTAAGTTTCAGGACCCTAAAACAAACAAAGTGCTCGGAGAAGGGAAGGTAGAGGATGGAGTATATCTTTTGCACACAAATAAACAAGCGGATGTGAAAGCGCTTGGAATGAAGGCGGATGTAGAAGTATCTAGTAAGAAGGAGATTGGAGATAGTCCACTATGGCATGAAAGGTTGGGACATCCAAGCTCTGCAGTTCTCAAAGTGGCCTTACCCAATCTCATTCAAGAAGAAGTAGTATGTGAAGCATGTGTACTAGGGAAACATTGTAGACAAGTGTTTCCTACTTCATCTACATTTTGTGATGAAGCTTTTGGCATTGTACACTCGGATGTATGGACCGCTCCTTGTAATTCAAGAGATCAATATAAGTATTTTGTTTCATTCATAGATGACTACTCAAAATACACATGGATTACTCTTCTACATACCAAAGATCAAGTTTATGAAGCATTCACCAACTTCATCAACTATGTGTCTACACAATTCAAAACAACAATCAAGATCTTAAGAAGTGATAATGGAGGAGAGTATATAAGCAAGCGGTTCAAGGAATTACTCAACAACCTTGGCACCATCCATCAAACATCTTGCGCCTATACTCCACAACAAAACGGAGTAGCTGAAAGAAAAAATAGACACCTAATGGAGGTAGCAAGGACCATCATGATTGCCAAGGGAGTACCTAAACTTCATTGGGGAGATGCCGTGATGACTTCAAACTACTTGATCAACCGTCTTCCAACCAAGAACCTGGATAATAAGTCACCATTTGAGGCATTGTACAACAAGAAACCAAGCCTACATCATCTCAAAACCTTTGGATGTAGCTGCTTTATGTTCACACCAGAAGGTCAAAGAAACAAGCTTGAACCTAGAAGCATGAAGTGTGTATTCATTGGATATTCACCAACACAAAAAGGATACAAGGTCTACAACCCGGAGACAAGACGAGTCTATGTATCAAGAGAGGTGAGGTTCAATGAAAAGGAGAGCTTCTATGGAGCTAAGAATCATGATACCCCTCAAGGTATGAGCTCACCATTTATGGAGTGGATATCGTTCTTTGAAGATTCAAGAACAAGGGATGATGTACATGAGGAGAATGACCCAACCTCAGATCATGAAGCCACGGATGAGGAAAGTGAACCTAATCCAGGTGTAGAAAGCATTGACATTGTCAAAGAAGAACCTGAGCCAACAGTACCTCTAAGAAGAAGTACAAGACAGAGGCGACAACGTGTTTACTATGGCTACAACAACTCTGTCATGCTCCAAGGAGAGTCTAGTGCGAGTAATCTTCCTTGTGTGATAAGAGAATGCCCTGAGCGTACGGCGAGCTTAGATCTCGATCCTATTGGCGACAGCACTCTCTTATCACAAGGGGGAGATAACACTCAAACTAGCACTGTTACATATCCCATTGAGCATTTTTGCTCGTTGGCATCCTTACCTATGGAGCATGAAGCTTTTCTTGGAAAAATCAGCAAGGAATCCATACCTAACTCATATGAAGAAGCGTGTGAGAGTGGAGTATGGGTAAAAGCCATGGAAGAGGAAATGAAGTCCATGGAAAGGAATCATACTTGGTACTTAACCGATTTACCAAGGGATAAGAAGCCAGTTGGGTGTAGATGGGTGTATACAATCAAATACACAAGTGATGGGAGGATAGAAAGATACAAGGCAAGGTTGGTAGCAAAAGGGTATACTCAAATCTATGGGGAGGATTATACCGAGACATTTGCTCCGGTTGCTAAGCTCCATTCCATCAGAATCCTAATCTCGGTGGCAGTGAACTTGAAGTGGGATCTATGGCAGATGGATGTCAAGAATGCCTTCTTGCAAGGGGATTTGGAAGAGGAAGTGTATATGGATCCACCCCAAGGATATCATAAGGAAGGCAACAAAGTTTGTAGATTAAAGAAAGCAATCTATGGGCTAAAGCAATCTCCAAGGGCATGGTACCAAAGGCTAAGTGCTTGTCTTTTGGAGAAGGAGTTCATAAGATCGGAAGCTGATCATACACTTTTCACAAGGAAAAGTAAACGAGGAGTAGTGGTGGTCTTGATCTATGTTGATGATCTAATCATCACAGGAAGTGACAAAGATGGAGTAGATCGAATCAAGGAACTCTTGAAGGTTGCTTTTGATATAAAGGATCTAGGAGAGCTTAAATACTTCCTAGGGATTGAAATGACACGGTTTGAAGATGGGATGTTCATCTCCCAAAGGAAATATGTGCTGGATCTCTTGGAAGAAACCGGGAAGTTAGGATCCAAACCGGCCAAAACTCCAATAGAAGAAGGCTACCAAGATAGTTCTGAGGGGGAGCCATTGGAGAATATTAAAAGATACCAGAGGATGGTGGGCAAGCTCATCTATCTTACTATTACAAGGCCGGATATTTGCTTTGCAGTAAACCGTGTGAGTCAACATATGCAAAAACCAACTATGCAGCATTGGAACATGATTGAGAGGCTGCTAAGGTACTTAAAAAACAGCCCTGGAAAAGGCATATGGATGAAGGCTAATGGAAACACAAAGGTTCAAGGATATTGTGATGCGGATTGGGCTGGAGATAAGCAAGATAGAAAGTCCACATCTGGTTTTTGTACCTTTGTGGGAGGTAATCTAGTCACTTGGAGAAGTAAGAAGCAGAAAGTTATAGCCTTATCAAGTGCTGAACCCGAGTATAGGGCTATGAAGGAGGTGACAAAAGAATTGATATGGGTGAGGGCATTCCTAGAAGATCTTGGGATACTTGAGGCTGAGGAGATGCTGTTGTATTGTGATAATCAAGCTGCAATACATATAGCATCCAATCCGGTATTCCATGAAAGGACCAAGCATATAGAAGTGGATTGTCACTTTGTGAGGGGAAAGATTCAAGAAGGAATCATCAAACCCGCATTTGTAGCAAGTGGGGAACAGCTAGCGGATATCTTCACCAAGGCAACATCCTCGATCATTGGGGATCACATATATGGCAAGATTGGTCTAAAGGATATTCACCGACCAATCTTGAGGGGGAGTGTTGAAATATGTGATCTCAAGAAGAAGAATTCAAACTCAAGAAAAGGAGGGAAAAGGAAAGAACTAGTTGTGAAGGAACTAGAAGGAGAGCTAGTTTATAAGGAACTAGAAGAAAAGGAAGCTGTTGGATATCAACTAGACAAGCTAACTAAACCAAGTGAGGAAGCAAAGGAGGCATGGGCGCTGCAGGGAGAAGGTATGGGCACAGCATGGGAACAGCATGGGCGCAGCTGCACTGTTGGAGCAGCTCAACCACTCCATCATCACACCTCTTCTCTTCCTCTTCCTTAGATATTTTTTCCTTAGCTTATGCTTGTAAAGTCTATATATACTTGTGCATTGTATTGGTTGAATGAGTGTGAATAAGAAGAAAAATTCAGCAATCTCTCTCTCTCTTATTACGCCAATCCTCTTATCTTCATCCTTATCTCTCCTTAAACTTCTAAAATCAACAGTCAGCCAAGTCCGAAGTTTCCATGGTCTGGCTAGCTTCTATCGGCGTTTCGTTTGGGACTTTAGTTCCATTGCCGCCCCCTTAACGGCTTTGGTAAAGAAGTCTTACGGGTTTATATGGGGAGAATCCCAAGAGAAGGCCTTCCAAGAGCTCAAGGATCAGCTCACTCAAGCACCATTGCTAGCCTTGCCCGACTTTAGCAAACCCTTCGAAATCGAGTGCGATGCATCCGGTATAGGCATTGGAGCTGAACTAATACAAGGAGGGCGTCCCGTTGCCTACTTCAGTGAGAAGCTCAGTGGAGCCACGCTCAACTATCCCACCTACGATAAGGAACTCTACGCGTTAGTACGAGCCCTTGAAACTTGGCAACACTACCTCCTCTCCAAGGAGTGCGTGATCCATTCGGATCATGAGACCTTAAAACATCTCCGGGGACAAACCAACCTGAAGAAGCGATACGCCAAGTGGCTCGAGTTCATCGAGATGTTTCCCTATATCATCAAATATAAGAAGGGAAAAAGAAAACGTGGTGGCTGATGCCCTGTCTCGTCGCCACGCCCTCATCACTACTGTTGAGGCCAAGGTTCTTCGTTTCGGCCCTCTTAAGGACCGGTATCAAGACGATCCTGGCCTAAAAATTCCCTATGCCGAACATGGGAAGGATTCCTACAAGGATTTTCATATCCACGACGGTTTCCTTTTTAAGGGCAAACGGTTGTGCATACCAGAGGGATCTATTCGAGAGCTGCTCGTTCAAGAAGCCCACAGTGGTGGTTTGATGGGACACTTTGGAGCGCACAAGACCTTGGACATGCTTAGGAATCACTTCTATTGGCCTAAGATGAGAAGTATGGTTGAAGTCTTCTGTGCAAGATGTTTAACCTGCAAGCGTGCCAAGACCAAGTCCCACCCATAGGATTATACATGCCCCTGCCTATTCCAACCTCCCCATGGAATGACCTATCCATGGATTTCCTTCTAGGGTTGCCTCCAATCGAACGAAAAGACTCAGTAATGGTAGTGGTCGACCGTTTCTCCAAAATGGCCCATTTTATGCCCTGTTCCAAGGCATGGGACGCTACGGCCATTGCCGACCTGTTCTTCCGAGACGTTGTAAAACTTCATGGCCTACCTCAAACCATTGTCTCTGACCGAGATCCAAAATTCCTCAGCCATTTCTGGAGAACCATGTGGAGACGCATGGGAACCAAACTCCTTTTCTCCACAGCCGCGCACCCTCAGACGGATGGGCAAACTGAAGTCGTTAACCGAACCTTGGGAGCTTTGCTCAGAACGGCCGTCGACTCCAACAAAGCCAACTGGCTCCAAAGCCTACCTTATGTGGAATTTGCCTACAACCGGGCAACTCACTCAACTACCGGCATCTCCCCGTTTGAGATATGCTACGGGTTCAATCCGCGTACACCGCTCGACATGATCCCATTTCCCCCTGAAAGGATAGAAGACCAAAATGGGTTTGCCAAGGCTGAATATGTCCGTAAGCTCCATGAAAGAGTCCGCAACCGAATCCTCAAGAAGACGGAACAATACAAGCGGAAAGCGGACCGAGGAAGGCAGCCAATGATACTACAACCAGGCTAATGGGTCTGGCTACACACCCAAACTGAACGGTTCAACAAGACCAGGCAGACAAAGCTACAACCACGAGGAGATGGCCCTTTCCAAGTTCTAGAGCGCATTAACAACAATGCGTACCGGATCGATATTCCAGGTAAAGGCAACATGTCCACCACTTTCAATATTGCTGATTTGTCCCGTTTTGATGCAGGTGATCAAGTTTTAAGGACAAAACATTTTCAAGAGGGAGGGCATGATGAGGCCCAAGCCACATCCGATCCGGAGAATAGCCAGCCGGACGATGCCGAGACGGATACGGATGGGAGCCAAGGAACGTTGCCGGATATGCCAGTTTCGGTCATTGACCGCGAGCACTCGAGACCATACCAAACAAGGATGAACCTGGTGATTGCCCAAGGATTGAAGGAAGGCAAATGGCAACAACACAAGCTGGCAACATCGGCAAACGTCAAGGACCAAGTCCTTAGCGTTTTCACCTTGACACGGTGAAAACGCCCCACTAAAGTCGTTTGGGAAAGGAACACTCTTTTTCCCTTGATCGAGTTTTATCCCTAAGTGGTTTTCCCATCAAGATTTTTAACGAGGTTCACGACCCGGACGCATTGGGACCAAACCGATCATCACCTTGCCCATCCATGGTTCGTGTGGTGGTCCCTCGGTCCTAATCCCTATCCCTTTCCTTTTCATGTTTTACCGCTTTACCAAAAGACTTAAGTTACTGAATTACGGGTATGTAAAACACCCAAGGACACGTTGGTCCTTTTGTAAGGGTTTGATGCCCTAATTCTCCCGCCTATATAAAGGCATGTAACCTCGCCCTTTGAACGGAGATTTGAATGAATGCAATTAGCTTAAAGCTTGCTCTCGAATCTCAAGTAGTGTAAACACCGTTGTCCTTGAAACTCGGCTCGGACTTCGGTCAGTCGTATCACGGCGTTGTCTAAACACCGTGTGGCCGGCTTTCGATCCATTGTTACTATCCCACCTTTTTCCATTGCCTCTTCGCTCCATTGTTCCACCATCAATCACCCTTCACCACCCCTGTTCATCTCTATCTTCATTTCCACCTAACCAACCCACCGTTTAACTTCCGCCAAACCCCGCTTCAATATCACCCAATACCGTACCGGCAATAAGCCTGTACTGCCGGAGGCCCCGTACCGCGTCTCCCGACCCGACCGTGATACCGTACCAGTCCTGTACGACCGATTCCTTCCCGGTCACGTTCCGACTCAGCCTGATTCTGAAGCCAACGTTCCTTGGAGCGTATCAGAGAGAGTTTATGCAATCTTAATAATCTTATTCTCTTCTTTTTCTTTCTAATAACTTTTACAAGAGATTTATAAGGATATATATAGACTTTACAAGGAGAAGAAGAAAGGGGCATGGAGAAGAGAGAAGAAGAGAAGGAGACTTGTGGCTGAGCTACTCCAACAGTGTCTCAACAGTAAATGGCGCCCATACCTCACCCATGCTGCGCCCATACCTTCTCCCATACCTCCTTGCTTCCTAGTTTGCTTATCTAGTTGATATCCAACAGCTTCCTTTCTTTTCTAGTTCCTTTTCAACTAGTTCATTCCTTTTGATTACTCTATCACTTGAATAAGCATCTATCTCAACATGACCGTGCACCTCGACCCGAGGCCCCAGTCCACAAATTGGTCCCACCAACCTTCGCGGGGAAGGTTGACCCAGAAGCGTACCTTGACTGGGAAAGGCGAATGGACCATCTGTTTGATTGCTACGATTACTCCGAACCTAAGAAGGTTGCCTATGCCGCGGCCCAACTGACCGACCATGCCCTCACATGGTGGGACCACGACTTGGCCGAACGAAGGCGGCACCGTGAAGGCATGATCCCTACCTAGGATGTTATGAAGCATGTCATGAGGAAGCGCTACGTTCCGCCACTCTATCATCGCGACTTGCAAAAGCGGTTCCGGAAACTTCACAAGGCACCCAGACCATTGAAGAGTACTACGATGAGTTTGAGCATCTACGGAACCGTCTCCAACTAAACGACTGCGAAGAAACCTTAATGGCTCAATTCGTGGATGGCATGCAAGACCGGATTGCACCTGGCCATACACTTGGAAGCTCAAATCAGAAGGAAATCCGCCTCAGCCACCCGAGGAAAGATATCCCCGAACCAAGCCTGGTCCCCTAACCCCACCGCCGCATCCACCAGCCCCAAGCCACCGATCGGACCCAAGGCCATTGCCATTGATTCCCGTTTCAAGCCTCAGCAACCCAAAGCTCCTACGCCTGCCCATCCTGTTCAAAGATGCGAAGCCAATGCTGGAAGAAGTCGGGACGTGATATGCTACAAGTGCCAAGGCAGGGGGCACTACTCCAGGGATTGCCCCAACAACCGAGCCATGATCCTTACCCCCGAAGGCAACTATGAATCTCAGGATGAGGAGCCGGACAATGAGAACGAGCCCGAGCCCATTCAACCAGAAGACATGGTTGAGTACCCGGATGTAGGAGACCTTCTGGTCATCCAGAAGAGCCTGAGCACCCTGACCCTTCCTGAACCGGCCGGACAGCGAGACAACATATTCCACACACGTTGCACCATCAACGGTAAGGTTTGCGGTTTGATCATTGATGGTGGGTCCTGTACTAATGTGGCCAGCTCCCACCTCGTGACCAAGCTATCTCTCCCTACCTCTAAACACCCTCATCCCTATAAACTGCGATGGTTGAATGATAAAACCGTTATACCCGTTACCGAAAGAGTAGATCTAGCCTTTAGCATAGGGCAGTACCGGGACACGGTCCAATGTGATGTTGTTCCAATGCAAGCTAGCCACATCCTCCTAGGGCGCCCATGGCAGTTTGATAAGGATGCCACCCACAACGGTCGGTCCAACTTCTACTCGTTTGTACACGAATCTAAGCGTGTTAACCTAGCCCCTTTATCACCCGTTCAAGTGCATGAACTCCAGTCTCGTTTGTCTAAAACCACATCTTCCCGACCTAACTTCCTTATATCCATTAGGGATACTTGTAAAACCATCGGTAATGATTGCCGAGTTGTGCTAATGATTTACAAAGATGTGTTAAGTACAGGTGCCAGGGAAGACCCAATCCCGGATTAGCTCCAAAGGATCCTTCAGAAGTATTCGTCCGTCTTCCCTGAAGAAATCCCACACAGACTTCCACCCCTCCGGGGCATTGAACACCGGATCAACTTCATTCCCAGAGCCTTCCTGCCCAACCGTCCTGCCTACCGCGTCAACCCGGAGGAGGCCAAAGAACTAGAACGACAGGTTTCCGACCTCTTGTCCAAGGGATACATCCGGGAAAGCCTCAGTCCATGCGCCGTACCAGTCCTTTTGGTTCCCAAGAAGGATGGCAGCTGGAGGATGTGCGTGGACTGCCGGCCCATCAACAATATTACGGTCAAGTACCGGCACCCAATTTCCCGTTTGGATGACATGTTGGACGAACTTAGTGGCGCATCCATTTTCTCCAAGATCGACCTCAAAAGAGGTTACCATTAAGTCCGAATGAGAGAAGGTGACGAATGGAAGACTGCCTTCAAGAACAAGCAAGGGCTGTATGAGTGGCTAGTCATGCCGTTCGGCCTGTCCAACGCCCCTTCCACCTTCATGCGACTAATGAACCACACCCTCCGAGCATTCCTCAACAAGTTCGTGGTCGTCTATTTCGACGACATCCTCGTCTACAGCAAGGGCCTCACCGAACATGCTTCCCACCTGGACACGGTCCTACGAACCCTGCCCATCCCAACCTCCCCATGGGTCGACCTAACCATGGATTTCCTTCGAGGATTGCCTCCAATCGAACGAAAGGACTCGGTAATGGTAGTGGTCGACCGTTTTCCAAAATGGCCCATTTCATGCCATGTTCCAAGGCATAGGATGCTACGGCCATTGCCGACCTTTTCTTCTGGGATGTTGTAAAACTTCATGGCTTACCGCAAACCATTGTCTCTGACCGAGACCCAAAGTTCCTCAGCCATTTCTGGAGAACTCTGTGGAAGCGCATGGGAACCAAACTCCTTTTCTCCATGGCCGCGCACCCTCAAACGGATGGACAGACTGAAGTCGTTAACCGAACCTTGGGAGCTTTGCTCAGAACGGCTGTCGACTCCAACAAAGCCAACTGGCTCCAAAGCCTACCATATGTGGAATTTGCCTACAACCGGGCGATTCACTTTATCACCGGCCTCTCCCCATTTGAGATATGCTACGGTTTCAATCCGCGTACACCGCTCGACATAGTCCCATTGCCCCCTGAACGGATGGAAGATCAAAATGGGGTTGACAAGGCTGAATATGTCCGTAAGCTCCATGAAAGAGTCCGCAACCGAATCCTCAAGAAGACGGAGCAGTACAAGCAGAAGACGGACCGAGGGAGGCAACCTATGATACTACAACCAGGAGAATGGGTTTGGCTACACACCCGAACTAAACGGTTCAACAAAACCCGACAGACAAAGCTACAACCATGAGGAGATGGCCCTTTCCAAGTTCTAGAACGCATTAACAATAATGCATACCGGATCGACATTCCAGGTAAGGGCAACACGTCCACCACTTTCAATATTGCTGATTTGTCCCGTTTTGATGCAGGTGATCAAGTTTAGAGGACAAAACATCTTCAAGAGGGAGGGCATGATGAGGCCCAAACCACATCCGATCCCGAGGATAGCCAGCCGGACGATGCCGAGACAGATACGGACGGAAGCCAAGGGGCATTGCCTGATATGCCGGTTTCGGTCATTGACCGCGAGCACTCGAGACCTTACCAAACAAGGATGAACCTAGTGATTGCCAAAGGCTTGAAGAAAGGCAAATGGTAACAACACAAGCTGGCAACATCGGTAAGCGTCAGGGACCAAGTCCTTAGCGTTTTCACCTTGATACGGTGAAAACGTCCCACTAAAGTCGTTTGGGAAAGGAACACTCTTTTTCCCTTGATTGGATTTTATCCCTAAGAGGTTTTTGTTGAAATATGTGATCTCAAGAAGAATAATTCAAACACAAGAGGAGGGAAAAGGAGAAAACTAGTTGAAAAGGAACTAGAAAGAGAACAAGTTAAGAAGGAACTAGAAGAAAAGGAAGTTGTTGGATCTCAACTAGATGATCTAACTAAACTAAGTAAGGAAGCAAGGAGAGGCATGGGCACAAGCATGGGGCGCCAGAGAGAGGCATGGAGCGCAATACTGTTGGAGTAGGTGAGCTGCTCCCTCCTCTCTTCTTCACGCAAAACCTCTCTTCTCTTCTTCCTTCTTCACGCCATTCTTCTCTTCTTCTGCACCTCCTCTCATTCAAATGTCTATAAATATATGTGTAACCTCTTGTAAAGATGTATGACTAAGAGAATAAAATACATACAAACTTTCATAATCCCTTGCTATTCTCACTCTTAGTCTCTAAATATTCTTCAATCTCTTTAAACTTATAATTTCAACATGGTATCAGAGCGGGTTATCTACTAAACCGCTTATTCTCTTCTTGATTCCTCTAATACTCTACAAGGCTTCTAATCTATAACAATACACCTTCTTTAGTTCTATTCACTCTGAGATTAATATCCTTGAGATCATAGGATCTTCAAGTTGTGAAAGGACTAAGATTGTGTATTATTACTAGAAAATGGAGACTAATAGGGTAACAATCTCGGTTATGCTCAAGGGAAACAACTATCTCCTTTGGGCAAAAACCACCAAAACTACTCTTAGAGGCCGAGGACTTTGGCAATATGTTAGCCAAAAGAAGGAACAGCAGCGGCGGTGAGAAATGAGAAGGAGGAAGCTAAGGAAGAGCAAGAAGAACAATACACTCTTTCTCTTCTCCTAAGCTCACTAGAACCAACTATCTTGGCGGCTTACTCATATGCGGATACCGCCAAGGAACTTTGGGATATACTCAAAGGAGTATATAGAAATATCTCAAACATATCAAGGATATTTGAGGTGAAAAGGGCATTGAATGAGCTCCAACAAGAGGAAAAGTCATTCAAGGAAATGTTTGGGGAGTATAGAAGCTTATGGGCCGAGTTGGAGATCTTGAGGCCACACACTATAGACCCCAAGGAGTTAGGAGAAAGGCGTGACCAAGATCAAGTGTTTGGGCTTCTCTTGGCACTCAATGCATCATACAAGGATCTTATCAAGCATATACTTCGATTTGAGAATCTGCCAAGTCTAGCAGAAGTATGCGGTATGATACAAAGGCAAGAAGGGTCTAGAGACCTGTTTCGTGCACCAAGTGAAGCTGCACATCTTTCAAGAAAGAATCTCACATTTGAAGACAAGAGGACATTGGAGTGTGAGCATTGCAAGATGAAAGGACACACTAAGGAGAAGTGTTGGACCCTCCATCCACACTTGAGGCCTAAGCGGCTAAGGGAGAATGGGAATGGACCTAGAGCCTTCACGGGAATTGCAAAACCTGTTGAAGAACTGGTTAGAAGGTCTGAGTTTGAAGCTCTCATCAAGAGCCTAGCCAAACTCACAGATTCGGGTAAGAGTTTTTTCAGCTGTAAAACACCCATAAAGAAGACTAGAATCATTGTGGATTCAAGGGCTTCTCATCACATGATCAAGGATCAAGATATGTTAAAGAATCTTGAACCGTGCCATGGAAGTGTACAAGTAGCCAATGGAAGCTCAGTTCCAATTAAAGGGATAGGAGAGTTAGAGCTTTTTAAAAGGGAAACAAAAGCATTATACATGCCTAACTTCTCATCTAATCTTTTATCCGTTAATAAAGCTACAAAGGATTTGGAGTGTGTGGCTGTGTTTGGGACTGATTTTGTTAAGTTTCAGGACCCTAAAACAAACCATGTAATTGGAGAAGGGAAGGTAGAAGATGGTGTGTATATCTTGGAATCAAATAAACAAGAGGAACCAATGGCTCTTGGAATGAAGGCAGATACAAAGTTTTTTGGGAGGAAAGAGATTGAAGATAGCCCATTATGGCATGGAAGGCTAGGACATCCAAGTTCAGCAGTCCTCAAGATGGTCTTACCCAATCTCATCCAAGAAGAAGTAGTGTGTGAGGCGTGTGTACTAGGGAAGCATTGTAGACAAGCTTTTCCTACTTCATCTACAACTTGTGATGAAGCATTGGGCATTGTACACTCAGATGTATGGACCTCACCATGTAATTCAAGAGATCAATATAAATATTTTGTTTCATTCATTGATGACTACTCAAGATATACATGGATCACTCTTCTACATACCAAAGATCAAGTGTATGAAGCCTTCACCAACTTCATTAACTATATTTCTACCCAATTCAAAACAAAGATCAAAGTATTGCGTAGTGATAATGGAGGGGAATATGTGAGTAAACGATTCAAAGATTTGCTCAACAACTTTGGCATCATTCATCAAACATCGTGTGCATACACTCCTCAGCAGAATGGGATAGCTGAGAGGAAGAATAGACACCTAATGGAAGTAGCAAGGACTCTCATGATTGCCAAAAGAGTACCAAAGTTCCATTGGGGAGATGCCATAATGACATCAAGCTACTTAATCAACCGACTTCCAACCAAAAATCTGGATGATAAGTCCCCATTTGAAGTGTTGTACAAGAAGAAACCAAGCTTAAATCATATCAAAACGTTTGGCTGCACATGCTTCATGTTTTTACCAGCAGGACAAAGAAGCAAACTTGAACCTCGAAGCATGAGGTGTGTGTTCATTGGATATTCACCAACACAAAAGGGCTACAAGGTCTACAATCCGGAAACAAGAACAGTGTATGTGTCTAGAGAAGTAAGGTTTAATGAACAAGAGAGTTTCTATGGGGCTAAGGATCATGATGCTTCTAAAGGAATGATCTATTCATCCATGGACTGGATGGTGTTTGATGAAACGCCAAGCCTATGTGAAGAAGTACAAGAAAAAACATCTGAGAACTTCATAGAGCAAGATAGTGCGGATAATGCACATGAGGAAGCGGATCAGAATTTGGATGAAGAGGGAGCGGATGCTGAAGAAGGACAGGAGCCAACCATACCTCTAAGAAGAAGTACAAGACAGAGGCGACAATGTGTCTTTTATGGCTATAACAATTCTGCTATGCTCCAAGGAGAGTCTAGTATGAGTATTTTTCCTTGTGTCATAAGAGAGTGTCTTGAGCATACGGCGAGCTTAGATCTCGATCCTATTGGCGACAGCACTCTCATATCACAAGGAGGAGATCACACTCAAACTAGTATTATCACATATCCCATTGAGCATTTATGTTCCTTGGCGACATTACCCATGGAGCATGAAGTGTTTCTCACAAAAATCAGCAAGGAATACATTCCTAGCTCATATGAAGAAGCATGTGAGAGTGAAGTATGGGTGAAAGCCATGGAAGAGGAAATGAAGTCCATGGAAAGGAATAATACTTGGTACTTAACCGACTTACCAAAGGATAAGAAGTCGGTTGGGAGTAGATGGGTGTATACAATTAAATACACAAGTGATGGGGAAATAGAAAGGTACAAAGCAAGGCTGGTAGCAAAAGGGTATACTCAAGTCTATGGGGAGGACTATACTGAAACATTTGCTCCAGTGGCTAAGCTCCATTCCATAAGAATTCTAATCTCGGTAGCTGTAAACTTGGAATGGGACTTATGGCAAATGGACGTCAAGAACGCCTTCTTGCAGGGGGATTTGGAAGAAGAAGTATATATGGATCCACCCCTAGGGTATCATAATGGAGGCAACAAAGTGTGTAGATTGAAGAAAGCAATCTATGGGCTGAAGCAATCTCCAAGAGCATGGTACCAAAGGTTAAGCGCTTGTCTCTTGAAGAAGGAGTTCATAAAATCTGAAGCGGATCATACTCTATTCACAAGACAAAGTGAAGGAGGAGTAGTGGTAGTCTTGATTTATGTTGATGATCTAATCATCACAGGAAGTGACAAAGATGGATTAGATCAAATCAAGGGACTCTTGAAGGCCGACTTTGATATAAAGGATCTAGGGGAGCTCAAGTACTTCCTAGGGATTGAGATGACACGATTTGGAGATGGAATGTTCATATCTCAAAGGAAATATGTGCTGGATCTCTTGGAAGAAACCGGGAAGTTAGGATCCAAGCCGGCCAAAACTCCAATTGAAGAAGGATACCAAGATAGTCCTGAGGGGGAGCCTTTGGAGAACATTAAAAGATACCAAAGGATGGTGGGCAAACTTATCTATCTTACCATTACAAGACCTGACATCTGCTTTGCAGTAAACCGTGTGAGCCAGCATATGCAAAAGCCAACCTCACAACATTGGAACATGATTGAGAGGTTGCTAAGGTACCTAAAGAATAGCCCTGGAAAAGGTGTATGGATGCATGTTAATGGGAACACAAAGGTCCAAGGTTATTGTGATGCGGATTGGGCTGGAGATAAAAAGGATAGAAAGTCCACATTTGGTTTTTGCACATTTGTGGGAGGAAATCTAGTAACCTGGAGGAGCAAAAAACAGAAGGTCATAGCCTTATCAAGTGCTGAAGTAGAGTACAGAGCCATGAAAGAATTGACAAAGGAGTTGATATGGATAAAAGCACTTCTAAAAGACCTTGGAATCCAGGGAGATGAAGAAATGCTGTTGTATTGTGATAATCAAGCTGCAATGCATATAGCATCAAATCCGGTATTTCATGAAAGAACCAAGTACATAGAAGTTGATTGCCACTTCGTGAGAGGGAAGATACAAGAAGGAATTATCAAAACCGCCTTTGTAGCAAGCAAGGATCAATTAGCTGATATCTTCACTAAGGCAACTTCAACTATTACTTGTGATCACATTCATGGCAAGATCGGTCTTAAGGATCTCCACCGACCAATCTTGAGGGAGAGTGTTGAAATATGTGATCTCAAGAAAAATAATTCAAACACAAGAGAAGGAGGGAAAAGGAGAAAACTAGTTGAAAAGGAACTAGAAAGAGAACAAGTTAAGAAGGAACTAGAAGAAAAGGAAGTTGTTGGATCTCAACTAGATGATCTAACTACACTAAGTAAGGAATCAAGGAGAGGCATGGGCACAAGCATGGGGCGCCAGAGAGAGGCATGGAGCGCAATACTGTTGGAGTAGGTGAGCTGCTCCCTCCTCTCTTCTTCACGCAAAACCTCTCTTCTCTTCTTCCTTCTTCACGCCATTCTTCTCTTCTTCTGCGCCTCCTCTCATTCAAATGTCTATAAATATATGTGTAACCTCTTGTAAAGATGTATGACTAAGAGAATAAAATACATACAAACTTTCATAATCCCTTGCTATTCTCACTCTTAGTCTCTAAACATTCTTCAATCTCTTTAAACTTATGAATTCAACAGTTTTCCCATCAAGGTTTTTAACGAGGTTCACGACCCGGACGCATTGGGACCGAACCGATCATCACCTTGCCCATCCATGGTTTGTGTGGTTGTCACTCGGTCCTAATCCCTATCCCTTCCTCTTTCCATGTTTTTACCGCTTTACTAAAGGACTTAAGTTACTGATTTACGGGTATGTAAAACACCCAAGGACATGCTGGTCCTTTGTAAGGGTTTGATGCCCTAATTATCCCGCCTATATAAAGGCATGTAACCTCAACTTTGAAATCAGTTTTGAATAAACGCATTTAGCTTGAAAGCTTGCTCTCGAATCTCAAGTAGTTTAAACATCGTTGTCCTTGAAGCTCGGCTCGTACTTCGATCAGTCGTATCACGGTGTTGTCCAAACACCATGTGGCCAGCTTTCGATCCATTGTTACCATTCCATATTTCCCCACTATCACTTCGTTCCATCCTCCCACCATCAACCGCCTTTCATCCCCTTCATCTCTATCTTCGTTTCCATCTACCCATTCTACTGCTCAACTTCCGCTAAACCTCGCATCGATCTTGCCCATTCATACCGTAATACCGTACCGGTATTAAGTCTGCACCGCCAAGGACCCGTACCATATCCCTCGACCCCAGCCGAGATACCATACTGATACCTGTACGACCGATTCCAACCCGGTCTCGTTCCGACTAGCCTGATTCTGAAGCTAGCGTTCCTGGAGCGTATCAATAAGTCTGAGTGTCCAGAATGGGAGAAAGAAGCCAATTTTGCTGAACTTGATGAAGATGTGCTTTTAATGGCTCACGTTGATGTCGTTGAAGAAGAAAAAGAACATATTTGGTTCCTAGACTCTGGTTGTGGCAATCATATGTGTGGTCTAAAAGAGTGGTTCATGGAGTTAGACAACAATTTTTGACAGAGTGTAAGACTTGGAGATGATCGGAAGATGCTGGTGGAAGGAAAAGGGAATTTACGCCTTGAAATCAATGGAATTACTCAGGTAATCACTTTAGTTTATTTTTTGCCAGGACTTAAGAATAATTTGCTTAGTGTGGGACAACTGCAACAAAAGAATTTACGAGTGATTATAGAAGATGGTGTGTGTGAGATTTGGCATAGGGAACAGAAGAGGATGGTGATGCATTCAACTATGACAAAAAATAGAATGTTTGTTGTTCTGGCTATGGTACAAAAGGCAAGAGAAATAGAAGATACGACATGTCTGCTGGTGACACAGAAAACCGAGCAGTTGTGGCATAGAAGATATGGGCATCTCAATCATAGAGGATTGAAATCGCTGGCAGAGAAGAAGATGGTGGTTGGACTACCAGTCATCAATTCCGATGGAACTGAATCAGTGTGTGATGTATGAAAGGGAAGCAGAACCGTGACAGTATTCCAAGGAAGAGTGAGTGGAAATCAACTCGGGCGCTCCAGCTTGTTCACAGTGACATATGTGGACCGATTTCTCCCGTTTCGGAAAGTGGAAAAAAGTACATCATAAACTTCATTGATGATTTTAGTAGAAAATGGGATTAAAAGGCAGCTTACTGCGGCTTACACACCACAGCAAAATGGCATAGCAGAGAGAAAAACAGAAGTGTCATGAATATGACAAGATGTATGTTACTTGAGATGAAAGTTCCGAGGATCTTTTGGCCAGAAGCCGTGCAGTATACTGTTTACATTCTAAACCGCAGCCCATCAGCAGCATTAGGTGATATTACACCTTAAGAGAAGTGGAGCGAACACAAGCCATCAGTAGAACACTTAAGAGTATTTGGATGTGTTGCTTATGCCTTAGGGCCTTATGAAAGAAGAGTTAAGTTGGATGAAAAGAGTGTCAAATGTGTGATGTTCGGAATAAGCAAAGAGTCCAAGGCCTATCACCTTTATAATCCAGAGACAAAGAAAATCACAGTGAGCAGAGACGTTCACTTTGATGAAAATAAAGGCTGGGAGTGGGAAGAAAAACCACAGAATGAAGAACTGATCGTAACTGAACCAGAGGTTGAAGAGAATGCTGCTACAGCGCCAGTAGAATCAAATGAGGAGGAGAACACTGAATGGGAAACAGAGAGACAAGCAGGAATACAGTGTAGTCCTCAGCAAGTTCCAACATAACAAAGAACAATGAGGCAGAGACAAGCACCAGTCTGGATGAAAGACTATGTTCCTGGAAATGCAGGTTTTTTGTTTGCAGAAAATGAAGAAGACATTGTTGCCATGTTTGTCTCATCCGGAGACCCTGTCTGTTTCGAAAACACATCACAACAAGAAATCTGGAAAAAAGCAATGGAAGCAGAAATCAATTCGATAGAAGAAAACAATACATGGGAGCTGACAGATCTTCCAACCGGAGCAAAAGTCATTAGAGTAAAATGGGTGTTCAAAACCAAGCTAAACGAAAAAGGGGAAGTTGATAAATTTAAAGCGAGGCTCGTAGCGAAAGGTTATCATCAGAAGTATGGAGTAGATTTTTATGAAGTGTTTGCTCCGGTGGCTAGATGGGACACAATAAGAGTAATTATTGCTCTGGCCGCAGAAAAAGGATGGAATTTGTTTCAACTCGACGTGAAGAGTGCTTTCTTGCATGGAGAATTGAAGGAAGATGTGTATGTTGAACAACCTAAAGGCTTTGAAGTGTTGAGATAGATGCTCTTTCAAGTGATAGAATAATCAAAAAGAATTCAAACTCAAAGAAAGGAGGGAAAAGGAAACTAGTTAAAGAAGAACTAGAAGGAAAAGGAAGCTGTTGGATATCAACTAAACAAGCTAACTAGGAAGCAAGAAGGTATGGGTGAAGGTATGGGCGCAGCATGGGTGAAGTATGGGCGTTGGTGACTGTTGAGACACTGTTGGAGTAGTTTGGCTTCTCATCTCCCATGCTTCTCCTTCCTTGCACGCCTCTCTTGTTATATGATTCTCCTTTCTTCTTCTCTTATGTAAAAAGTCTATATAAACTCATGTAAACCTCTTGTAAATGTAGAGAGAAACAAAATAAGAGAATAAGAACACAAGAAATTTCAGAAACTCTCTTTCTCTCTTATCTCGCCATTCTCCTCCATTCTCCTTCATTCTCTATCATCTCCTAACTTAAATTTCTACATTGTATCAGAGCGGGTTGAGTGTTCAAGCGCTTAACCTCTTTTAATTCTTCTAACACTCTACAAATCTTCTAATCTATAACAATACACTTCCTTAGTTATATTCACTCTGAGATTAATATCCTTGAGATAATAGGATCTTCAAGTTGTGAAAGGACTAAGATTGTGTATTATTACTAGAAAATGGAGACTAATAGAATAACAATCTCAGTTATGCTCAAAGGAAACAACTATATTCTTTGAGAAAAAACCAATAAAACCATCCTTAGAGGCCAAGGACTTTGGCGGTATGTTGAGCCAAAGGAGGGAACGGAAGTTATTGTGAGAAATGAGAAGGAGGAAGCTAAGGAAGAGCAAGAAGAACAATACACTCTTTCTTTACTTCAAAGCTCATTAGAACCAAACATCTTGGCGGCATACTCATATGCGGATACTGCCAAGGAGTTATGGGATATACTCAAGGGAGTATATGGAAACATCTCAAATATATCAAGAATATTTGAGGTGAAGAGGGCGTTGAATGAGCTTCAACAAGAGGAAAAGCCATTCAAGGAAATGTTAGGAGAATATAGAAGCTTGTGGGCCGAGTTGGAGATTTTGAGGCCACAAACTCTAAACTCCAAGGAATTAGATGAAAGGCGTGACCAAGATCAAGTGTTTGGACTTCTCTTGGCACTCAATACATCTTACACGGACCTCATTCAACACATACTAAGATTTGAGAAGCTGCCAAGTCTAGCGGTAGTATGTGGGATGATACAAAGAGATGAGGGGTCAAGAGACCTATTTCGTGCGCCAAGCGAAGCTGCACAGCTTGCAAAGAGGAACCTCACATTTAGAGACAAGAGGATGTTGGAATGTGAGTATTGCAAGATAAAGGGACATGCAAAGGAGAAATGTTGGATTCTCCTTCCGCATTTGAGGCCTAAGCAACTAAAGGAGAGTGAAGATGGGCATAAAGCTTTCATGGGAGTGGTACAAAAGGTTGAGGATACTGTTAAAAGATCCGAGTTTGAAATTCTCATCAAGAGCTTAGCTAAATTGAAAGAATCTGGTAAAAGTTTTCTTAGCTCTAAAGGCGCCATAAGGAAGGGTGAAGTTATTGTAGATTCAGGAGCCTCTCATCACATGATCAAGGATCAAGACATGCTAAAAAACCTTGAGCCTTATCATGGAAATGTACAAGTAGCCAATGGATGCTCAGTCCCGATTGAAGGTGTAGGAGAGCTAGAACTTTTCAACAAAGAGACTAAAGCATTGTACATGCCTAGCTTCTCATCTAACCTCCTATCAGTCCATAAAGCTACAAAATATATGGGTTGTGTGGCATTGTTTGGGAGTGACTTTGTTGAATTTCAAGATCCTAAGTCAAAACATGTACTTGGGAAAGGGAAAGTGGAAGATGGGATTTACCTCTTGAATGTCAATAAACAAGAGGAGTCGGCTCGCGGAATGAAAGCAAATATGGAAGTTCTTGATAAAAAGAAGATTGGAGATAGCCCATTATGGCATGAGAGGTTAGGACACCCAAGCTCAGCCATTCTAAAAAAGGCCTTACCCAATCTTATTCAAGAAGAAGTAGTATGTGAAGCTTGTGTGCTAGGGAAGCATTGTAGAAAAGTTTTTCCGAGTTCATCTACAACTTGTAATGAAGTCTTTGGCATGGTGCACTCAGATGTATGGACTGCTCCATGCAACTCTCGTGACCAATACAAGTATTTTGTATCATTCATTGATGATAAGTCAAGATATACATGGATAACTCTTCTACCTTCCAAAGATCAAGTCTATGAGGCATTCATAAACTTCATGCACTACGTCACTACCCAATTCAAAGCAACAATCAAAGTCTTGAGAAGTGACAATGGAGGAGAGTATATGAGTAATCGATTCAAGTCATTACTCAACCAACATGGCATTGTCCATCAAACATCATGCGCATACACTCCACAACAAAACGGTATACCTGAGAGGAAAAATAGGCATCTAATGGAAGTAGCAAGGACTATCATGATTGCCAAAGATGTACCCAAATTTCATTGGGGAGATGCGGTGATGACTTCAAACTACTTGATAAACCGACTTCCAACCAAGAACTTGGAAGATAGGTCACCGTTTGAAGTGTTGTACAAGAAGAAGCCGAGCTTACATCATCTCAAGGCGTTTGGATGTAAGTGCTTTATGTTTCTACCAGAGGGTCAAAGAAACAAGCTTGAACCTAGAAGCATGAAGTGTGTTTTCATTGGATACTCACCAACTCAAAAAGGATAAAAGGTCTACAATCCGGAGACAAGAAGGGTCCATGTGTCTAGAGAGGTGAAGTTCAATGAAAAAGAAAGCTTCTATGGAACTAAGAATCAGGATACCCTTGGAGGTATGGTCTCATCGTCTTTGGATTGGATGCTGTTCAATGAAGCGCCAATAACAAGGGATGATATACAAGGAGAAAGCGCATCATCTGAGAACATCATGGAAGGTGAAGATGCAGTTGATACACATATTGAACCAGATCATGATCCTGCTGAAGAAGAAGCGGATGTTGAGGGAGAAGAACCTGAGCCAATCATAACTCTAAGAAGAAGTACAAGACAGAGGCGACAACGTGTTTACTATGGTTACAACAACTCTGCCATGCTCCAAAGAGAGTCTAGTGCGAGTAATCTTCCTTGTGTGATAAGAGAATGTCCTGAGCGTACGGCGAGCTTAGATCTCGATTCTATTGGCGACAGCACTCTCTTATCACAAGGAGGAGATAACACTCAAACTAGCACTATCACTTATCCCATTGAGCATTTTTGCTCGTTGGCATCATTACCTATGGAGCATAAAGCTTTTCTTGGAAAAATCAGCAAAGAATCCATACCTAACTCATATGAAGAAGCGTGTGAGAGTGGAGTATGGGTAAAAGCCATGGAAGAGGAAATGAAGTCCATGGAAAGGAATCATACTTGGTACTTAACCGATTTACCAAGGGATAAGAAGCCAGTTGGGTGTAGATGGGTGTATACAATCAAATACACAAGTGATGGGAGGATAGAAAGATACAAGGCAAGGTTGGTAGCAAAAGGGTATACTCAAATCTATGGAGAAGATTATACCGAGACATTTGCTCTGGTTGCTAAGCTCCACTCCATCAGAATCCTAATCTCGGTGGCAGTAAACTTGAAGTGGGATCTATGGCAGATGGATGTCAAGAACGCCTTCTTGCAAGGGGATTTGGAAGAGGAAGTGTATATGGATCCACCCCAAGGATATCATAAGGAAGACAACAAAGTTTGTAGATTGAAGAAAGCAATCTATGGGCTAAAACAATCTCCAAGAGCATGGTACCAAAGGCTAAGCGCTTGTCTTATGGAGAGGGGGTTCATAAGATCTGAAGCGGATCATACTTTGTTTACAAAACAGAGTGAAGGAGGAATGATTGCAGTCCTAATATATGTTGATGATCAAATTATCACAGGGAGTGACAAAGAAGGGGTTGATCAAACCAAGAAAATCCTGAAGGACGCCTTTGATATAAAAGACTTGGGGGAGCTTAAGTACTTCCTAGGAATTGAGATGACACGGTTTGAAGATGGAATGTTCATCTCTCAAAGGAAATATGTGCTTGATCTCTTGGAGGAAACCGGGAAGCTAGGATCCAAACCAGCTAAAACTCCAATAGAAGAAGGCTATCAAGATAGTCCTGAGGGGGAGCCTTTGGAGAACATTAAGAGATATCAAAGGATGGTGGGCAAACTCATCTATCTTACTATCACAAGGCCGGACATTTGCTTTGCAGTAAACCGTGTAAGCCAACATATGCAAAAGCCAACCACACAGCATTGGAACATGATTGAGAGGCTGCTAAGATATCTAAAAAACAACCCCGAAAAAGGCATATGGATGAAGGCTAATGGAAACACAAAGGTTCAAGGATATTGCGATGCAGATTGGGCCGGAGATAAGAAAGATTGGAAGTCCACATCCGGCTTTTGTACCTTTCTAGGAGGCAATCTAGTGACTTGGAGGAGTAAAAAGCAGAAGGTCATAGCCTTATCTAGTGCTGAAGCCGAGTATAGGGCTATGAAGGAAGTAACAAAAGAGCTTATTTGGGTAAAGGCATTCCTAGAGGATCTTGGAATACATGAAGCTGAAGAAATGTTGTTGTATTGTGATAATCAAGCTGCAATACATATAGCATCCAATCCGGTATTCCATGAAAGGACTAAGCATATAGAGGTGGATTGTCACTTTGTGAGGGGAAAGATTCAAGAAGGAATCATTAAACCTGCCTTTGCAACAAGTGAGAACCAACTAGCTGATATCTTCACCAAAGCAACCTCATATGTCACTTGTGATCGCATCCATAGCAAGATCGGTCTAAAGGACCTTCACCGACCAATCTTGAGGGGGAGTGTTAAGATAAATGCTCTTTCAAGTGATAGAATAATCAAAAAGAATTCAAACTCAAAGAAAGGAGAGAAAAGGAAACTAGTTAAAGAAGAACTAGAAGGAAAATGAAGCTATTGGATATCAACTAAACAAGCTAACTAGGAAGCAAGAAGGTATGGGTGAAGGTATGGGCGCAGCATGGGTGAAGTATGGGCGCTGGTGACTGTTGAGACACTGTTGGAGTAGTTTGGCTTCTCATCTCCCATGCTTCTCCTTCCTTGCACGCCTCTCTTGTTATATGATTCTCCTTTCTTCTTCTCTTATGTAAAAAGTCTATATAAACTCATGTAAACCTCTTGTAAATGTAGAGAGAAAAAAATAAGAGAATAAGAACACAAGAAATTTCAGTAACTCTCTTTCTCTCTTATCTCGCCATTCTCCTCCATTCTCCTTCATTCTCTATCATCTCCTAACTTAAATTTCTACAGTTACCAGTGAGCTGAGCAAGGTATACAAATTAAAAAGGCACTATATGGGTTGAAACAAGCCCCTAGGGCTTGGTATAGTCGGATTGAAGGCTACTTTAAAAAGGAGGGCTTTGAGAAGTGTTGTTGCGAGCACACACTATTTGTGAAAAGGGAAGAAGAGAACATCCTGATAGTGAGTTTGTACGTTGATGATCTTATTTATACAGATAATTCTCTGTTGATGCTTGAAGATTTTAAGAGGTCAATGAAAAACGAGTTTGCCATGACAGAACTCGGAAAGATGAAGTACTTCTTAGGAGTAGAAGTAATTCAAGACAAGCAGGGGATTTTTATAAATCAACAGAAGTATGCTGAGGAAATATTAAAGAAGTATGGGATGGAAAGTTGCAATTCAGTAAAAAATCCCATTGTGCCTGGAAAAAAGCTGTCAAAGGAAGGAAGTGGAGATGTTGTTGATTCTACATCATTCAAGCAACTCATTGGAAGTCTAAGGTACCTAACTGCTACTAGGCCGGACCTGATTTACTCTGTAAACCTGGTCAGTAGGTACATGGAGAATCCACGAGAAGAACATATGCTAGCTGCTACGAGAATTCTGAGATATGTGCAAGGAAGTCTGCATATGGCATACGCTACCAGCAAGAAGGAGAACAGAAACTTGTTGGGTTTGTGGACAGCGATTATGCAGGAGATGTAGATGATCGCAGAAGTACATCTGGATATGTTTTTATGCTTGGAGGAGGAGCAGTTTCGTGGTCATCAAAGAAACAGCCCATAGTGACATTGTCAACAACTGAAGCTGAATTTGTTGCTGCAGCATATGGAGCTTGTCAAGCAGTGTGGTTGAGAAATATACTAGAAGAAATCGGATCAGTTCAAGGAGAAGGTACTGTTTTGTTTTGTGATAACAGTTCTACTATTAAACTATCTAAGAATCCAGTACTACATGGAAGAAGTAAACACATCCATGTGAGGTATCACTTCTTACGTGAGTTAGTGAAAGATGAAGTCATATTGTTGGATTATTGTACTACGCAAGAACAACTGTCTGATGTTATAACAAAAACAGTAAAGCTTGAAGTGTTTGAAAGACTCAAAGAGAAGATGGGGGTATGTTGCAGGTTTGAGTAATCTGGAAGGAGACGTTCCAGTTTAGGGGAAGAATTGAAAGAATAAATGTCGTATTTGATTAATTTACTTTGAATGTTTCAGAGTTGAATAGGTCCTCCAAGTTAATAGGAGTGGAAGAATGATTAGAGTTGTTTGAGACTTAGTGGGTTGAATCTATCTCGGTTTTTTTGTTTTCTGTAAGGTCTATATAAGATCACGTTTGTTTCTCAATAAAGTAAGTGTGTCTGTTTAAGAAATACATCAGTTTTCGAAAGCTATTATAACAATAATGTGACGCTTGTTCTCCATAAACCAAGAGAGTCAGCATAATGTGATTTTTTATTTTATGTTTTATTAAGTGCAAATATGGATAAAATTAATTTAAATAAAAGCAATTTTATTTTTAGTAAATTAAATTAAATACGTTTAAATTAAAATTTAAGTAATTTTGGTTAAACTATTAATCTAGTTTATTCTGTTGGATTTGGGTTTCTTTGGTAAAACAAATAATTATTTTCGTTTGAAATCAATGAAGTTTGATTTAATTCAGATATTTTGTCTGCTTCTAATAAAAAAAAGTTATGATGTGTTACAAGCCAATTCAAGTTAGGTATGTGTACGTGAGTTAGACTATAAATATTAGTAAGCGTAATATTAATCCACTTGTTGTTTCATTTGCCGGCAAAAAAAAATATCCATCTTTTATTAATTTAATTACAATCAATGACATGACTAAAAAAGAATGAAACTAAAGGTCAACCAACTTTCTACCAAAACAAAACTGTAAGTCAATGGAAAAGAACTACTATTGGGTTTGAAAATTAACCAAAAGAACCGACAAGAATGTGATGGATGAATGAGTTGTGTGGCCATGTTCGGTATACAGATTTTTAACAGTTTCTAACACACCATTTTCCATTTTAAACATTGAATTAAATTATGTTGTAATAAAATAAAATATTAAGTATTAACAAAAAAAATTAAGTGTTCTCTGCTTCCGAACGAAAAAAAAAAATATAAGTAGAAGTCCTAACACGTTACAAAATATTTTCACTCGCCATTTTTGGGGATCGAAAGTATTATTGGTGTTGTTAATAAATTAGCAGGGGAAAGTTATAAATAAATAAGACAATAGACGAAACATATAATAGCCAAATAGTAAAACATATATTCGTAATATTGTTTTCGATACTGCTAATTTTTTATTTTTGTAATTAGAAACAACTAAGATGTATACCTTGTGTAATTAGCGGTATGAGTTATTTAGAAAAAGACAATTTTTATACAAAACATGTAAACACAGTTATCCTTTAATTTCTTCGACCATTGCGTAAAAAATTCAAAACAAAAGAAAGAAAGTTGCTAGTTTTTATGGCATTAACATCCAAATACATATATATATATATATATATATATATATGACATTGACATTAACATCGAAATTTTTCAAAAAAAAGACATTGACATTAACATCCAAGTTACAACATCTGTGATTAATTATTTTAACAAAAAAAAGAGACTTAATTTTCTATTATATTTTCCAACCATACATTGTTTTTTAATAATTATGATTCATTTCAGGTTTTATATAAAAATAAATTAAGTACACGTGGAGTCTGATCTTCAGTAGTTTAACAAATAATAAAGCACTACTCAAATTTATGAAAACATAAAAACAAATAAATATAGAACTACGTAGATATTTATCTATTTACCATACCCACTCTCAAATTACAGGCACACAAAATTAATGTCGGACCCTACGTACGTGAAAACTCTTATCAAATAGTAAAAAAACAGTTACATATTTGTAGTAAAAAAATGCCTATAAATTTAAACACAAGACAGTTGGCATCACTCACACAATCACACTCAAACTCTTAAATAAGAATATTTTTTACAACAATGGCTTCTTCTTCTGTAACAAAGCTTGTGTTCTTTGCATGTTGCTTCCTCCTGTTCACATTTTCAGACAATCTCGTGGCTGGACAATCCGACCAAGTGCACCTTAATATTTACTACGACTCACTTTTTTCCGGTTGTCAAGATTTTATAGTCAATAATCTTTTCTATTTCTTTGAAACCGATCTCAACACAATCACCAATGTCACGCTCGTTCCATTCGGTAATGATGCACTCTCTGATAATAAGACCGTCATTTGCCAGGTTCTTTACAATAATCACATCCTTATTCTTCCTATTTATATGATTGAGATCACTTATATACATGATTTGCAGTAACTCGTATATGTTTTTATCTTAAACTTCATTTCTAAATAATTATCTTTGGGCAAATTTGTGAAGCATGGTGAAGAAGAATGTACAATAAACAAGTATGAAGCTTGCATTATAAGAACTTTTCCCGACCCGGTATATAACGATTGCATTTATTTCTAATGTTTTAGGTGGATTAACACAAAATTAATTATAACAATGTGATGGTTTTGGAACGCAGAACTTGCAATACTCGTTCATACAGTGCGTAGAAAATAACTTAGCAAATTGGGCATCAACATGTTTTGATAACCCTGCAGATCTGAAAGCCGTCGTTGATTGTTACAATAGTGATCTCTCTACAAAGGTATATATATATATATATATATACCTAAAAAGTTTGATGTATTATATTATATAATGATATTAATCTTATAACCCTTTTTGTATTATTAATTGCAGCTCATACTTGGGTATGCAAACCAGACTTTAAATTTAAACCCGAAACTTGGCTTCGTACCGTGGATCACAGTCAATGGCGTACCACTATATACCGTAATATTTAACTCGTTTATAATAACGGTTTCTTTCATTTATTTACATATTTTAACACACTGAAATTGTATTTAATTTTTATTTTGTTTTTGGGTTATTGGGGATGCAGAACAAAATTGGTGATTTGGTTACCCAAGTCTGCACAGCTTACCAAGGAAATGCTCCTATACCAGCACAATGCAATTCCACTGCCTTGGCTGAGAGGAAACCCTGGTCTACGCTTTAAGTCTAGTATGCCAATGAAGCTATCAATTACTGAGTTTAAATATCAAACTAAACTACTAAGATGGATTTAAGGTTTATGTTAATTGAATAATTAAATAAAGTATTTTCCCCCTAAACTTTTATGTTTACGTATTCATGATTAACAATAAAAATGATTCTACAAGTAACTAATATGATGTTTGATCTACCTAACATGGTAGATCTTCGATTATTGCTCAGTTAAACCCTCACTCACTTGTTTCTTATTACTATTATTCTCAAACGATTATAATGCACAGAGATTTAATAAGAACTTTCTCTTCTTATTGCTTAAGAAACTTACACAAAACTTAAGCTCTCAATTTCTCTCTCAAATCACACACCATTGCCCTTAACCCGACAATGATTTATATAGCATTATAGTTATCCTAATCCTAATAGTAAACACCCGTATTTAGATAACTCCAAAATACATATTGATCCTTATCTCTAAAGGATCTTAAATCTGTTTGGATTAGGATAACTTATCTCTCAAGCTAACTTTGAGCTTACTCCAACAATCTCCCCCTTAAGCTTAAAGTTCTTCTCTTCCACATCACGCACGCCAATAAGATCTCGCATTCCACTGAACTTGGTTCTTCCGAGAGCTTTGGTTAGTATGTCCGCCTTCTGCTCGCTTCCGGGTATATGCTCCACCTCCATTAATCCCTTCTCAACACATTCTCTTATAAAATGATACCTTGTATGAATGTGTTTGCTTCGCCCATGAAACACCGGATTTTTAGTGAGAGCTATGGCTGATCTGTTGTCAATGCGTATGACTGTCTTCTCGTGTGAGGACCCAACGATCTCACATAGCAAATCTTGGAGCCAAATGGCTTGTCTTGCTGCCTCTGTACCTGCCATAAACTCAGCTTCACATGATGACAAAGCTACTGTATCCTGTTTCTGAGAGCACCACGTTATTGGACTGGTTCCAAGGTAAAAAATGTGTCCTGTTGTACTTCTGCCATCATCAGGATCTACATTGTGACTGCTGTCACTATAACCCACCAATCTTGTAGCATTTCTTGGAGATTTCTCGAAAGTAATACCGAAAGATGTAGTTCCTTTTAGATATCTGAGACACTGCTTTATTGATGTACCATGAGATGTCCTTGGACTGGACATATATCTACTCAACACGCCCACACAATAAGATAGATCTGGTCTGGTATGAAGTAGATATCGAAGACAACCAATGATCTTTCTATATTCTGTTGCATCGATCTCTTTTTCATCCTTGGACCTTGCCAACTTCAGCCCAGACTCCATAGGAACATGCACGGGGTTGCATTCACTCATACCTGCCTCTTCTAATATCTTTCTTGCGTATCTGTTCTGAGATAGCGTTATCCCTTTATCGTGCTGTGTCACCTTGATTCCTAGGTAGTAGGTTAGTCTACCAAGGTCGCTCATCTCGAATTTACTAGACATCTCCCCCTTAAATTCGTTAATTGTTGTCATACATGTCCCTGTGACGAATAAATCATCAACGTACATAGCCACAACTAAAAGACTTCCTCCTGTTTCTCTTCTGTATACTGACCCCTCTTTTAAACACCTAGAGAATTTAAGACCAAGCAGAAACTTGTTTAGTTTCTCATTCCAAGCTCTAGGTGCTTGTTTTAGACCGTATAATGCCTTTTTGAGCTTATAAACCTTGTGCTCGCTCCCGTTGACTTCAAAACCTTCTGGTTGTGTGACATAGATGGTTTCTTTCAGTTATCCATGTGACGTGTTTTGATTGCTTCCCACATCTTATTAGCCGTATCAAGCTCCCCGATTTGAAGCAGTAGTGCCTCTGGTATTGACTGGTAAAGCAACGCCATCGCCATGTTATTTTTTTTTAGCATCAGCGGTTTCTTCTTCTATTACCTCCCAAACTTCATGTACCTTGAGTAGCATCTTCATCCGCATAGCCCATACAGTATAATTTGTTGAAGTTAGTATTGGGCACTTGATCGAAGATCCTCCCTCTTTAGGTTTTGAATTTGCTACGATTAGATCTCCCATTATATCGAAGCTCTGATACCAATTATTGTTCTCAAACGATTATAATGCACAGAGATTTAATAAGAACTTTCTCTTCTTATTGCTTAAGAAACTTACACAAAACTTAAGCTCTCACTCTCTCTCTCAAATCATACACCATTGCCCTTAACCCGACAATGATTTATATAGCATTGTAGTTATCCTAATCCTAATAGTAAACACCCGTATTTAGATAACTCCAAAATACATATTGATCCTTATCTCTAAAGGATCTTAAATCTATTTGGATTAGGATAACTTATCTCTCAAGCTAACTTTGAGCTTACTCCAACAATTACATGCAAACTCAAACAAGAAAGTAAAGTGCAAGAAAGATTTTACGAGTTCCGGTCCAATGTAGAACCTAACGTCTCACCGCAAATCATCTCAGGAATCCACTAGATCAAAGTATATTTCTCGATTGCAAGATTTCTCTCATACCTATACAACTCTCTTTCTAAAAACTTTTCTGGTTAAGCTTAAGAAAAATAAAAACAAGAATCGAGAAGTAATAACGATCCGACTTCTTAAAAACTGTTGAAGTTTGAGTATTTGATCAAATCTACAACAAATAAAAAGGAAAATATAATAATAGTTGTTAGATTTAAATGAGTTAGTTAAGATTCTAGTTTAAATCTAAATGTCTTTATTAAGTGTAAGAGAGTTGTTGAAGTTTAGAAATGTCTCTACGAGATTGCTTGTAAGCAATACCCTAGAAGCATGGTAGTTATGCTTAGAGTCTTAATGAGTTTTAGTTATGCTTAGAGTCTTAATGAGTTTTAGTTATGCTTAGAGTATTAATGAGTTTTAGTGTAGCAATGAAATAGTATAATAAAGTGTATATGGTGTTGTGTAAGAAACATCCAAGTGATCTATATTATCAATGTAGTCTTAAAGGTTAATTTCTCTAAATCAAGAGTGATAGAGAGATAAAAGTGAAACTAACCTCAAGTGTTAAAAAGAGGTTAGAGGTGAGAATGGAATGCCAACAAAAACCTTTATTTGTCAGCTCACGACGTGTGTGGTCAGATTTTGTCTTCGACTTAAGACCCTCTGAATGAGGTAGAGTCTTTCTGAAACAGTATATTCTTGCATAGTCTTCAATGGAGTGCTCAATCGTAGCAATTAAGAAACACTGTGCCTATTTACATTATCCTCTCCTCATGTTCAAATTATAATCAATTACAACAAAAAAAAAAAAAAAAGAAATTAAGAAACTAAATTTGTTTTTATTGAATATTTACATACTATATAATTGTTTTTGTTTTTCACTAATGAGTTAAACTTGCCAATAAAAACAGGGTTTCTAAGAGAAACGATAAAAATCTTGAATTGATTTGTGAAGCTGTTGGACACGATCTATTCTAGACCCTTGTTCATTACTTGACTAATCAAACAAGATTTTTTCAGTTTTGAATGATTAGTAAAATTTATTAGTACCATAAAAGTGGGTTAATTAATCATAGTTAGGTGATCCATCTTCTAGGATAACACTTAAATCATTTTCATGCATTATTTTTATCATTTTTTTTATTTGAACGTCTACCTTACCCTTGATCCAATAGTATAGTTTTGTTTATTTCAATAAATCTCAATTTTAATTGTTTTTCATTTGCGTTTTTTAGTTTACTGATTTAACAGTTTACGACCTTGTGTACTAAACGTTGCAGTGTATTTCTTAAGTTAGATTAAAGCTAGAAATTATTAAAATATGTAACAAATGTCAAAACTCTGACTATGATATTGTTCTCATTGGTAATATATCATCAATACTATTAATTGAGAACAAATAGCAACTTTTTTGCCAAGCCATTTAAACCGTTTAGAAGTATTTATGGTTTATATCATGGGTTGTGTTGGGCAAAACAAAATCAAATTGATGGAAAAATTGGAATAAAATGTTACATTAGCTGACTCGGTATCCGATTGATAAGCAATTGAGAGCATAGATTATAAGAAGGAAAACTGATTACTTGACAAGAGACTTGGATGAGGTGGCAAAAGACTGAAGAAGAAGAATTACATTAAATAGAAAAATGCAAATACTCCATTTCATTTAAAACTAACTAATAGGGAATTGGTGTGCTGTAAAAACTCATGTGTGAGTTGAGAGTTGAAGAAATAGAGAATTTGTATTGGTTTTTTTATTAAATTGATGCGGTGAGCGAACAATCAATGACAATTCAGATGGAAAAAATTATTATCAGTTTGTGTCTATGAATGACGATGAGTTAAACGAGACGGTGGCAGAGATGACATAACGTATATAAAGCTTAACCGAGAGATTGAAGTCAGTAACTGAAGCTAAGGTTCGAGCTGTTAAGGAAATCATGAAGTTATGGTTTCAATTTCAATCGCTGGAATTGAAATTGGATTCGATGATGATGATGTTGTCACAAGGTGGATCACGGCAAGGAATTTTGGATATGAATATGGGGATTGGACGAACGTACATCAGTGAAAAAATCATGTATCTTCTTCTAACCTAGAATCATGTCATCGCCGTAGGATTGATGAAATTCATAAGATAAATTCTATAACTGCAACTCGTGATAATATCTTAAAACGAGTCGAAATGCCAATTCTTGAAGGTGTGAATCCTTATGGCTGGATTACGTTAGTGATATTTCTTATTTTACATATTTTAGCATACATTTTTTAACTTAATGATTTAAGCTTTGAAGATTGTGCGCACTCGAACTCTCCACTCGACAAGATCAACCAGAGTGACCATCCGAGATCCTAGATTTGAAGATCCTCCAACATTCGGGTTGTGCACTGGAGCATCAATCCAAGTTCTTCTCCGATTTAATGTTTTACTTTAGATGTTTGTTTACCTTTTTACCTAAGATTTCTAAGAAACTATAATTACTCTTTCCTGATCTTTTTGACAAAGTCTGTTTTACCATTGTAGTTTTCAGGTGGTTTCTCCGTTTTTCCTTTTTGAATCTCTTTGATCCTTTATCTTTTGGATATTAGTTCTTCTCTTAATTCAGGTTTTTTGCACATAAATCTATTCATTTACTATGTCTCTTTATGATAATGATGTTTATTTTGTTTTTTGGGTTTATGCATTTAAATATGTTTTCTGAGTTGAGTAGTCAAACCAGGGTTTCTGGGGATTGTTAGATCTTGGTAGGATTCTTGATCTTAGATGTTGATTAAGCTTAGATCTATGTAAATTTCTTCTGGATTATGTGGTTTTAATGTTTATTCCTTTCAGATCAATTGGAAATTGATTCCAAGCATTCATAATCCAAAAGATGTTCTATGAATAATTGATCCAACCAATTCCAGAGATTAGTATATCCTAGCCTAAGGATTTGATGTTATAATGCTTTTTGGCTTTAATGATCTGATTATTTATGTCTACTTCAATTATGTTTATTGACCAAAATTCAAGATTAAGAAATTTCAGTTGTTGGAGATTATTTACCATGAGAGTGGGTTTGATGTTGTATATTTGATGATATTCAGGATTAAGATGAAACTCAGATCAGTAATTCATCCTCAGGAACATTCTTAACTTTGATTGTTCATTTCATATTGTCATTTGCTTTCTGTTTACTCTTTTTATTTTATATTATCATTTACGTTATTAGATCAAAATCATTATTATATATGACTTAACTTAGAATCCACTGATTGCATCTCACCCTTTTGAATATCTCAAGTACTGCAATCACATGATAGTATTTGGGTAGTTGTCTTAGACAGAAAAATCTATTATCAATTTAGCGCCATTGACATTTGGGTGTTGTTTGTTTTATTTAAGATTACAGATTTCTAAAATTAAGTTCTGTTTCCATTACTAAATTAGTGATTTTGTTGATTTCAGGTATCACTGGAGCTGCAGAGTCGGTCACTAACTTGAATTTGTCCCTGATTTACAACTACACTTGAGCTGCACAATCGGTTACTATCCCGAGTTTGCTACAGTTTTCACCTACACTCGGGTTCACTTCATCGAGTACTAATCCCGAGTCCAATCGTTCAGACACTTTGTGTGCAATGCGAATCACATCTTCTCAGACATCTGGAAGAAATCAAACAAGCCCACCAAATGCATTGCAGGAACAGAAAAGAAGAATCTCGGATCCTATACCACAAATGCTCATGGAAGAACACCAACAAGAAGAAGTCCTAACAGAATACCAAGGCACATTGGATCTGGTGATGCTCCTACCAACAATACTCAGAGATATGACATCATCACACTTGATGTTGACCATTCTGAAATAAAGAGCAGTCTTATCTGTATGGTTCAAAGTAGTCGGTTAAATAGAACACCATTAGAAGTTCCAATCGCTCATCTGGATGATTTTGAAAGACTACGCACCCTAACAAAGTTATTTAGTGTTAGTGATGATGGTTTAAAGATCCATTTTTCCCTTTCTCCTTAAATGATAATGCTCTACTCTTGGAAACGATACCACCACCAGGGTCTGTGACTTTTTGCATAGATTGTAAGAGAGTGTTCCTCGCTAAATTCTTTAGTACTTCACGAACAGCCCAATTGCGGAATGAGATTTAAGGTTTCACCTAATTGCCTAGGAAATCATTATATGAAGGGAGAGGTTTTAAGGCTATACTATATTGTGTCCCACCATCAGTTTTCAACTGAATCCCGCCTCAGCACATAGTATAGAGAAGGCTTTCCAAACATCAAAATGTTGTTAGATACATGTAGCAATGCTTTTTGAATAATGGTGTCGCGGATGGTTGGGAATTGATGGAAAACATGGCACAATATGTAGAAAGTTATTGTCATGCCCCTGATGGATCCTCAGGAGTTACTCGAAGTGTATTTGATGATACTACACATGAACTAAAATTGGTCACTGAAAAGCTCGACATGCTTCTCATCGCTCAACCAAAAATGGTGCATTCTGTTTGCGCAATCAACCATATCAATCACTTAGACGACATCCACTATGCTCTGCATCATGGATATTTTTCTCCACACACACCTCTAACTACTTCCCACCCCAATAATCATCACTCAAACAGATTTATCCTACCTTTTTCTCAACGCTATCCCAACCCATTTGAACAGACTATTCAACAAATCCTTCATTCTCAGCAATCAGAAACACTTAAGCTTATTAAGAAGATTATTGAAGTCTAAACACAGATAGAAAGCTCTATACAGATCTCCACAACCAGGTATGGACTTTGCAATCCAGCCACAACAAATCGAAGCTAGACCTGTACCATCATGTCCCATTGAGGATCCGGGCCAACGTCCGGGTAAAGGTATTGAACAATCTGAATTGCTTTAAGCAATGCCATAATATTTCAGAGTGGCAGAGAATTACCTAGTCTAGCACCATATAATACTCACATTGAGGACAGTGAGGATCAGAAGGGGAGAAATCCTTTTCACCATCAGTTTTGACAGAACCAGCTGAGCCAGAGAAACCATTCAGTTTGGAACTTCCTACTTCATACAAACTCAAACAACATAAATCACAAAAATAAAACTCTTTTATCCAGGAACGGATCTAATCAAATGGGAGTGGGTGCACGTGCACCATCTAATATATAAATAGTTTCTTAATTTACATTAAATATGATAATTATTAATGGCATAATGGTTTGAGTGCAATCAGTCTCTCAAGAGTTCAGAGGTCCAATTCCTTCCTAATGCTATTTTACACCCATTATATTACTCTCCTGGATCCGCCCTGTTGAAATATGTGATCTCAAGAAGAAGAATTCAAACTCAAGAAAAGGAGGGAAAAGGAAAGAACTAGTTGTGAAGGAACTAGAAGGAGAGCTAGTTTATAAGGAACTAGAAGAAAAGGAAGTTGTTGGATATCAACTAGACAAGCTAACTAAACCAAGTGAGGAAGCAAAGGAGGCATGGGCGCTGCAGGGAGAAGGTATGGGCACAGCATGGGAACAGCATGGGCGCAGCTGCACTGTTGGAGCAGCTCAACCACTCCATCATCACACCTCTTATCTCCCTCTTCCTTAGATATTTTTTCCTTAGCTTATGCTTGTAAAGTCTATATATACATGTGCATTGTATTGGTTGAAGAGAGATAATAAGAAGAAAAATTCAGCAATCTCTCTCTCTCTTATTACGCCAATTCTCTTATCTTCATCCTTATCTCTCCCTAAACTTCTAGAATCAACATGGTATCAGAGCGGGTTCTTTATCCAACCGCTTAAACTCTCTTCATAATCCCTTTAAGCTATCTTCAAAACCTTCTAATATATAGCAATACATCTTACCAAGTTCTATTCACTCTGAGATTAAAATCCTTGAGATCGGTTGATCTTCAAGTTGTGAAAGAGCTGGGATTGTGTATTACTACAAGAGAATGGAGGTGAATAGAGTAGCGATTTCTGTTGTTCTTAAAGGAGATAACTACCTTCTTTGGGAAAAAACTACTAAGACCGTTCTAAGAGGTAGAGGACTTTGGAAGTTCATTGAACCTAAGGAAGAAGCCGAACCATACAATGACAAGGAAGAGCAAGAAGAGCAGTTCACTCTTTCACTTCTTCAAAGCTCACTAGAGCCATCTATCCTGGCGGCCTACTCATATGCGGATACCGCCAAGGAGTTGTGGGATATACTCAAGGGAGTATATGGAAACATCTCAAATATATCAAGGATATTTGAGGTGAAGAGGGCGTTGAATGAGCTTCAACAAGGAGAGAAGCCATTCAAGGAAATGTTTGGGGAGTATAGAAGCTTGTGGGCCGAACTGGAGATCTTGAGGCCACAAACTATGGACCCCAAGGAGTTAGGAGAAAGGCGTGACCAAGATCAAGTGTTTGGGCTTCTCTTGGCGCTCAACGCATCCTACAAAGATCTTATCAAGCACATACTTAGATTTGAGAAGCTGCCAAGTCTAGCGGAAGTATGTGGCATGATTCAAAGAGAGGAAGGGTCAAGAGACCTATTTCGTGCACCAAGCGAGGCTGCACATCTTGCAAGGAAGAATCTTACATTCGACAAGAGGGTGTTGGAATGTGAGCATTGTAAAATGAAGGGACACACTAAGGAGAAGTGTTGGACCCTTCATCCACACTTGAGGCCTAAGAGGCTAAAGGAGAATGGAAGTGGACCTAGAGCCTTCATGGGTGTGGCACAACCAGTTGAGGATACGGTCAAGAGGTCCGAATTCGAAGCCCTCATCAAGAGCCTAGCCAAGCTCACTGAATCTGGTAAGGGCTTCCTCGGTTCTAAAAGCTCCATAAAAAAGGACAAAGTGATTGTGGATTCAGGGGCTTCTCATCACATGATTAAGGATCAAGACATGCTTAAAAATCTTGAGCCTTATCATGGGAATGTGCAAGTGGCAAATGGGAGTTCAGTTCCGATTGAAGGGATAGGGGAATTAGAACTTTTCAAAAAGGGAACAAAAGCCTTATACATGCCTAGTTTCTCATCTAATCTTCTATCAGTTCATAAAGCTACCAAGGATTTGGATTGTGTGGCATTGTTTGGGACTGACTTTGTTAAGTTTCAGGACCCTAAAACAAACAAAGTGCTCGGAGAAGGGAAGGTAGAGGATGGAGTATATCTTTTGCACACAAATAAACAAGCGGATGTGAAAGCGCTTGGAATGAAGGCAGATGTAGAAGTATCTAGTAGGAAAGAGATTGGAGATAGTCCACTATGGCATGAAAGGTTGGGACATCCAAGCTCTGCAGTTCTCAAAGTGGCCTTACCCAATCTCATTCAAGAAGAAGTAGTATGTGAAGCATGTGTACTAGGGAAACATTGTAGACAAGTGTTTCCTACTTCATCTACATTTTGTGATGAAGCTTTTGGCATTGTACACTCGGATGTATGGACCGCTCCTTGTAATTCAAGAGATCAATATAAGTATTTTGTTTCATTCATAGATGACTACTCAAAATACACATGGATTACTCTTCTACATACCAAAGATCAAGTTTATGAAGCATTCACCAACTTCATCAACTATGTGTCTACACAATTCAAAACAACAATCAAGATCTTAAGAAGTGATAATGGAGGAGAGTATATAAGCAAGCGGTTCAAGGAATTACTCAACAACCTTGGCACCATCCATCAAACATCTTGCGCCTATACTCCACAACAAAACGGAGTAGCTGAAAGAAAAAATAGACACCTAATGGAGGTAGCAAGGACCATCATGATTGCCAAGGGAGTACCTAAACTTCATTGGGGAGATGCTGTGATGACTTCAAACTACTTGATCAACCGTCTTCCAACCAAGAACCTGGATAATAAGTCACCATTTGAGGCATTGTACAACAAGAAACCAAGCCTACATCATCTCAAAACCTTTGGATGTAGCTGCTTTATGTTCACACCAGAAGGTCAAAGAAACAAGCTTGAACCTAGAAGCATGAAGTGTGTATTCATTGGATATTCACCAACACAAAAAGGATACAAGGTCTACAATCCGGAGACAAGACGAGTCTATGTATCAAGAGAGGTGAGGTTCAATGAAAAGGAGAGCTTCTATGGAGCTAAGAATCATGATACCCCTCAAGGTATGAGCTCACCATTTATGGAGTGGATACCGTTCTTTGAAGATTCAAGAACAAGGGATGATGTACATGAGGAGAATGACCCAACCTCAGATCATGAAGCCACGGATGAGGAAAGTGAACCTAATCCAGGTGTAGAAAGCATTGACATTGTCAAAGAAGAACCTGAGCCAACAGTACCTCTAAGAAGAAGTACAAGACAGAGGCGACAACGTGTTCACTATGGCTACAACAACTCTGCCATACTCCAAGGAGAGTCTAGTGCGAGTAATTTTCCTTGTGTGATAAGAGAATGCCCTGAGCGTACAGCAAGCTTAGATCTCGATCCTATTGGTGACGGCATTCTCTTATCACAAGGGGGAGATAACACTCAAACTAGCACTGTAACATATCCCATTGAGCATTTTTGCTCGTTGGCATCCTTACCTATGGAGCATGAAGCTTTTCTTGGAAAAATCAGCAAGGAATCCATACCTAACTCATATGAAGAAGCGTGTGAGAGTGGAGTATGGGTAAAAGCCATGGAAGAGGAAATGAAGTCCATGGAAAGGAATCATACTTGGTACTTAACCAATTTACCAAGGGATAAGAAGCCAGTTGGGTGTAGATGGGTGTATACAATCAAATACACAAGTGATGGGAGGATAGAAAGATACAAGGCAAGGTTGGTAGCAAAAGGGTATACTCAAATCTATGGGGAGGATTATACCGAGACATTTGCTCCGGTTGCTAAGCTCCATTCCATCAGAATCCTAATCTCGGTGGCAGTGAACTTGAAGTGGGATCTATGGCAGATGGATGTCAAGAACGCCTTCTTGCAAGGGGATTTGGAAGAGGAACTGTATATGGATCCACCCCAAGGATATCATAAGGAAGGCAACAAAGTTTGTAGATTGAAGAAAGCAATCTATGGGCTAAAGCAATCTCCAAGGGCATGGTACCAAAGGCTAAGTGCTTGTCTTTTGGAGAAGGAGTTCATAAGATCGGAAGCTGATCATACATTTTTCACAAGGAAAAATAAAGGAGGAGTAGTGGTGGTCTTGATCTATGTTGATGATCTAATCATCACAGGAAGTGACAAATATGGAGTAGATCGAATCAAGGAACTCTTGAAGGTTGCTTTTGATATAAAGGATCTAGGAAAGCTTAAATACTTCCTAGGGATTGAAATGACACGGTTTGAAGATGGGATGTTCATCTCCCAAAGGAAATATGTGCTGGATCTCTTGGAAGAAACCGGGAAGTTAGGATCCAAACCGGCCAAAACTCCAATCGAAGAAGGCTACCAAGATAGTCCTGAGGGGGAGCCATTGGAGAATATTAAAAGATACCAGAGGATGGTGGGCAAGCTCATCTATCTTACTATTACAAGGCCGGATATTTGCTTTGCAGTGAGCCGTGTGAGTCAACATATGCAAAAACCAACTATGCAGCATTGGAACATGATTGAGAGGCTGCTAAGGTACTTAAAAAACAGCCCTGGAAAAGGCATATGGATGAAGGCTAATGGAAACACAAAGGTTCAAGGATATTGTGATGCGGATTGGGCTGGAGATAAGCAAGATAGAAAGTCCATATCCGGTTTTTGTACCTTTGTGGGAGGTAATCTAGTCACTTGGAGAAGTAAGAAGCAGAAAGTTATAGCCTTATCAAGTGCTGAAGCCGAGTATAGGGCTATGAAGGAGGTGACAAAAGAATTGATATGGGTGAGGGCATTCCTAGAAGATCTTGGGATACTTGAGGCTGAGGAGATGCTGTTGTATTGTGATAATCAAGCTGCAATACATATAGCATCCAATCCGGTATTCCATGAAAGTACCAAGCATATAGAAGTGGATTGTCACTTTGTGAGGGGAAAGATTCAAGAAGGAATCATCAAACCCGCATTCGTAGCAAGTGGGGAACAGCTAGCGGATATCTTCACCAAGGCAACATCCTCGATCATTGGGGATCACATATATGGCAAGATCGGTCTAAAGGATATTCACCGACCAATCTTGAGGGGGAGTGTTGAAATATGTGATCTCAAGAAGAAGAATTCAAACTCAAGAAAAGGAGGGAAAAGGAAAGAACTAGTTGTGAAGGAACTAGAAGGAGAGCTAGTTTATAAGGAACTAGAAGAAAAGGAAGCTGTTGGATATCAACTAGACAAGCTAACTAAACCAAGTGAGGAAGCAAAGGAGGCATGGGCGCTGCAGGGAGAAGGTATGGGCACAGCATGGGAACAGCATGGGCGCAGCTGCACTGTTGGAGCAGCTCAACCACTCCATCATCACACCTCTTCTCTCCCTCTTCCTTAGATATTTTTTCCTTAGCTTATGCTTGTAAAGTCTATATATACTTGTGCATTGTATTGGTTGAAGAGAGATAATAAGAAGAAAAATTCAGCAATCTCTCTCTCTCTTATTACGCCAATTCTCTTATCTTCATCCTTATCTCTCCCTAAACTTCTAAAATCAACACGCCCCTGCCTATATCCCTCCATTATATATCCCAAAACTCCCATTTCCTGGAAAGTTTAAGAAAATATTGATGGAAAAGTACAAACGTCTGTTTGACAAGTAAATAAAAATACCTAAAGATGCCTCTATTAGATGCCTTCACCCTAGTTTCTCACTATCGAAAATTTCTAAAAGATGCAGTATTGGCAAGGAACAAATAGATTCAAGGAATAATAGTCTTAAGTCACGAGTGCAGTGCCATTATTCAAAAAAAAACTATATATAAAAAACTTTGAGATCCAGTTTCTTTCACTCTTCCCTGCTCATTAGGACCCTTAATCTTCAAGAACTGCCTTTGCGATCTAGGAGCTTCTATGATTTTAATGCCTCTTTTTTTTGCTATGGGATTGAGATTCATAAAGTACAAACTTTGCAATATTTCTTTGGAACTGGTTGACGGATCTATAAGGATACCTCATGGTATTTTAGAGGATTCGCTGATTAGAATTGGAAATATCAAAGTTCCAACAGATTTCGTAGTTTTAGAGATGGATGAAGAACCTAAAGATCAACTGGTTTTAGGAAGACCATTTTATAGACAGCTGGTGCAGTGATTTATATTCGAAAAGGAAAAATGCTTTTTATCATTTTTTGCAGCATATAAAATAGATTTGGACTTGGAAAAGGAAGGTGTAGAAATTTAAGTTAGGAGATGATAAAAAATGAAGGAGAATGGAGGAGAATGTCGAGATAAGAGAGAAAGAGAGTTTCTGAAATTTCTTGTGTTCTTATTCTCTTATTCACTTTCTCTACATTTACAAGAGATTTATATGAGTTTATATAGACTTTTTACATAAGAGAAGAAGAAAAGAGAATCATATAACAAGAGAGGCGTGCAAGGAAGGAGAAGCATGGGAGATGAGAAGCCAAACTACTCCAACAGTGTCTCAACAGTCACCAGCGCCCATACTTCACCCATGCTGCGCCCATACCTTTACCCATACCTTCTTGCTTCCTAGTTAGCTTGTTTAGTTGATATCCAACAGCTTCCTTTTCCTTCTAGTTCTTCTTTAACTAGTTTCCTTTTCCCTCCTTTCTTTGAGTTTGAATTCTTTTTGATTATTCTATCACTTGAAAGAGCATCTATCTCAACACTCCCCCTCAAGATTGGTCGGTGAAGGTCCTTTAGACAGATCTTGCTATGGATGCGATCACAAGTGACATATGAGGTTGCTTTGGTGAAGATATCAGCTAGTTGGTTCTCACTTGTTACAAAGGCAGGTTTAATGATTCCTTCTTGAATCTTTCCCCTCACAAAGTGACAATCCACCTCTATATGCTTAGTCCTTTCATGGAATACCGGATTGGATGCTATATGTATTGCAGCTTGATTATCACAATACAACAACATTTCTTCAGTTTCATGTATTCCAAGATCCTCTAGGAATGCCTTTACCCAAATAAGCTCTTTTGTTACTTCCTTCATAGCCCTATACTCGGCTTCAGCACTAGATAAGGCTATGACCTTCTGCTTTTTACTCCTCCAAGTCACTAGATTGCCTCCTAGAAAGGTACAAAAGCCGGATGTGGACTTCCTATCTTTCTTATCTCCGGCCCAATCTGCATCGCAATATCCTTGAACCTTTGTGTTTCCATTAGCCTTCATCCATATGCCTTTTCCGGGGTTGTTTTTTAGATATCTTAGCAGCCTCTCAATCATGTTCCAATGCTGTGTGGTTGGCTTTTGCATATGTTGACTTACACGGTTTACTGCAAAGCAAATGTCCGGCCTTGTGATAGTAAGATAGATTAGTTTGCCCACCATCCTTTGATATCTCTTAATGTTCTCCAAAGGCTCCCCCTCAGGACTATCTTGATAACCTTCTTCTATTGGAGTTTTAGCTGGTTTGGATCCTAGCTTTCCGGTTTCCTCCAAGAGATCAAGCACATATTTCCTTTGAGAGATGAACATTCCATCTTCAAACCGTGTCATCTCAATTCCTAGGAAGTACTTAAGCTCCCCCAAGTCTTTTATATCAAAGGCGTCCTTCAAGATTTTCTTAGTTTGATCAACCCCTTCTTTGTCACTCCCTGTGATAATTAGATCATCAACATATATTAGGACTGCAATCATTCCTCCTTCACTCTGTTTTGTAAACAAAGTATGATCCGCTTCAGATCTTATGAACCCCCTCTCCATAAGACAAGCGCTTAGCCTTTGGTACCATGCTCTTGGAGATTGTTTTAGCCCATAGATTGCTTTCTTCAATCTACAAACTTTGTTGTCTTCCTTATGATATCCTTGGGGTGGATCCATATACACTTCCTCTTCCAAATCCCCTTGCAAGAAGGCGTTCTTGACATCCATCTGCCATAGATCCTGTTGAAATATGTGATCTCAAGAAGAAGAATAATTCAAACTTAAGAGAAGGAGGGAAGGAAAAAGAGAACTAGTTGTGAAGAAACTAGAAGGAGAACTAGTTGAGAAGGAACTAGAAGAAAAGGAAGCTGTTGGATCTCAACTAGACAATCTAACTAAACTAAGTGAGGAAGCAAAGAGAGGTATGGGCACAAGCATGGGCGCATCAGAGCAGGGCATGGTGCGCGTCAGAGCAGGGCATGGTGCAACAAGACTATTGGAGCAGCTCACCCATCTCTCTTCCCTTCTTCACGCCCCTCCTCTCCTCTTCCTTGATTCTTCTTCATTTCAATGTAAAAAGTCTATAAATACATGTAATCTCTTGTAAAGAAGTGTGTGTGAATAAGAAGAAATATTCAGCAATCTTTCTCTTCCTTATTACGCCAATTCTCTCATCTCCATCCTTATCTCTTTCTAAACCTCTAAAATCAACATGGTATCAGAGCGGGTTTATCCTTCAACCGCTTAAATCTCACCTTATAACTCTTCTAGCACTCTACAAATCTTCTAATCTATAACAATACATCCTCCTAGTTCTATTCACTCTGAGATTAATATCCTTGGGATCATAGGATCTTCAAGTTGTGAAAGAACTAGAATTGTGTATTGTCACTAGAAAATGGAGACAAATAGAGTAGCAATCTCAGTCATGCTCAAAGGAAACAACTATCTCCTTTGGGCAAAAACCACTAAGACCATCCTTAGAGGAAGAGGACTTTGGCGATATGTTGAGCCAAAAGAGGTAGCGGAAGCTGTAGTGAGAAATGAAAAAGAAGAAGCTAAGGAAGAACAAGAGGAACAATACACGCTCTCTCTTCTTCAAAGCTCACTAGAGTCATCCATCTTGGCGGCCTACTCATATGCCGATTCCGCCAAAGAACTATGGGATATACTCAAGGGAGTATATGGAAATGTCTCAAATATATCAAGAATATTTGAGGTGAAGAGGGCGCTGAATGAGCTTCAACAAGAGGAGAAGCCATTCAAGGAAATGTTTGGGGAGTATAGAAGCTTGTGGGCCGAGTTAGAGATTTTGAGGCCACACACAATCGACCCCAAGGAGTTAGGAGAAAGACGTGACCAAGACCAAGTGTTTGGACTTCTCTTGGCACTCAATGCATCCTACAAAGATCTTATCAAGCACATACTCAGATTTGAGAAGCTGCCAAGTCTAGCTGAAGTATGTGGCATGATACAAAGGGAGGAAGGGTCAAGAGACCTATTCCGTGCACCAAGTGAGGCCGCACATCTTGCAAAGAGGAATCTCACATTCGACAAGAGGGTTTTGGAATGTGAGCATTGTAAGATGAAGGGGCACACTAAGGAGAAGTGTTGGACTCTTTACCCACACTTAAGGCCTAAGCGGCTAAAGGAGAATGGAGGTGGACCTAGAGCCTTCATGGGAGTCACGCAACCTGTTGAAGAGATGGTCAGAAGATCCGAGTTTGAGGCTCTCATCAAGAGTCTATCCAAGCTCACAGAATCCGGTAAGAGCCTATTTAGCTCTAAAAGCTCCATTAAGAAGAATATGATCATTGTGGATTCGGGGGCTTCTCATCACATGATTAAGGATCAAGACATGCTGAAAAATCTTGAGCCTTATCATGGAAATGTACAAATAGCCAATGGAAGCTCAGTTCCGATTGAAGGGATAGGAGAGTTAGAGCTTTTCACAAAAGAAACTAAAGCATTATACATGCCTAGCTTCTCATCCAACCTTTTATCAGTTCATAAAGCAACAAAAGATTTGGATTGTGTGGCAATGTTTGGGACTGACTTTGTGAAGTTTCAGGACCCTAAAACAAATCATGTACTCGGAGAAGGGAAGGTGGAGGATGGAGTGTATCTGTTGGAAACAAATAAACAAGAAAAGCTAAAAGCTCTTGGAGTGAAGGCGGATAAGGAAGTTTTTAACAAGAAGGAGATTGGAGATAGCTCATTATGGCATGGAAGGCTAGGACATCCAAGTTCAGCTATCCTCAAGATGGTCTTACCCAATCTCGTTCAAGAAGAAGAAGTTTGTGAAGCATGTGTACTAGGGAAACATTGTAGACAGTTTTTCCCCTCTTCATCTACAACTTGTGATGAAGCTTTTGGCATTGTACACTCGGATGTATGGACCGCCCCATGTAACTCAAGAGATCAATATAAATATTTTGTTTCATTCATTGATGACTACTCAAGATACACATGGATCACACTCTTACATTCAAAGGATCAAGTATATGAAGCGTTTACTAACTTCACCAAATATATCTCTACCCAATTCAAGACCAAAATCAAGATCTTAAGAAGTGATAATGGAGGGGAGTATGTGAGCAAACGATTCAAGGAGTTACTCAATAATCTTGGTATCATACACCAAACATCGTGTGCATACACTCCACAACAAAATGGGGTAGCAGAAAGAAAGAATAGGCATCTCATGGAAGTTGCAAGAACCCTCATGATTGCCAAAGGAGTACCTAAGTTTCATTGGGGAGATGCAGTAATGACTTCAAGTTACTTGATCAACCGGCTTCCAACGAAAAATATGGATAATAAATCACCATTTGAAGTGCTACACAAAAGCAAGCCAAGCGTGAACCATATGAAGACCTTTGGATGTTCTTGTTATATGTTTCTACCGGAGGGACAAAGAAGCAAGCTTGAACCTCGAAGTATGAAGTGTGTGTTCATTGGCTACTCACCAACACAAAAAGGATACAAGGTCTACAATCCGGAGACAAGGAGGGTCTATGTATCTAGAGAGGTGAGATTCAATGAAGAAGAAGGATTTTATGGAAACAAGAACCATGAAGCTCCGGAGGATGTGACTTCATTACCTATGGATTGGATGCGGGTTAATGACGCTCTAATAAATGAAGTACAAGGAGAGAGCGAATCATCTGAAACCAGAGTAGAAGATGAGGCACATGCGGAGCAAGATCAGAATTCTGTTGAAGAAGAAGCGAATGATGGTGAGGGAGAACTTGAGCCAACCGTACCCCTAAGAAGAAGTACAAGACAAAGGCGACAACGTGTTTACTATGGCTACAACAACTATGCCATGCTCCAAGGGGAGTCTAGTGCGAGTAATCTTCCTTGTGTGATAAGAGAATGTCCTGTGCGTACGGCGAGCTTAGATCTCGATCCTATTGGCGACAGCATTCTCTTATCACAAGGGGGAGATAACACTCAAACTAGCACTATCACATATCCCATTGAGCATTTTTGCTCGTTGGCATCCTTACCTATGGAGCATGAAGCTTTTCTTGGAAGAATCAGCAAGGAATCCATACCTAACTCATATGAAGAAGCGTGTGAGAATGGAGTATGGGTAAAAGCCATGGAAGAGGAAATGAAGTCCATGGAAAAGAACCACACTTGGTACTTGACCGAATTACCAAAGGATAAGAAATCAGTTGGGTGTAGATGGGTTTACACAATCAAGTATACAAGTGATGGGAAAATAGAGAGGTACAAAGCAAGGCTGGTGGCAAAAGGATACACTCAAATCTATGGGGAGGATTATACCGAGACATTTGCTCCGGTTGCTAAGCTCCACTCCATAAGAATCCTAATCTCAGTGGCAGTGAACTTGAAGTGGGATCTATGGCAGATGGATGTCAAGAACGCCTTCTTGCAAGGAGATTTGGAAGAAGAGGTATATATGGATCCACCCCAAGGATATCATAAGGAAGGCAACAAGGTTTGCAGATTGAAGAAAGCAATCTATGGGCTAAAGCAATCTCCAAGAGCATGGTACCAAAGGCTAAGCGCTTGTCTATTGGATAAGGAGTTCATAAGATCTGAAGCTGATCATACCCTCTTCACAAGGCAAAGTGAAGGAGGAGTAGTGGTGGTCTTGATCTATGTTGATGATCTAATCATCACAGGAAGTGATAAAGATGGAGTAGATCAAATCAAGAAACTCTTGAAGATCGCTTTTGATATAAAGGATCTGGGAGAGCTTAAATACTTCCTAGGGATTGAGATGACACGGTTTGAAGATGGGATGTTCATCTCTCAAAGGAAATATGTGCTGGATCTCTTGGAAGAAACTGGCAAGTTAGGATCCAAGCCGGCTAAAACTCCAATAGAAGAAGGCTACCAAGATAATCCTGAGGGGGAGCCATTGGAAGATATTAAGAGGTATCAAAGGATGGTGGGCAAGCTCATCTACCTCACTATCACAAGGCCGGACATTTGCTTTGCAGTGAACCGTGTGAGTCAACATATGCAAAAACCAACTATGCAGCATTGGAACATGATTGAGAGGCTGCTAAGGTACTTAAAAAACAGCCCTGGAAAAGGCATATGGATGAAGGCTAATGGAAACACAAAGGTTCAAGGATATTGTGATGCGGATTGGGCTGGAGATAAGCAAGATAGAAAGTCCACATCCGGTTTTTGTACCTTTGTGGGAGGTAATCTAGTCACTTGGAGAAGTAAGAAGCAGAAAGTTATAGCCTTATCAAGTGCTGAAGCCGAGTATAGGGCTATGAAGGAGGTGACAAAAGAATATATATGGGTGAAGGCATTCCTAGAAGATCTTGGAATACATGAGGCTGAGGAGATGCTGTTGTATTGTGATAATCAAGCTGCAATACATATAGCATCCAATCCGGTATTCCATGAAAGGACCAAGCATATAGAAGTGGATTGTCACTTTGTGAGGGGAAAGATTCAAGAAGGAATCATCAAACCCGCATTTGTAGCAAGTGGGGAACAGCTAGCGGATATCTTCACCAAGGCAACATCCTCTATCATTGGGGATCACATACATGGCAAGATCGGTCTAAAGGATCTTCACCGACCAATCTTGAGGGGGAGTGTTGAAATATGTGATCTCAAGAAGAAGAATAATTCAAACTTAAGAGAAGGAGGGAAGGAAAAAGAGAACTAGTTGTGAAGAAACTAGAAGGAGAACTAGTTGAGAAGGAACTAGAAGAAAAGGAAGCTGTTGGATCTCAACTAGACAATCTAACTAAACTAAGTGAGGAAGCAAAGAGAGGTATGGGCACAAGCATGGGCGCATCAGAGCAGGGCATGGTGCGCGTCAGAGCAGGGCATGGTGCAACAAGACTATTGGAGCAGCTCACCCATCTCTCTTCCCTTCTTCACGCCCCTCCTCTCCTCTTCCTTGATTCTTCTTCATTTCAATGTAAAAAGTCTATAAATACATGTAATCTCTTGTAAAGAAGTGTGTGTGAATAAGAAGAAATATTCAGCAATCTTTCTCTTCCTTATTACGCCAATTCTCTCATCTCCATCCTTATCTCTTTCTAAACCTCTAAAATCAACAGATCCCACTTCAAGTTTACTGCCACCGAGATTAGGATTCTGATGGAGTGGAGCTTAGCAACTGGAGCAAATGTCTCGGTATAATCTTCCCCATAGATTTGAGTATACCCTTTTGCTACCAACCTTGCCTTGTATCTTTCTATCCTCCCATCACTTGTGTATTTGATTGTATACACCCATCTACACCCAACTGGCTTCTTATCCCTTGGTAAATCAGTTAAGTACCAAGTATGATTCCTTTCCATGGACTTCATTTCCTCTTCCATGGCTTTTACCCATACTCCACTCTCACACGCTTCTTCATATGAGTTAGGTATGGATTCTTTGCTGATTTTTCCAAGAAAAGCTTTATGCTCCATAGGTAATGATGCCAACGAGCAAAAATGCTCAATGGGATATGTGATAGTGCTAGTTTGAGTGTTATCTCCTCCTTGTGATAAGAGAGTGCTGTCGCCAATAGGATCGAGATCTAAGCTCGCCGTACGCTCAGGACATTCTCTTATCACACAAGGAAGATTACTCGCACTAGACTCTCCTTGGAGCATGGCAGAGTTGTTGTAACCATAGTAAACACGTTGTCGCCTCTGTCTTGTACTTCTTCTTAGAGTTATGATTGGCTCAGGTTCTTCTCCGTCAACATCCGCTTCTTCTTCAGCAGGATCATGATCTGGTTCAATATGTGTATCAACTGCATCTTCACCTTCCATGATGTTCTCAGATGATGCGCTTTCTCCTTGTATATCATCCCTTGTTATTGGCGCTTCATTGAACAGCATCCAATCCAAAGACGATGAGACCATACCTCCAAGGGTATCCTGATTCTTAGTTCCATAGAAGCTTTCTTTTTCATTGAACTTCACCTCTCTAGACACATGGACCCTTCTTGTCTCCGGATTGTAGACCTTGTATCCTTTTTGAGTTAGTGAGTATCCAATGAAAACACACTTCATGCTTCTAGGTTCAAGCTTGTTTCTTTGACCCTCTGGTAGAAACATAAAGCACTTACATCCAAACGCCTTGAGATGATGTAAGCTCGGCTTCTTCTTGTACAACACTTCAAACGGTGACCTATCTTCCAAGTTCTTGGTTGGAAGTCGGTTTATCAAGTAGTTTGAAGTCATCACCGCATCTCCCCAATGAAATTTGGGTACATCTTTGGCAATCATGATAGTCCTTGCTACTTCCATTAGATGCCTATTTTTCCTCTCAGCTACACCGTTTTGTTGTGGAGTGTATGCGCATGATGTTTGATGGACAATGCCATGTTGGTTGAGTAATGACTTGAATCGATTACTCACATACTCTCCTCCATTGTCACTTCTCAAGACTTTGATTGTTGCTTTGAATTGGGTAGTGACGTAGTGCATGAAGTTTATGAATGCCTCATAGACTTGATCTTTGGAAGGTAGAAGAGTTATCCATGTATATCTTGACTTATCATCAATGAATGATACAAAATACTTGTATTGGTCACGAGAGTTGCATGGAGCAGTCCATACATCTGAGTGCACCATGCCAAAGACTTCATCACAAGTTGTAGATGAACTCGGAAAAACTTGTCTACAATGCTTCCCTAGCACACAAGCTTCACATACTACTTCTTCTTGAATAAGATTGGGTAAGGCCTTTTTTAGAATGGCTGAGCTTGGGTGTCCTAACCTCTCATGCCATAATGGGCTATCTCCAATCTTCTTTTTATCAAGAACTTCCATATTTGCTTTCATTCCGCGAGCCGACTCCTCTTGTTTATTGACATTCAAGAGGTAAATCCCATCTTCCACTTTCCCTTTCCCAAGTACATGTTTTGACTTAGGATCTTGAAATTCAACAAAGTCACTTCCAAACAATGCCACACAACCCATATCTTTTGTAGCTTTATGGACTGATAGGAGGTTAGATGAGAAGCTAGGCATGTACAATGCTTTAGTCTCTTTGTTGAAAAGTTCTAGCTCTCCTACACCTTCAATCGGGACTGAGCATCCATTGGCTACTTGTACATTTCCATGATAAGGCTCAAGGTTTTTTAGCATGTCTTGGTCCTTGATCATGTGATGAGAGGCTCCTGAATCCACAATAACTTCACCCTTCCTTATGGCACCTTTAGAGCTAAGAAAACTTTTACCAGATTCTCTCAATTTAGCTAAGCTCTTGATGAGAATTTCAAACTCGGATCTTTTAACAGTATCCTCAACCTTTTGTACCACTCCCATGAAAGCTTTATGCCCATCTTCACTCTCCTTTATTTGCTTAGGCCTCAAATGCGGATGGAGAATCCAACATTTCTCCTTTGCATGTCCCTTTATCTTGCAATACTCACATTCCAACATCCTCTTGTCTCTAAATGTGAGGTTCCTCTTTGCAAACTGTGCAGCTTCGCTTGGCGCACGAAATAGGTCTCTTGACCCCTCCTCTCTTTGTATCATCCCACATACTACCGCTAGACTTGGCAGCTTCTCAAATCTTAGTATGTGTTTAATGAGGTCCGTGTAAGATGTATTGAGTGCCAAGAGAAGTCCAAACACTTGATCTTGGTCACGCCTTTCATCTAATTCCTTGGAGTTTAGAGTTTGTGGCCTCAAAATCTCCAACTCAGCCCACAAGCTTCTATATTCTCCAAACATTTCCTTGAATGGCTTCTCCTCTTGTTGAAGCTCATTCAACGCCCTCTTCACCTCAAATATTCTTGATATATTTGAGATGTTTCCATATACTCCCTTGAGTATATCCCATAACTCCTTGGTAGTATCCGCATATGAGTATGCCGCCAAGATGTTTGGTTCTAATGAGCTTTGAAGTAAAGAAGAGTGTATTGTTCTTCTTGCTCTTCCTTAGCTTCCTCCTTCTCATTTCTCACAATAACTTCCGTTCCCTCCTTTGGCTCAACATACCGCCAAAGTCCTTGGCCTCTAAGGATGGTTTTAGTGGTTTTTTCCCAAAGAATATAGTTGTTTCCTTTGAGCATAACTGAGATTGTTACTCTATTAGTCTCCATTTTCTAGTAATAATACACAATCTTAGTCCTTTCACAACTTGAAGATCCTATGATCTCAAGGATATTAATCTCAGAGTGAATAGAACTAAGGAAGTGTATTGTTATAGATTAGAAGATTTGTAGAGTGTTAGAAGAATTAAAAGAGGTTAAGCGCTTGAACACTCAACCTGCTCTGATACCATGTAGAAATTTAAGTTAGGAGATGATAAAAATGAAGGAGAATGGAGGAGAATGTCGAGATAAGAGAGAAAGAGAGTTTCTGAAATTTCTTGTGTTCTTATTCTCTTATTCACTTTCTCTACATTTACAAGAGGTTTATATAGACTTTTTACATAAGAGAAGAAGAAAAGAGAATCATATAACAAGAGAGGCGTGCAAGGAAGGAGAAGCATGGGAGATGAGAAGCCAAACTACTCCAACAGTGTCTCAACAGTCACCAGCGCCCATACTTCACCCATGCTGCGCCCATACCTTTACCCATACCTTCTTGCTTCCTAGTTAGCTTGTTTAGTTGATATCCAACAGCTTCCTTTTCCTTCTAGTTCTTCTTTAACTAGTTTCCTTTTCCCTCCTTTCTTTGAGTTTGAATTCTTTTTGATTATTCTATCACTTGAAAGAGCATCTATCTCAACAGAAGGTGCCTACAATAAGGGAAAAATATATTGGACAGAAGAATTAGACCAGCTGGCTGAAGAATGTATTGAAAAAGATCACCTACAGGCAGTTCTGACTAGAGAAGCTGAAGCCACTTTTCTTTATAAGGAATTTTTGGGATATGAACTGCTGTTGGATTATCAAAATATAGGGGAAAATTCAGAGGCATTTGAGTAATTGATTAGATTAAACACCCATGATTCCGAGAGTTTAACAAATGGTTTGACACAGACTCGAGAATCAAACTTGGTTTATCTGGTTGAGTTGGTAAACTCGACAACACATATCGAATGTTATAAGTCGAGTTTACCCAACAAAATCATAGGAAAAGCAAATTCGACAACACAACCTGAATCTGCCTTACCAAGTCAGGCATACAAAACTTTAGCGTGCACAAACTCAACTAGCAGACTTAATTTTTATCTCGAGTAAGCTTAAAATTTCAATTTTTCATATGATTGGTGCACTTTTTAAGGTTTAATCTTACTTACCAAGTAATAGTTAATGATGATCTAAGTGAGAAAGATTTGAACATGTTGTTATCTGAGCTTAAAAGATTTAGAAGAGCAATTGGGTATTCGTTGGAAGATATAAAAGGAATTTGCCCAAGTTTATGCACACACCGAGTCCACCTTGAAAATGAATCTTACTCCAGTATTGAACCCCAAAGAAGATTAAACCTAAACCTTAAAGAAGTTGTTAAAAAGGATATCCTCAAGCTATTATATGCTAATATTATATATTCAATATCTGATAGCACATGGGGTTTTCTTATCCATTTTGTCCCAAAGAATGGAGGAATTACTGTTGCTAAGAATGAGAAAATGAGCTAATCCCAACTAGAACCATAACTTGCCATGAAATGTGCATAAATAGGAAGCCAAATACTGCTTCTAGAACATATCCTTTTCCTTTACTCTTGATTGACCAAATGTTTGAAAGACTACCTAATCACCCTTTATATTGTTTGCTTGATGGATATAGTGGGTTCTTTCAGATTCCTATACACCCTAACGATACAAAACCACCTTTACTTGTCTATATGGAAGATTTGCTTCTAGAAAATTTCATTTGGATTATGTAACGCTCATACAATCTTTCAGATATGATCGAGAAGATGGTGGAAGTTTTCATGGATGATTTTCCATATACAGCTCCTCCTTCTCCTCTTGTTAATCTAACTTATGCAAGGTTTTTGCAAGGTGTAAGGATACTAATATAGTTCTCAACTACGAAAAGTGTCATTTCATGGTTAGAGAGAGAATTGTTATGGGACACAATATTTTAGAAAAAGGGGTAACGAGTAGATCAAGCTAAAGTAGAGGTAATGTTGCAGCTACAACATCCAAAGTCCGTGAAAGACATCAAGAGTTTTTTTAGACATTCAGGGTTTTACAGAAGATTCATTAAAGATTTCTCCAAAATAGCTAGACCTCAGACCAATTTGCTATGCAAGGAAGCCCTAGTGTCAGCACCGATAATCCAAGCTCCTAACTGGGATTATCCTTCCAAAATTATGTGTGATGCTTCAGACTATGATGTAGGAGCAGTTCTGGGCCAAATAATCGTTAAGAAACTACATGTTATTTACTATGCAAGCAGAACAATGGATGATGCACAAGGTAGGTATGCTACTATGGTAAATGAGCTGCTGGCTTTTTTTTGCAATTGAGAAATTCTTGAGTTATTTAGTGGGTTTGAAGGTGATAGTCTACACAGACCATACTGCATTAAGACATATCTATGCAAAGAAAAACACAAAGCCACGGTTGTTTATATTGATACTATTGCTGCAAGAATTGACATGAAAATAGTGGACAAGAAAGGAATAGAGAATGTGGTAGCTGATCATTTATCCCGACAGCGAGTAGGTAATACAACACCTATTTAGCTCAAGAGTAACTTTTGGTTGTACAGAACTACGATGGACTGAAACCTTCACAGTTTGTGTGAACGAGTCCAATCCGGTAGAAGATGCCATGGTATGCGGATATGGTGAACTACAAGGCTTGTGAGAAATTTCCTGAAGGTCTGAATGCATACCAACGAAAGAATTCCTTAGATATGTGGCGCATCGTATTAACGGTAACTTAGCTCAAATCTAGAGATTTAGGTTAAACCTCTAGAGACCTGACATTTTGTATCGAATAATTGAAACAAATTCGATGCAAGGCTTTCATATTGATGACAGAATCGAATCAATGCAAGGATTTAGAGAAAACTCTAGTTATTATCTTTCAAAAACAAAGCCAGCTTACGTCTTATATAGGTCTTAGAGACGGTTAATAATAATCTAATTCTCTTAAAAATAGAAAATCTAATAAAAGGAAATCATAGATAGAAAAAGAAATCTTCTAAAAACCTAAAATTGAAAAACAGTTGAATGGCGGTGAAGGTATCATGATGCTGCATCAGGTCCCTCGAAGTTAGAAGGATTCGACCGTGAATCTGGAACTGGGTCCGGGGGAACAAAACGCGATAGATAACGAACATTGAAGACATCCGAGATGTTGGCGTTTGCTAGAAGTTTTAGGCGATACGCATTATGCTCCAAGACCGTGAGAGGTCCTATCTTCTTTGCCTTGAGTTTGTTGTAAGCATGAGCCGGCATCCGATCTTTAGTGAGAAATGCCCAAACATGATAACCTTCTTCGAAGATAACACGACGGCGACGAGAATCAGACGCAGCTTTGGACTTTGATGAGGATGACTCGAGATTGGTGACCACCTGCACATAAACCTTTTGAATGTTGTTGACAAAATCATCAGTGACACCATGAAGACGTGTACGGTCTAGAAGAGTAGTTAAATCCAATGGGCCACGAGAAAGAAGACCATAAAAGACTTGAAACGGACTGAACCCCGAGCTCCGATTGAGTGAATGATTATGAGAAAACTCTGCTTGAGGAATTTTTGAATCCCAAGTTATAATAGAATCACCCACAAGACAGCGAAGCAAGTTTCCCAAAGATCTATTGGTTACCTCCATTTGACCATCCGTTTGAGGATGACTAGCGGAACTCATGTCAACCCTAGTACCAAGCAGCTTCCATAAAGATTGCCAAAAGTGGCCTAAGAACCTAGAATCATGGTCTTAAACAATAGAAGTTGGCAACCCGTGGAGTCTGTAAACCTCATGAAAGAATAGTGTTGCGACTTGAACTGCATCTGTTGTCTTTTTGCAAGGAACGAAGTGTACCATTTTTGAGAGACAATCCACAATGACAAATATTGAATCGAAACCTCTTTGTGTACGAGGAAGACCCATCACGAAATCCTTACTGAAGTCAGACCAAGGTTGAGTTCGAATAGGGAGAGGAAGGTAGAGGTCAGCGTTCGTGGCATGTCCTTTTGATGTTTGACAAGTCATACAACGTTCAAAAAAAAAATACTCAACTTCACGTCTCAAGGCAGGCCAAAAATATGATTGGGTGAGCAAATGTAGTGTCCGATCACGACCGATATGTAATTCATTATGTAAATCAGAAATCACTTGAAGATGAAGGCTGCAGTCTGAAATGCAAAGACGATCACCACGAAAAAGAAACCCATCAAGAAGAGTGAATTCACATGAAAAACCATTCTAAATGTCAAGAAGAATTCGACCAAAGAAATCATCAAACTCGAATAAATCAGCAAAGGCTGCAAATCCCAGGACAGATACATGAAGAATACTCAGTAAAGAATGGCAACGGGTCAGCGCATTGGCAACTCAATTGGAAGCACCTTACGTGTGCTTGATAACAAATGTAAATTGTTGCAAGTAAGACACCCATGAAGTATGACGAGATGAGACTTTATCTTGGCTGCTCAAGTGTTTTAAAGCATTGTGATCTGTATAAAGAACAAATTTCCTATAGAAAAGATAATGTCTCCAGGCTTGATGGATTGAACAACTGCATAAAACTCCACATCGTAATACTATATTGCAGACGAGCTCCTGCCAGCTTTTCGCTGAAGAAGGCGATAGGCCGGTTATGCTGACTTAAGACATCACTAATTCCCAATTTAGAAGCATCACAATGTAGTTCAAAAACTTGAGTAAAATCTGTAAGAGCTAGTATAGGTGCTGAAATCAACTTCATTTTAATGATCTCAAAAGCTGTAGCCGCTTCATAAGTCCATGCAAAGACAACCATCCCTATGAATACAATCGGTGAGAGGTGCCATTAAACTGCTAAAGTGTAGTACAAATCTTCTATAAAAAGATGTTAGACCATGAAAACTCCTAGTTTCTGATAATGGAGGCATATGTGATGGAGACGCTGAAAAATGATCTGATCGTAATTATACGGCAAGAATGTCTTCTTGCGCTTCGATTTGAGTTTGTCCCATGAGGTTATCTTAGGCTTCCCAAGACATGCCCGACTTGTTTTCAACTGTGTCCACCATACTGCTGCTCTGCTGCGAAATCGCCTTGTAAGAAAAGGACAACAACGGTCCTTTGGTGCGCATTTGAATTCTAGGATTTTTTTAACCGTGATGATCCAATCGAGAAGTTCTTCAGCAGAGGAGTTTCCATGGAATTCTGGAATCTCTGTCTTAAAACCTGTTTCCCATTGAAAACAGTTTTCGACTCCCAAACCAGCATTACGAGCCGGTGCGCAGTTATTACGGATAGGGGCAAAAGGATTTTCAGCAAACACATTCTCCTCTCTATCGTCTTCTTCATCTGTCTCGTTAGCTTGTTCATCGACAGGGATGCAAACAGGGGGCTGCGGTGCGTTTTGTTAAACGTTAAGGTTCTGAAGGGCGGCTGTGATGATTTGCATCTGGCCTTGAAGCTCAACGATTGCATTATGGGTGATTTCTGCTTTTGTTCGAACAGGTGCTCATCGTGTTCTTGCCATGGTGAATGGAAAAAATTCGAGGAGTGTAGCATAGCTCTGATACCAATCTGGCAAATCGTATTAACGGTAACTCAACTCAAATCTAGAGATTTATGTTAAACCTCTATAGATCTGACTTCTTGTATCGAAGAATTGAATCAAATTCGATGCAAGACTCTCGTATTGATGACATAATCAAATCAATACAAGGCTTCAGAAAATTCTAGTTTATTATCTTTCAAAAACTCAATATCAAAGCCAACTTACAACGCTTTATATAGGTCTTAGAGACGGTTTATAATAACATAATTCACTTAAAAATAGAAAATCTAATAAAAGAAAATCTTCTAAAAAGCCAAAATAGAAAAACAGTTGCTTGGCGGTGAAGGTATCATGATGCTGCATAAAGATGCAAATCACTACTACTAGGATAAGCCTTACTTATACAAGAAAGGAGCAGATGGCCTATTTTGAAGGTGCATAGCAGAAGAGGATATTATAGACATTTTGGAGCAATGTCAAGGAGCATCTTATGGGGGACATTTTGCTACATTCAAGACAGCTCAGAAAATCTTACAACCAGAACTTTGGTGGACTACCTTGTTTAAGTATACTTACAACTTCATCGCTAAATGTGACCTATGTCAAAGAATGGGCAACATCAACAAACATAATGAAATGCTCCAGAACCCAATTTTTGAAATTGAAATCTTTGACGTTTGGGGGATGGATTTTATGGATCCTTTCAACCCACCATCGCAATGAAATGGCTATATTATAGTAGCAGTACACTATGTCTCCAAATTGGTTGAAGCAATTGTTTGTCCAATAAATAACACAAAGGTAGTCCTAAAATCGTTCAAGAGCATAATTTTTCCTTTTCAAAAGCATATGGAGTTCCTAAGGTTGTAATTAGTGATGGAGGTTCCCATTTCATTAACAAATTCTTTGAAAATCTGCTGAAGAAGCATGGAGTTAAACACAAGATGGCCACTGCTTATCATTCTCAGACTAGTGGTCAAGTAGAAGTTTCAAACATAAGATCAAGGCAATTCTAGCAAGGATAGTAAGCATTTCGAAGAGGGATTGGTCTTCAAAACTTGATGACACCCTCTGGGCTTACATAACTACTTTTAAAACTCCATTTCGAAGAACACCAATTCAGATGCTTTATGGAAATTGATGTCACCTCCCTGTGGAAATAGAATACAAGGCTATATGTGCGAAAAGCTGTTAATTTTTAATTTGAGAACAAATCAGGAGAAGAGAGCAATGGATTTGCATGAGTTGGAAGAGATAAGGTTGGAACTATATGAAAGCTCAAAAATCTAAAAGGAAAGAACTAAACTCTTCTATGACAAGAAAATTTTGTCAAAAGAATAAAAAGTTAGAGAAGAGGTTACTCTTTTTATCTCAAGGCTTAAATTCTTTCCAGGAAAACTTAAGTCCAGATGTCAGGACTGTTCTCTCTAAATCTTTATGAGAAACAGGGTTAAATTTTAGAGTGAAATTGCAAGTTTAAAGAACAAAGTATTAAAATAGAGGAAGTCAAACTCAGGTAGAAAACTCGGACTCAAACCCAAGTCTGCACATCTCCCAGCACAGACTCGACCAGAGCAACTCGGCTGGAACCCGAGTCTGCTAGGCATGCAGAAGTAGTTTCTTTCTTATTCTCTCAACCTTGAGGTAACAAACTTCATCCTTATCATTATAAATACCATCTAATTTAGTTTTTTTCCCTAGGTTCTCTTTCAGATTTTTATCACACAAGGGACTGTTTTATTTAAGTTTGTGGGAGAATCTAGGGTGCATCTAACCATGTTCTTATATTTTTTATTTGCAAATTTTTGCATCATTGAGTCTGCATAAACATATCATCTAAGGAATGGAAAAAACCACAAAAATTAGAATTTATTTTAGAAAATTATCTTAAAACAGAGTCTCATGTAGTGTCATTCACATTTTAGGATCAAGTCTAGTGTTCTCACATAGCATTGATACATTGCATAAGGGATAATGTTGATTCAACCTTGTTAGTTTGCTAATTAAAGAAGTGAAGTTTGAAGTTAAGATAAAACCCTGCTCTGATTACTTAACTTTGAATCAGTCAGAACTAGATGGAATTCATCATTTTGGGATTTGGTTAAGAGTTTAGTCTCACTCGGTTTTCTAATTTGATTTCAACACCTCGAGTCTGGTATCTCGAGTTTAACATTCATTCTGGGGTTCGGAAAGTTAAGAAAAGACAATGCTAAAAAGAAAAGTGTTAAGAAGTTATGGGAGTTTGAAGTTTAAAAAGAAAGAAAATGGTATCCAGTAAAGGAATTGGTTGTGTTGAAAAAAAATCTAGGCTCAAAAAAATAATTGTAAAAACATGAAAGTCTTAAGTTAAAAAAAAAAGAGCCTTAGCAAATAAGAAAGCAAATCCTCTAGAATAGGCCTGGGCATAAAATCCGATATCCAGAAAATCCGATCCGAACTGATCCAAAAATATCTGAACCGAATCCGAACCGAACACCTTATAAAATCTGATTGGGTTTTATTCTAAAAAGTTTGGTTTCGGTTATAATCCGATCTGATATCCGATCGGATATCCGAAATATATAATATATAGAATATATATACTTATATATAGTTATATATAATTATGAATATTCTTAAATATATCAAATATATATTAGTTATCAATATTCATAATTATATGACATATTCAAAACTATTTCTTTATACTTTTCAATTAAAATTATATTTTGTTATTAAATTTCTTATTTATTTTTAAAAAATTAAAAAACTTGGATTTGTTTTTTGGATTTTTTGGATTTTTCTTGGATTTTTCAGAATTGTTTCAGATTTGTTTCAGATTTTTTCGGATTTTTTCAGATTTTTCGGATTTTTTAGTTATTCGGATTTATTAACCCAATTCAATTTTTTTTGGATTTTTATCGGGTTACATATAAAATTTGTGATCCGATTCGAATCCGATGAAATCCGATCCGATCCAAAAATAAAATCGGATAGTGTTCGGATTATAAAATCTCATATCCGAATCCGACTCAACCCGATCCAAAACCGATCCGAATCCGAAAATGCCCAGGCCTACTCTAAAACATCAAAAGAAAACCACTCCTTAAAACATGTATTCAAAGAAAAGCCTAAACTAAAATAATAATTAAAGGCAAATAAAAGTCTAAATGATAGAGTTAAGATATTTTCTGTGATTAGATGTTAGGTTTTGGGTATATCTCTTGTATTTTTGGGTAGATGAGAGGATGTCCTTGTATTGATATGTTAGCTCTGATCTTTAGCATGCTTCTAAACCTCAAATTTTTTCATGAGAGATCTTTGTTCTATTTGATATATCCTTTGAAAGGAATCATTTTGTATCTTAACCTAAACCTATAACCAAATGAGTTCATTGATCTTTGCATAAACTCAATTCACGGTTTCTGTCTAATTAATGTCAAAGGGATTTGAATGATCTAAATGCTTGTCTAAATTACTTCTGCTCCTGGTATTATTAAGATGAGTATGGCTTAGATTTTTGAGGTAAAACTCACTCAACCTATCAGTATACTTTAGTTCAAAATCCCCATTTTCAAACCTCTTCTCCATCTTGATGTTATATGTTTGCTTGAGGGCAAGAAAATACGAACTTTGGGGGAGTGGATATCTCTGTATTTTACATGTTTTTAGCATACATTTTCTACCTCATTGCATCATTTCATCATTTCCATCTATCATTCATCTATTTTATAATTATTTCACTCATCTTAGGTTTTGCATTAGATTTTGCATATATAGTGCATTTTGGAGTATTAACAGGTTGAAACCAAAGTGTTTTGGCTTAAAAACAAATGGGGTAGCACTCGACCAGATCACTTGATCTAACCGTCTGGATTCAATGTGCAAAGAAGACAATTTGAGATATGTGAAAACCATTGGGCCAAATACACTTGATCTGATCTCGAGTGTGAATTACTCAACTCCTCTACTCGACCAAGACACCCGAGTTGGCACTTAAAGACTCAAGCTTTGAATATTGTGCTCACTCAAGCTCTCCACTCAACCATATCACCTCAAGGCTGACTATCCAAGCTCCAAGCTTTGAAGATCCTCCAACAGTCGGGTTATGCACTTGAGCATCTATCCGAGTTCATATCCAATTTACTGTTTTACCTTAGATATTTTTTACCTTTTTACCTAGGATTTCTAAGAAACTATAAATACTTGTTCGTGGTCATTTTTGACCAAGTCTATTTTTATCATTGTAGTGAAAATAGAGTTTACGGGGATTGTATCTGGATAGATTCTTGATCTTAGATGTTGTTTAAGCTTAGATCTGTATAAATCTCTTCTGGACTAGGTATTTTTAATGCTTCTTCCTTTCTGATCAATTAGAAGTTGATTCGAAACATTCACCATCAAAAGATGTTCAATGAATGTTTGATCCAACTAATTTCAGATATTAGCATATTCTAGCCTAAGAGATTAGATGTTTACGATGCTTTTTGGCTTTAATGAAATGATTCTTTATGCCTACTTTAGTTATGCTTCATTGTCAAAAATTCAAGAGTATGAAGTTTCTATTGCTTGAGACTATTCATCATGAGAGTGGGTTTAACTGGTTTTGATGATTATTGTCTAGAGATTAGATTATCATGTTTTCATGTTGAATGTTAGACAACATTTAGAGTTAAGAAGAATCTCATATCAGTAATCCATCCTCAATAGCCTTCTTCTCTTTGATTGTTCAATTCATAGTGTCATTTGCTTTCTTTTCTCATTTTTATTTCATATTGTCATTTAGGTTATTAGATAAAAACCATCATCACATCTGGCTTAACTTAGAATCTCCAGATTGCATTTCATATGATTGCATCTCACCCATTTGGATTGATATTTCAAGTATTGCAGTGACATGATAGTATTTGTGTAATTGTCTTAGATAGAAAAATCTTATATCAGTTAGTGGAAAGGTTTTTAGGGCTTGGAGGTAATAGTGACCAACAGAAGTTAGACTTGGTTTCTTCAACTTTGAGTTGAGATGTTATGAGCTGGAACAATTGGGAGATAAATAGAGTTCCATTTGTGGATTAGAAACAGTTCAAATTCAAGATAATATTGTTTGCAATAAAATAGATTGGTACAATGGAGGAATATGTACATGTTTTTAAAAATATGTCATCTCAGGTTTTGGGGTAATATAATGATAAGTTAGAAGGCATTTTCAGAATGGTTTGCAACATGAAATACAATATGTAGTAGAGATGCTACCGCCCACAGATCTGCCTTACTTGATTGCTAAATCAATACGCCTGGTGATACGCTCCCGGAATGGTAACTCCACTATCAGTCCAGTCGGATCCTGGACGGACAGCCGAAGGCTGGATACGGTACGGCCGAGTAGCCTGCAAGGGTTCGAGGTACGGCCGAGTAGCCTGCAAGGGTTCGAGATACGGGCTGAGTCGCGTTCAGGTTGTCTTGATGGTTGGTTCACGAGGTGGTAAGGGTTTCTCGGTAGCTAGTTCCCGATGCGAAAAGGATCCTCGGTAACTAGCCTCCGATGCAGTAAGGGCCTTCTCTCGGTAGCCGGTTCGGTGGTGGTACGGATCTCTTGGTGGCCTGTTGACGATGCGGTCAAGGATGGTATCAAGAGATCTTCCGAGCGGTCCGGTAACCTCGATGGACAAACGCCAATGTAGATCGAGATTCCTCGGTGCGGGTAACCGGAGCGGTACAGATGGATGCGGAGGCGATGAGCGATATGATGGAGAGAAACGAGGGTAAGGGATGGTAACAATGAATGAACGATGGTAACGATGATGGTAATGGATGGAATGAAAAGGACGATGGAATGGAAAAGGATGGTAAAACGTAAAGAACAAGAACTAGGTGGATCGATAGCTGGCCACACAGTGGTTGGATGACACCGTGATACGACTGTATGGAGTCCGAGCAGAGCTTCAAGGACGTCTGATGTTTAAACTAAGTGAGATTCAAAAGTGAAGCGTTTAACTAATGTGTTTATTCAAAGCTCCTTCAAAGGTTGAGGTTACATGTGTTTAAATAGACGGGATATATAGGGCATCTAACCCTTACAAAGGACCATCGTGTCCTTGGGCGTTTACATGCCCAATAAAATTGTTAACCCAATGTCTTATGTAAAATTGGTAAAAGTAAAAAGAGGAAGGATAGAGATTAGGTCCGAACGGCAAAACCACTTAGGGATAAAAACTAACAAGGGAAAAAGAGTATTCATGCCCAAAATGACTTTAGAGGTGTGTTTTAACCGGGTAAGAGTGAAAACACTAAGGATTTGATCCTTGGTCTTCTCTTTTCATGCGGGTCCGGTCCATGCGTTCGTCCTAAATCCTTGATTAATAACGAGGTTGAACCTCGTTTGGTAGCGCTAGGAATGGTCATGGTCAATGGATGAAATCAGCATGTTGGGCAATGATCCTTGGCTTCCAGCTATGTCCGAGTCGGTATCGTCTTGAGAGCTCTCTTCAGGATCGGAGGAGGCTTGGGCCTCATCACCTGGTGTCTAGTCTCATTTATACGATGATGAGCAAGAACATTAGTGAAGAATCAAAGACTCGGAGAACATAATTCACAATTTCTTTAAATCAACAACAGTGATCACTACTAATAATTGAAAAGGGAAATCTATACAGAGTGATTATTCAAAAGATTAACAACAAAGAAGATCTTATAATTCGAGTGGGTCTAATATGAATTAGTGAAAGAGGAAGATTACAGATGCTGAATTTGATGAGAAAATAAGAAAAGGATTATGTTTCAAGTGTGATAGACCATGGATAAAGAACCAAATGTGTCCTAACAAGGAGTTATAAGTGTTAACTGTGATTAATGTTTGTGAGATTGACGTAATAGAAGCTGAGAGTAGTAATTCACTTATGGCAGAACCAAATGGTGAGGGAGAATTGATGACTTTATCTTACAATTTTTGTGGGGTTATCTTCTCCTATGACGACTAAGATGAGTGGATGCATTGGAAAGTGCAGATGGTGGTGATGTTAGACAGTGACTCACAGTTTTTGTTTTACCTTATTTGGTTAAGAGACCAAAGCTGAAAACGGAGATGAATGGTAAACTAGATGTTTTGTTGGGCAGTGGATTAACTGTCAAAGCATCTGAGATTTGTAAAAATGTGCAGTTTGGTGTGAAGTCCTTGGATTTTCCAGATGACTTTATAAATTTTGAGTTTGGTGCTGCTGATGTTATCTTAGGAGTTCAATGGTTAAGCAGCTTGGGGTTATGTCAAATGAGAATGAGGTCTATGAGCTCTAATAAGCAGCCTGGGGTTATGTCAGCTTGGGGTTATGTCAAGACCTATATAAACGAGAATATTAGTGTCTATTGAAGAAGTGTATATTTGGGCAATCTCTGGTGGAGTATTTCGGGTATGTGATATCTCAAGGAGTATCAACAGATCCGATCAAGACACAAGCGATGAAAAATTAGACACCACCTAAAAATGTAAAAGATTTGAGAAGAATTTTAGGGTTGGCAACCATTTATAAATTTGTGTGAAGGGATATGGAGATTTAGCAAAACCTTTGAATGATTTGTTGTACAAAGATCAGTTTGAGTGGTCTCTGGTAGCTCAAACAACCATAGATCAGTTGAGGAGAGCAATGACTTCAGTTCCTGTGTTGGCTCTGCCTGATTTTACTAAGCTATTCATTGATGAATCTGATGTTTTGGGTTTTGGTCTTCGTGCAGTGCGGATGCATGGTCAGAACCTTTTTGCTTATTTTAGGTATGGTTTGAATTTGATAGAGCAGTTGAAGCTAATTTATGAGAGAGCTTATGCCCCACTAATTTAATTCAATCACTATAATCGCAATTAATATGAATTACAATCCAATGTTTTAAAACTAGCTAGGCGCTAGTCGGGTGGCGAGGGTGGGCCTAACACCTAGGGAATTAATCAGGAAGTAAACGGAGATTAATTTTAGGTTATTTTAATATTTTAAAAATATATTTATCCATTATATTAAACTTTTAAATAATATTATTTTTAAAATTATAGTAAATACATACAAATGTAGTATTAATAATTTATTTTATGATTTTTATTTATTATTTTAACATAATTTATTATAAAACATCAGAAACTATCAATACAAATGTCTGAATAACAAAAACAAATTTTTTTATACTTAAAAATTTAAAAATAATTGGATTATAGATGATTATGCCGAAAATAATCGGAATAGGCGGGGATTAATCGGATTAGGCGGAGGGTAATCGGTTGACTGACTTTTTCGAGAGATTAATCATTAATCGAGGCAGTGAGAATGGACCTAACGACTAGGTGGAGTGTAATCAGAGTTACGCGGGGATTTTTAAAACATGGTTACAATCTAACACCACCAAATATCTTATAACATAATTAATTGATTAAATAATTAAAAAAATATTATTCCATGACCGAGCACGGATTAGAATCTAAATAAAAAAATTCAAATTATTTTATTTATTTACATATCTTATAAAGTGGAGTTTTACAGTAATCGAACATAAGATCAAGGTTTTTTTTTTGTTTGTTATCCATAACATAAAGGATTTTTGAAGCGAGCATGTTTTAAAATAAAACAATACTTGGCAAGTTGCTCTGTTACGAGAAATTTTGAAGAAAAAAGATAAAAGCTTTTTGAAAAGTCAACGAATGGTGGATAATGCAAAAAAAAATCTTCGTTTAAAGTCTTTGTCTCCTCCATTTCACCTAAAAATATTTCGACTTTTGTAACCTAAAAGTTCATTTGACTCACTTAGACATTTTAGCAAAGACCTAGTGTACAGCTCAATACTCTTAAAATTACCTTAAAAATCTTAAAGACTCACAAAATTATGAATCCAGCCATAACAAATTCATAAAGAGATATGTCTATACTAGGGATATCAATTAGGGTTAAAAACCCGTGAGTTACCATAAACCGTACCGTTATGGGGCGAGTTAGGATTCATGTTTTGATTGTCCAAAAAAAGGCGGGCACTGTGGATTGACCAGTCACGGTCTATGGTCTTTGATGGACAAACTCGCATGGGTTGCGAGTTGATTCGCGAACTATTAGAGTTACACGCTGAACACAAAAAATAGTAGGAAAACCATCTTTATATTGGTTTTATTTTAGAAATTTTGAAGATAACATTTTGTTTTTCTTTTGTTTTAATAAGTTGGAAACGTTGACAATTATTAAATTAATTTCATATTTGAATCTTTGAAAATTTATTGTTTTAGTTATATATTTTATGACTTTTATTACTATTTCCTTTTTAATTTATGATAGATACAAGATGCATTTATTTTATCATCGATAAATTCACATTGTAAAAGTTTATTTTTTTTGTTATTAATTTGATTTTAAATTCCGCGGACCAACCTTAATCTACGGCTTGTAAACTCCGCAGATATGTCTAACCTTAATCTACGAATCCAGCCATAACAAATTCATAAAGAGATATGTCTAACCTTAATCTACGGCTTGTAAACTCCGCAGATTTTTTTTTTCTCAACAATATTTTTTTCTTTGTATTTGTAGTTTAATAGTTATTGGCATATTTTAAAATGTAACGGTTTATGAGTTCTTGCTGACGTCATCACACACAAAAGCAAAACCACTTTTATTTATATGTGTATCTAAATAAACGTTTTCATTATTCTCTGCTTCTCCTTCTTCGTCGGCCATATCTGAAACTTGAATTTGATCTGTAAGTTTTTAAATTGATTCATCCTGATTTCCTTTATTTTATTTTCGTGAAATCAATGTTTTAATCTTTTCCCTTCGGTTGTTTATGATTTCAAAGTTTCAAAATCTTGCGTTTAAGTTCTTTTTTCTCTTTGGAAGTTATTCATCGAATTAAACATTTTAGGGTTTCAGAATCTTTACATTCGTTTTCTCATTAGTTCTTTATCTCGTTTTGTGGTTTGAATTACTTGATTCTGTATAATTAAAGGAATCTAACCTGGGAAGATTTGCCCTTCTTTGGTGATCTAAAAGATCGTTAGACCAGAAACAAGTGCCCTGGTATTGGAAGAAAACAGACTTCATGTTGCCTATATAAACAAATGGGGTATGAGAAATGCAAAAGCCATTAAAACCCCTAAACCTTATCACCCACGCAGAAACAGTCCCATGTGAGCTGCATAATGATATCATAAACCGGACATTTTCCTGAATGTTCGAAACAAAGAGGGAATTGCAAAAACTTTCTAAAGCGTGACACATGCCTAAATTGTTACGTGTCCCATTGCTTTTGCCTAAATAAACAAATGGGGCATGAGAATTGCAAAAGCTCTCTAAAGCTTAACACATATGCCTGAATATAAAGTAAACAGTCACAAATGAGTTGCCTAACACAAACCAGTGGCTGCTTGGTCTGAATGTGTGAGCTATACAATTAAAATAATCTCGCAAGAGCTGCATACTGATAACACAATAACACAAACCAGCGGCTGAGTGGTAAAAATCCCTAAAGCTCTAAAGTTATAGCAGTCACAACCATCAACGAGGTTCAAGTTTTAGAGCCTAATTAAACACAAACCAACGACTTACAAACTACTGAAAACTTTCTAAAGCTGAACACAAACCACTGGCTGCTTGGTTTGAATGTGTGAGCTACTGATAACACAATAACACAAAGCAGCGGCTGCATGGTATAGAAAGGGGAAAAGATAAAGTTCAAAGGGGAATAACAGAAGCCCCTAAAGTTCAAGCTTTAAAGCATACTAAAGAGCCTGATGGGAGTTGCATACTAACAAAGAGCAGCGTCTTAACTTAATGTTGATTCTTTTGTTTAAAAACAGAGAGGATATGGGAATTACAAAAGTCTCCAAACACACAAAACAACGGCACATTACAAAAGCCTTAAGAGCTAAAAGCTCATAAACACTAACTAACACAAACACGAGCACTTTAATTAGAGCTGTCATTAGAAGGTTGCCTAAGTGGATTACACAAACCAGTGGCTCTTTTTCAGTTTGGAGCTGCCTTATAAAGGCCTCTGAAGCTAACTCAAAACCATTAGCTTAAAGACAGTCATAAGTTGCCTAATGATATCACAAACCCGAATCTTAAATTAACAATTCAAACGAGCTGCTTCAAACCAAATTTTTGGTTCAGTAATAAAAAGGGTTTGTGAAATGCAAAAGCTTCCTAACTTGTAACTAAGAACTTTGCCTGAATATGTGAACTTTAAAGTTAAAACAGTTCGTATGAGCTGTCAAGCGATATCTCAAAGGGGAAATGAAAATAACAGAAGCACTAACAAATTCAAGAGCTATATAAATTAGAAGAGTTCTACGGGAGTTGCCTAAATCGAAACAAATGAGGCATGATGATTAAAAATTCCCCTAAAGTAGTCTTCATCTTTTAAAAAGGGGAAACGAGAATTGCAGAAACCTCAAGTGCCAACTTCTTGTATTAATCTTATACACACTAAGATCACAAAAATCTCTAATAAAAGCATTCATTATTTGATGTTCTTAATTGATGAAAAAAAGCAACGGCTTAAAAAGATTTCTTGGTTATTCCTTAGCCTTAGAAACAAAGGGGAATGTAAAACTCTAAAGCCCCTGAAAAGCTTCTAGTTTTAAAGCACAGACACACAAATACGACTGCATGTGTGCTTTATTTAAAAGAAATAAAATGGGAGTTTCCTAAATTGGTAACACAAACCAGATACATGAAGCTGATTCTTTGGTTTAAAAACAAAGAGGATATAAGAATTACAGAAACCTCTAAAAGCCAATAGTATTAGAGCTCATAGACACAAACATGCTTAATATTTGAGCTCATTTGATAAGAATAACCAGTGGGAGAGTTGCCTAAACCAGCTACATAAAGCTGATTATTTGGTTCAAAATAAAGAGGATATAAGAATTACAGAAACCCCTAAAAGCCATTGGTGTTAGAGCTCATAGACATAAACATTCTTAATGTTTGAGCTCATTTGATAAGAATAACCAGTGGGAGAGTTGCCTAAACCAGCTACATAAAGCTGATTATTTGGTTTTAAAACAATGAGGATATAAGAATTACAGAAACATCTAAAAGCCATTAATATTTGAGGTCATAGACACAAACATGCTTAACGTTTGAGGGTTGAGCATGTTGGAAATTAGAATAATCAATGTAAGGGTTGCATAATCTATAATGCAAACCAACAACTTGTTTCATGGGAGTGTGAAAATTGGAAAATCCCCCAAAGCTTTTGTATTTATGAAAGTCATAAACTCATATTTTACAAGTGAACTGAAAAATTTTTAGTTTTTTTCAGATAAATGCTTGAAAAGTAATTCCAACTCCAAGATGATTTCAAGTGTCTGTAGACTTCAAGATAGGTATGTGTTTTTCCTAAATTTGCATTTAATAAACTTAAAAAATTTCAGAGAATGAAGATATTGGCATAAGCATATATAAATGTCACTATTTTCCATCTCTCTGCTTTTTTCCGGAACCTAAAAGCTACTCATAACTATTCTGAATCCATATATCCACGAGTTGATAAAAATTTTGATTCTTGTGGCTAATTATATTTTGGTTTGAGACATATCCTACACAAATTTGCTTCATTTCATCAGTTGATCTTCACACACACTACTCGTATCAGGTAAAAAATCTTTATGCTAATCACTTATGATTCAATTATCTATATATATTTTATCATATGAACAAATTTAAAGTTAAGTACATTAAATGCAACCCTCTCAAGTAAGTAAACGGTCAAGACAAAAAAGATTTATTAATCGTTGTACTTATTTTAGAAATGTGAGAAACATTTTTAGGAGACACCTAATGCTTTGATTATAATTTTTTATGATCTGTACTTTCTAAAACTTGTCTATTTTGTGGGGTATGATTTATGCTTTGAATCCAGGGTTTGAATCTTTTGATTGTCCCGTAAGCATATATGCTTTCATTTAAAAAATATTTCTTGAATCTATTGTTTGTTAGATTGGATATATGATTATATGAATCTATTGGTTACACCTTGAGGACCTCTTAGAAGCTGATATGTCCACTTTCCAATGAGGCAATGATACATTAAAACCTTTTTATCTTTACTCATTTGGACTTTCTATTTTCTAACCAATTACTTAAATTCAAAGTTAGTTAAATTCAAATATTAGTACTTGATTAGAAAAATACATATTCTACATTCTTTTCTGATTTTTGGAAATGTTTCTTTTTATTAGACACACATCAAAAAACTTTTGGATTTTACTTGTTTTGTTTTTATATTTTCTAATATATATTATATATTAAAAAATTTAAGACAGTGCTGAAATAAAGTTTTTAAAAATTTTTATATATTCTATTTAATATTACCATTAGTGCATTGTCTTTACAGTTTCTTAGTTTTATAACGGTTTTTGAACCGTAGTTTTTAGTGTTTTACCTCATAATTTGATTACTCTATAGATACAGATAAGTTACAAACTTTGTTTACCACATTGAAGTATAATTTACTACTTAATTTATATAATTCTTATATAATATAGTAAAATTACACTTGTGAGAAGCTCTAAGAAGGTGGTACGTGTACATTTTCCAATTACACAATTAACTATTTTTATTTTTTATTAGTACAAGGTTAGAAAAAAAAACAGATTCTAATTCATGCATCTCCATCTTTTATTCTTGATTCATCTTTGAGTTCAACGTTCTATTTTCCTTGCAAAGTCTTTAGCTCAGACTCCATAAAGTTGTATTTTTAAGTAGATGACCTATTTTGGCTAAGGATTTCATGTGTATTCATATTGAGATCAATTTCTTCTACATGAGAGAAAATTCCATCAAAAACAAATCGTTTCATCCTGTCAATTTAAAAAGAAAAGTTTGAGATCATGTTATATAAACGGAAGATTACATAACATGCTAAAATATAATACATTTAACAAAATAAGATAATTTAAAAATATCACACTCAATAATAGAATCAAGTACATAAACAACATACAATGTAAAAGAAATATCACGCCAAGCAAAGAGATTCATCCTATTATACATGTGTTTGTTCTATTATACATTCAGTGTGAGATCATAACAAAGATACAAAATTGTTCAAAGATATTCAATTGGATTTTAGTAGGATAGACAACTAACTACATGTTTTTCAATTCCCAATTTGAATTTAATTTGGGATTAAATCGATTTCTGATTTTTGTAGTTATATCAATTAAATTCAGTTTTGGTCTAATTGGGTTAGTTAATTTAGGTTAAGAGTTTGCCTTGGTTGATTGAGGCTGAGATGAGACATCACCTCAAAGAACAATTCTTGGGTTCACCCCTAGTGGTGAACATCTTAATTCACCCCCTCTAGATTTATCCAATCAGATTATGTCATTTAATTATTTATAAATTAAATTAATAAATTAAAATTAAATTAAATTAACTAATTTACAATGATTTCAACCAACGGGCTACAATCAAAATCGAAACTGAAATAAAGTCTTCTGATTTTGATCGACTTATTGAGAATTTCGTTAAGCCATCACCATCTGTTGCATAACGTCACCGTTTACAGCAGTTTTCAAAAACCAGTTGTTGTCAATTTGATCATTGAATGTGCTCCGATCATTGTCTCTGTTGATCACTATTCTTAACTTGAATTTCCTTTGCATTTTCTTCTACTACTATTACACTTTCTTGAGAAGCAACTTCCTCCTCTAGTTGGCTTTCCTCTGCAAATAAAATAGTGTCAGAAGAAGAGCTTTCAGAGGTAAATGCTACTCTAACTTCCTGCTCAATTCTTGGATTTGGCTTATATGAAGAAATTGAGGCATCGGTGATAGGTAATTTTTCTTTGAATCTTAAGGAGCCACCAGTGCATGCATGGAACGTGAAAGACATCGAAACCATCAATCTAAATGAAGACATCAACTTAAAAAGTGTTTTTTTTTTAATTTGTTTAGTTTAATTTTAATTTATTAATTCAGTTTAAATATAAATACTTGGCACAATATGATTAGGTAAATTTGGAGGGGTGAATTAAGGGGTTCACCTCTAGGAGTTAACCCAAGAATTATTCCACCTCAAATACCCTTATATCAACAAAATAAATCTTTTCTATACCTCACAAATCTTCATATCCCTCATAATTATTAAAGCATTTGCAATTACAAAATTAGCCTCAGATTAAAAAAAATATATATGTCAAAAACCTCACCGACGAGAAACCGCGGTTTGCGGTTTTGCGTTTTCTCTTTCAATCACAAAACCTCACCGATGCTCCCTGACGACAAAGCCCCCTTCTTCTATCTTTTGCTCTCTTTTCCCGGTTCTCCGTTGTCCTCTGCCGCCTGTAAATCACAATCGTATATCCTGTCCATCGCTGGTGTATCCTCCACCGTAGTAGGTTCAAAATGGGTATGTTTTATGGTTGAATATGTCTTGAATGAGCTAGGAAACCTGATTGGAATGGATTAAGATGTTGGCACATTGGTCTTCGAGTCCATTATGACTTGAATTTAGTAGGAGAATGCTCACATTGTTTGATTCGTAATGCATTGAATGTAGATTTCAGAATTAATACTGTTATGAGAGAATAACTAGTGAAACTAGTATAACTAGCAAAAGTAGTATTATTGATAATTGTAGAAGAACTAGTAATACTTAAAGTTTCCGCATACAGATTAATTTTGTATGGATAATTTTTCTATGCACAATGGATGGTATCAATATTTTTTTGCAGGTCCGAATGAGCAACAACGTTATCATACATTTCAAATGTGAATGTCACATATATTATTTAGTGTTCAAGATAATACGAAAGAGATAAGTCTTTCAATGGTAGAAGCACGGATATGCAAAAAGCTCATGCTAGATGAAAATAATGTGAAGTTAAAATTAAGTTACATTTCACTGCTAGTTGTGTGTGATGATAAATTTTTGATTTCTGATGATGAGGACCTTTGTGGTTATCTATTTTCCATTAACAAAGACAACCGTAGGTGCATTTTGTTTGTGGAGATCATGATAAGGTCAGAACTTCCAGAGCAACTTTCAAGAGCGGGCTTACAAAGTTCTTTTGGTATAAACTATGAGGTGTGGCATTCTAATGATGATACAATCGGAGATAAATCCATCTTTATATGCTGGCAACAATCAAGTTGAAAAACAACCCGAGGGGGATTGTGGCGATTGAGGGGGTATTAGAAAAAGATGAAGAAGAACTAATTGTGGATGAAAATGTTGATGGCAATGCTGATGTAAATGTTGATGGCAATGAGGATAATGGTAGAGAAGACACATAAACGCGTGGTAGATATGGAGATGTTCCACTAGTTTCCGAACCGATTCAGTTTTTGGAGGAATGGGAAGACGGTCTGAGTTTGAAAATACAACAAGAGTTTATTAGTAAAATGGCAGTGCAAGAACTGTTGGATAGAGGCGCATATAAGAAAACTTTTGGGTGTAATGTGGTCAAATCGGATAATGGGTGATTAGTGCTAAACTATCCTAAAGAATGATGTAAATGGGGTCTCCGGGCTGCGAAAAATAACAAAAATCCGAAATGTTCTCTATTGGGACGTATAACAAGATACATACATGTTGTCATGGAAGTCAAAGTAATTGCAACTCAAAGAAATTGCAACTCAAAGAGGAGAGACACGCCAAAGCTAGTTGCATCTCTATTGCATGATGATTACTCATCCTAGAATTATCAAGGATCTTGTGTGGACAAAATTGGGTGTCAATATATCATACTCCACTGCTTTAAGAGGTAAAAACGAAGTTGTGAGCATTTTGTGTGGAACTCCGGAAGAAAGTTATCAGATATTGTATTCTTATTTGTACATGCTAGAGAAGATTAATGAAAAGACAATAACAAGTGTGAAATTGGATGAGTCGGACAGATTCAAGTACTTGTTCATCGGTCTGGGAGCTAGCATAAAAGGTTTTAAAGTGATGAGAAAAGTGTAACCGTGGATGCTACCTTTTTGAAAAATGGATTTGGTGGTGTACTCATTTTTGCAACGGCCAATGATCCTAATCGACACCACTATCCTGTAGCCTTTGGTGTGCTAGATGGTGAGAATAAGGATAGTAGGATTTGGTTTTTTGAGATGTTCAAAACTGTTGTACCAGATTCATCGGAGTCGGTATTTATGAGTGACAGAAATGGAAGCCTCATTAATGGCATAGCTAATGTATTTCCGATGGCTCGTCATGCACATTGTATCTAGCATTTGGCTCAGTATATGAAAGGTCATGTAAGTAACGCGAACAAAGAATTTGTTCAATAGAAATTTATAGAAATTTCTCGGATTTACATAGTCCATGAATTTGATGCTGCTTATTCTGCTTTCAAGACTCAATATCCATCTGCTGCGAAGTATTTGGAGGAAAGCAGTGAGAACGAAAAATGGGCGAGGTGTTAGTTTCCAGGAGATAGATACAACATTGACACAAGCAACGTGGTGGAGTCGATGAACAGCGTATTCAAGAATGCGAGGAAGTACTCTTTAATACCCTTGCTGGATAGAATCATTAAAAACTACTGATTGATTTAATGAACATAGGAAAGAAACTGTTAGAGGATCCACTGAACGGAAATTAGTGCTTGTAGTGGAGAACTTTTTGCATGAAGCATGGTCGGTTGCAAAGAATTTAATTGTGTCAGAGGTTCACTCTTTCAACCTTGAATACAGTGTCGTTGATACTGATGGAAAACAATATTTGGTGACTTTAGATGCAAAAAGTTGCAGTTGCAGGTTATTTGATATCGAAAAATATCTTTGTGTCCATGGAATAGCAGCTTACATTTTATACTCTAGCCATGAAAGTGGTTCTGTTTTAGAGTTAGAAGATTTGATATCTAAATACTATTGGACAGAGCTGTGGACACTGGCATATTACATGTCTATTTATGTAGTTCCTGATAGGAGTCAACGGGTTGTCCCACATAACATCCAAGAAATGAAGATCATGGCTCCAACGCACGTTGAAAAGAAGGGAAGAAAGAAAGAAAAAATATTTCCATCAGCCGGGGAACGTCGGCCAAGGATGCAAAATAAAAGGCGTCCAAGACAAAGCCTACAATGGTTGATATTTGGAAATCGAAATATTTGAATTTTATAATGGAACTGTGTAATACTAGTATAAGTTTTTGAAATTTTAATACTAATATAACTATGGAGAAGTGCTTTTAAAGTGTAATACTAGTATAACTTTCTGAAAATGAATTTTGCTTTGAGTTTGGAAGTATATTTGTTGGAAATATATCAAATAAAAATAAAATGTTATATACTATAATCAAAATAAATTGTTATATACTATAATCTAAAGAATACTCTAACACACTACAAACATTTTTATAGTCACTTTGTTAAATATGTGTTCAATCAATATTTTATTTTGTTATACAACTTTGATCGATACTTTTACTATGTAAAATGCCAATAGTCATATTTCTAAATCGGATATTTAATTGTACAACTAAGAAAACAAAATTTAATTAAATGTAATACTAAAATAATTGAAAATCACCAGAAGTACAACTATTTGTAATTTCTGTACAACTAGCATCTTGGAGAGAACTACTTGATGTATATGCTTCAGTTGGGCGGGAATTTCGATGGTACTAAAAAAATTCATGAGTCAAAGCGGGAATTTTGATGGTACTAAAAAACTCATGAGTCAAATATATCTGTCTCTTCTCATTCACCACACATCTCTCATCTCTCTACCACTTTTAAAATATTTATCTATCTCTTATCAATCACCTTTTTCTTTCATCCTTCTGTCGCATACGCTCTCAATTCCGAACAGGAAATGAATCCATGGATTGAGAAATTGGAAAGGAAGGAGATGAAGAAGATGAAAAAACACTGCGACATGCTTCAGTTTTTTGCGATACTGAGTACGAGATTCCATCTTCCTGCCCCTATGGGGGACGAATCGTTTATAAGGTTTCTACTAATCCAAAAGATAAGAATTGGTTATCAGGACGAAGGTAATTCACTTGCAACGCTTTCAAGGTAATTTGAAAGAGGTTTCACTTGCAATGAGGTTTCTTATATATATATATATATTATTTTTTACTTAGTGCAACTATATGAAACTGGTAGGATGATGGTCTCCACTTCCGTCAACCATGGGTTATCGGAGTCAGGAAGAGGTTTGCCGTTTAAGGCAGGAGGTGGACGAACTGGCTGAAGAGATAGCTCAATTTAAGAAGATTATTCTCCAATAAGTCTATGCTTGTCTTTCATTATCGGTTAATACAAGTCTTTGTTTTTTAAGATTTTGACATCTCTAAGACTTGTGATATTGTATCAAGACTTATTGGGTTATGCTTATGATATTGTGTTAAGACTTGTGATATTGTGTTAAAACTTGTGATATGACTTTAAGACTATAGTTTTCTGTAGAAATACTTGTTATACCTATTAATCCAAATCAAAATAATCAAAATCATAAGAAGTTTTAGTACAAACCAAAAGCATAAATTTTTTAGTACAAACCAAAAGCATAAAAAGTTTTAGTACAAACCAAAAACATAAAAAGTTTTAGTACTAACTTCAATCCAAAGCTACAACAATCTCACTTTTTTTCTTGGACCTCTTCTTTGGCCTCTTTGAGTTGTCATCCATGGTGGTGCCCATCCTTTTAACACCCCTTTCCTCTTCTATCACATCCGCACCCCTAGTATCTAACTTCTTGTGGACATAAGCTTCCGAGGCAGCGAGTCTTATGTTAAAGTCTTTAACCTTTTCTTCAATCCTCTTCATCCGCTCTCTAATATCTTTTTGAAGCTCTTAAAGATTTCTACCAGTTCATTTAATGTTACCGTGTACTCTATTGCTTCATTGGTAGCTTTTGTCTCGTTTATACCATTCTCAAGGGGAGGCGCTTCTCTCGCAGCGACATCCTCCTCAAACATATCGTCAAACCTTATAACATTTCCACTAGCCAACCTCTTCATCCATCTCTCCACAACCACGTCATCCTTATCTCTAATGTCCTCTTGTTCTGTTATCCAACCTAGTAGAGTATGTTCCTCATCGGTAATAGCAAGGATGTTCTCAATCTCCTGTTATGTTAACGCCTTATTGAAATGTCCATAACATGTTGTCTAAAATGTTCGGATAAATGGGATAACTAACCTTAGCATTACCAAGTTATTAGTTTATTTTTGATAAAGAAAATTCCTTCATATCACTTCTCTTGAACTTTGATCGGCACATCCTTGGACATGTTGGGTTAAAGTCTTCACCTCGTTCTCAAAATTTGACCCCCAATTACGCAATCGCCTCAAATGCTAGGAGCTACACATGTAAAAACCCAAGAATTATCAATATCAAACTTTTCATCACTATCATCACTACAAGCGTACAAGTCATATAGACTTACCTCCATTGGAATATAGAAACCGGGAATTGGCCATATCAAACCTTCTTTTTTAACCTCTCCATCAAAATGATCCTTTTTGTGTGAAATCTCTTGCTTCATGTTATCAAAGGACAATCTACCCCAAAGGAATGTTTTACACATGTTGAGATCATCAACTACTCTCAACAAGAATGGATCCATGGAAGGAGCATCATCACCGGTCTTTCTCTGCCTAGCAATAACACTAGATAGGAAATACAAGACCAACAACCTCAACCTATCAACAGAAGGTTCCATTCCCTCGAGAACTTTTGCTTTCACATCTTGATATCTTACTATTCTATTGCCAAAACATCTTCTCACAAATTTTGTGTCTCCAGCTAAGTTGTAGTTCAATGGATAGTTTCGACAATTAAGTCCAGATATCAAAGCATGTTCTCAAATACCATAGCAGATCGGACAACCATTAACGACAAACCATGCTTCTTTTTCCTTTTCAATGCGCGCGTTCGGAGAAGGAGCATCCACATGCCCATAACCTTGTGGTTTCCATCATGTGGCATGTGGAATATGTGTTTGAACTGCGGATGTTTCTCAAACCAAATCTTCTCTCGCCTACTCATCGGAGGGTCTAATTTTTTAAAGGTTTTTATTACATTAGCAATAAAACACCTTGTCGATATCTTGATATTTTTTCCTATACTTAGATGGTGGAAAGTAAATTGCCAGCGATTTTAACGCCTCTTCGACGGAATCCTGCAAACAAACAACAACATTGGACACTAATTATACTTAGTTATACCAGTAGTACAAGATAACAACCTCTCAAATTTAAGCTACTCCTACATGAAACCATCAAACACAACAGTAACGAGTCCTCCATCAATACGTCCAATTACTAAGTAAGATCAAACATTATCATTTCTTCCTATCACAAACTAACCAGTTTTCCTTAGTTCTACCTAATTGTTTTCTCAAACTATGACACATAAGTCTTTAGAAGTTAGAGAAATACTAACCTCCCTTATGGTTTGACTGGTACTTCCTTCTTCTCTATGTCCTTCGTCATTGGTCTGAAAGTTTGTCCCTTCTTCATCTTCTACTGGGTAATTCTCTTCTTCCTCTGACCTCTCTTCCTCTTCTTCCTCTTCTCCCGAGTTCTCCTCATTCTCTTCTATTTCATTTTCTTCCAAGTTCGCATCTTCTTCCTCTGACCTCTCTTCCTCTTTTTCTGATACATTGTTCTCATTTTCTTCTTCTTCACTTTCAACCGGGTTCGGCTCCTTCTCGTCATCTTCAAGAGGTTGTCATCATCCTCGTTCTCTTCATCTTCAGCAGTGTTCACATCTATCTTGTTCTCTTCATCTTCAATAGAGGTCATCTCGATATCGATCTCATTCTCTTCATCTTCATTATGGTTCGTCTCGATCGAGAAAACTTCTTTTAAAGGAGGAGAAGTTATATCCTTCAATGTTTTGTTATTTTCTTCTTTCTGTTCTTCTTACTCCATCGAGGTGGGCAGTTTGGATTTTAGGGATTAAAATCGGGTCATTTTATGGGTGGGTTTGACCCTTTTTTATTTTTGTAAATATCATCACTTCAGCTGTTTTCTTTGTATTTGACCAAAGTTTCGATTTAAAAATAAATGTTAACTGAAATAAAGTTATAAGGGGATATTCTAGCTAGGAGAAATAGATAGAGGGACAATAGTGACGTTCTCTCGGCTGAGATAGACGGTGACAAAGGTGTAAGACTCACAAGCAGATCAGGGGGAAGAACCAATCTCCACCAATATAGAGATTCATAAATGACAGTGAACGAAATAAAGACTGTGTTTATCTCAAATGCAAACCCTTCAAACCACCACAAAGGAGAAGAAAACAATCTGGATACACCAGAAAAGAGACTGCATATTGCAGTAAAAGATCTCACATGAGCTAAACATGTAGAGACATCAACGCAAACAGATCTGGCTTGGATTATGACTGCACCCCAAAACTCAAATCTGCGTAGAGAAATCAGAGTTACAGAAACGGGTTTCATTCCAAATCCTAGATCTAAGAGTACAATGACCAAAATGATCAAATGAGTGAAGATGTAGGTGTGACAGAGTGGTTTTCTACTTTTCTTATCGCAATTATCTCCATTTGATTCAGATTTAAATCTTTTATCTTATAAGGTGCAATTGTGAGGAAAATAAGATTGGAGGAGGGGGATTTATGCTTAAATTAAAAAGATTGGATGAAAATACAACTGTTTGAGAGATTGGGAAAATTCAAATTGAAGCATCTTTATAGGGGGATTTATACTATAAACCCAAAAAAAAAAAACTGATTTCTAACAAGATTTGCTCTCTAACGTGTTCAATCTCGTAACAAGATTTCAAATTTTATTTTATAAAAAATAGATTTCAGATTTTGTTATTATCCAAAACGTTGTAATATAGTTTAGATATTGATTGTTTTCTTATATTTTGTTTAGCGAATATTCTTAAGAAACGGTAAAGTTGAGTTGATTCGAAGTACTTCAGTTCAATGGCATTAATTGGGGTGAAATACGATACCTATATTTGGCTCAGTCTACTAGACTAGACATCCACTTTAATTTATCGACATGAAATTGTTTTCCAAAACTATTAAAGTTTAGCAATTGGAAGGATGAATCAAGACCTATTCATATAGGTAAAAGTAGAATCTACCCCTGTCGTTATTCATTGTATGATTTTGTATTTTATAACATAAAGAACATCTAATAAACTAAAATATTTAAAGATATATACTCGAATGGTAGAAAATTTCCAGTCTGTTAACCTAGCCTAGTTATACTACACATTCTTGAAATGAGTAGATAATGGCATCTTGTGTTACTATGGACACAAAGGTCAAAAAAAAGAGAGACCCCACGTGAAAAATAAAAAATGTTACCGAGTAATATTAAAAAAAAAACTGTTACAGAACAAAGAAAATAGTATCTATATAAATGCTTACAAGTGACAAGTCAGTAGTCAAAACTCACAAGTCATAAGCAGTTAATTCAATCTCTTTAAGTAAATATAGTTTTTTAACAATGGCTTCTTCTTCTTCTTCTTCAACCAAACTTGCTTTGTATTTCTTAGCTTGCCTCTTCCTTTTCACATTTTCAGACAATCTCGTGGCTGGGGATTCCGATAAAGTGAACCTAAATCTTTACTACGAATCACTTTGTCCCTATTGTAAAAAATTTATCGTCAACGATCTAGTGAAAATCTTTGACTCCGATCTTCATACAATCACCAACCTCAAGCTCATACCATTCGGTAACGCCCATGTCTTACCTAATCTGACTATTATTTGCCAGGTTAGTTTCAATTTCTCCCTCTTCTTCTTCTTTTATTTATTTATTTATCATTTTTGTTAAAATCTCCCTCTTCTTCTTCTTTTATTTATTTTTATATTATGAAAAGTATCCCTCTTCTTGTTGATAAATCAATTAATTGTTTTCTGTTAATTTAACTTGTATGTTTATCTATTTTTCTTTAAACTAATTTTGTTTGGGAATTTTTTTGAAGCATGGTGAAGAAGAATGCAAACTAAACGCCCTCGAAGCTTGCATTATAAGAACCTGGCCTGATCCGGTAAACAATTAATGCACTAATTTTTTTTAAACAAAGAAAAATTGATTGCTAGAATTTATATATTAAAAAAAAATTATGCTGGCTTTTGAACGCAGGAATTGCACTACTTGTTCATACGGTGCGTTGAAAACAATACAAAAGACTGGAAAACATGTGTTAAGAACTCAGGACATGAGAAAGTAATTAATGATTGTTACAATGGTGATCTCTCTGAAAAGGTAAGTCTATATATATTAAAAACACATAATTAATATTAAACATGCTGTATAATTTATATAACCCAATAACCACTTTTATTTTTCTTATTGTAGCTTATACTTGGATATGCAAAAGAGACCTTGAGTTTGAAGCCGACACATAAATACGTACCATGGGTCACACTCAACGACAAACCACTATATGACGTATATTTAACTCCTTTAATAACTATTCTCTTCATTTATTTACGTTTTTAACTAATTGAAAATGTTTTTTTGTTGTTATTGGGTATGCAGGAATATCACAATTTGGCGGCCCAAGTCTGCAAAGAGTACAAAGGTAAGGCTCCTCTTCCAAAATTATGCAGTTCATCTGCCTTTGCAGAGAGGAAAGTGTCCAAAGTTCAAGTCTCCTATCTCGATGAAGCTATCAATTACTAAGTTAACTATCTAAACATATGTCAGTTGAATGATTACGGTTGAATAAAATTCCTTTTCCCTAAACTTTAATGTTTACACGTTCATGAACACTCTGATTTTTTCGATTTGTTGAAATGTTTATTAATACCAAATTCTACGAAGTTACTTAACAGAAATTAAGAAAGAAACTATAGATGCTGGAATGACAAAAATTTAAGCTCATTGCTAGACGTAGTCCGAAGAATCATTGTAAGGTTCAAACTCTCAGGCATAGACAATTAAGTTTTAAATGATAATCCAGCTCTGACCCAACTATATATAATTAAGAGCCTATGGACTAAAATAACGGGCAGTTATTGGGTATCCATTCGAGTTCGTATCAATTTTTTTTTGGGTTTTGGATATTTTGGTACTATTGGTTTATGATCTATCCGGAAAACAACACACAAAATATCAGAAAATAGTAAATACTAAAATGGATTACATTTAAATAAAATTTGATTAATTAAAATTTTGGTCTGAAAAAATTGATATCTTCTAGTTTATAATTGTAATTTTAGTAATTTTAGTTATTTAAATACTAAATACAAATACAATAAAACCTCTATAAATTAATAATGTCGAGACCAAAGAATTTAATTGATTTAGAGAGATATTAATTTATAAATAAATTAATAATTTATTAATTTATAAAGAGATTTTCCAAATTTTAAAAATATTTTTTAAAATTTAGAAAAATGAAATCAATATTTTGATGTGTTTTAATACATTTACACATTAGAAAATAATCATTGCATATCTAATTTTTGTAAATAATGTTTGATGCAATTTGAGAAAATAATATCATATGTTTTTGATATTTTAAGAAAAATAGAAATAAACTCTAATAAAATTAAAAAGTTTACTAATAAACAAACAATATTAGAATCAACTAATAAATGATTATTAATTTATATTATTAACATGATCATATATTTATATAGGGATTTCAAAAAAAAAATTATCTTATCGAAATGTGTCAATTATTGCACCGTCCCAACTCGAGCTCGTGATAATTTATTAATTTAGAGAAATTATTAATTTATCTAGTATTAATTTATAAAAGTTATACTGTAGTATTTTGGATATATAATTGTATTTAAGATAATTTGGTACTTATTTTATTTTTGGTTTAGATCGTATTTGGAACCAATTCCTCGGATTTAGGAGTCTAGAATTGGTTAGGATAATTAATTGGCTCCGGTTCAGTTTGATAAACTATTTCCGGGTTGGCTACTATCCAGTTCTTCTATTTGGGAAATTTGGCTCAAGCCTAAAAATTTATCAAATCAAATAAAAAAATAATATAGAATTTGTATCTCTTACGGAACCGAAAAACAAATGCCCACTTCTAAGTTTTGTTCTTTAAATCAAAGTAAGTTTATATTATATCTAAATTAATAATTCTTAACTTAAATTTTATTTTGGTCATTTCTATGTTGTTTAATACATTATTAATGAATAATTAAAAAATATTTTTAAAATAGCCCACCTTTTAAATATGTAACTATTCATATTTAATTTTAAAATATTATTAAATTTCATATTATTTTAGTTATTAGGTTATTCGATGCAATTTATGTATTTTTGCAATATGTTATATTCAGACAAATTCCATTGTTACTATTTGAATATTTTCTTATTCTGCAAAAAGAGAAAATTGGAGAATTTGACATTTTTTGAAAATAATTTGGAATTTAGACAGTTTACTATTCATAATTAGAAATAGACAATTTTTACTGTTTAACACTATTCATCATTTATTATTTGACATTATTCATAAAACTGTCAAACTATTTACAAACAAAAATGTATGGAACATAATCGCAAGTGTAAAGACAATCTGTACACTCGCAAAGTGTACCGACATAATCTATACATTCGCAAAATATACTCGCAAAGTGCACAAACATAATCTGTACACTCGCAAAGTTTACATAAATAATCTCTACATCAGCAAATGATGAATGATAACATCTTTTATTTCTCTATTACACACCATATTGTAACCATAAAAGTGTCTATTTAACAAATTACATATAGTAAAATGTTCATATTACATATTATTTTGAAAATCTGTCCATTTTGTCAATTCACCTAAAAACCAATTCTGGAATATTATATATTAAAGCAAATTCAGCCGTAACTATTTAGATCCAAAGAAAATAGCCAGTGGGATCCATTCTTTTAATGCTAATGGTAGAGATTTTTAATCCCACTGGCAAAGTTCATGTATTTCTGCAATTAGTGAGTTTATGATGGTTTTGTTTGACACTTTTTATATATTTTTTTCCAAGACAATATAAGGACTTGTCTTTTGGTTATTTAGTATTCCATTTTTTCATCTGCACAAATTCACTCTATAAAAAACTGCAAAAGTGAAACCTTGTTTTATTAAAATTTCAGATAGTCATCGACATAGTAATCAAAGTTATATTTACATAAATCTATTTTTTTGAAAAAATAAAATATCATATAGCAAGAATACCTTTGCACTGTTATAATTAATTTGTATATATGTATACATGTATATATATATATAAGTATTAATGTGAAACTGAAAAATATATAAACATTTTGTAAGAGAAACTAGAGAAAACTTTAAAGATATGCACTTATGTATTATTGTTAAAAAGAGAAACTGTGGAAATGTGTATTGAAATGTCTATATTTTAGAGAAAATTGGAGAATTAGACAGTTTTTTTTGAAAATAATTTGGAATGTAGATAGTTTATTATTCATAATTTGCAAAATAGACAGTTTTACTGTTCAATACTATTCATCATTTACTATTTGATACTATTCATAAAACTGTCTAACTATTTACAAACAAAAACGTACGGAACATAATCGCAAGTCAAAGTGTACAAACATAATCAGTACATTCGCAAAGTGTACAAACATAATCGGTACACTAGTAAAATGTAAAGACATTTTATGTACACTCTCAAAGTGTACAAACATAATTTGTAGACTCACAAAATATACAAACATATAATATGTACACTCGTAAAACGTATAGACATATTCTATCACTCGCAAAGTGTACAGATATATTCTGTATATCCGCGAATGATGAATAATAATATCTTTTATTTCTCTATTACACACCATCTTTATTAATATTAATTGAATAGTAAACCTGTTCATTTATCAAATTATAAATAGTAAAATATCTATATTACATATTATTTTTGAAAAAACTGCCCATTTTACCAATTCACCCTATATTTTACAATGTAGTGGGTCCTTTATATATAGACTAAAAGTAGACAAAATGACTGGCAGTATGGGCAAAACGATGGGACAGTGCACTCCATTTCTAGAATCTTACGGCAGTTTTTATTTTATTTTATAACAATTCCCTTGGAGTTTATTCTCATCACATCTCTTGCATTATGTTTTTATATTCTCATTAAAAACTTTTTTCATAATGGTGCACACATTCCCTTGAACGACCTCGCAAACTACATTTCTGAAATACTCCATTTGGGTCTATCCATTTTGGAGAGAGACTAACTTAGCTATGAATAAACAAAAATAACTGCCAAATGTATACGATGACATTCTATATGTCTAATTGATTACACATTCTAATATTGTGGATTTGTTTCTTAAGCATCGAGGTGGATAATAACTTTGTAAAGAGATATGTAGGATTTTCAGATGATCGAACATATATAACTTTAATTTATTTGTTATTCTCAAGTTCGTGGGTATGAGAAATATTTTTTGGAGGGAAATATTTAGCTCTATCGCCTTTTGATATATCCCTTCTTTGACAGGACAACAAAAACAGTATTGTCTTCATATAAGATAGTTGACTTTGTGTTTACACATATTTCACTATTGATTGGATATATTGGCTTATTGATCTTAACCATACACGTTCCTAATAGAATCATGAATTGCAATGTGTTAAACATGATTAGAGGAGGTGACCACAAATGTTTGTTTATTAGAACACTAGAATATAGCGGTACCACCAATAGCGAAAACCTATCAAACTTGTGATCGGGTTTTGTGGGGGATCTGATAAATATCCAGAATCTGCAAAACCAACTATTTAGCCAGTTGAATCTTTATGATAAAATAACCATAAATCGATAATCGATTGAAGGTAACAAAATACATGTTTGATCCGATTCTAATATTTTTGTGTAGGGAACGAACTGAAATTAGCCAAGAGATTAATGACAAATGATATATCAGGTGAAATACAATTTGCGCTTAGATATGGTACTTGTGAACGTAATATCTCTTCATTTTCTTCCGGTGGTTGCAAGGGGTCATTTTCAACAATAATTGATCTTACAACCATCAGTATACTAAGAGGATTCTTTTTATCCATATTAAAACATTTGATTACTCTATTAGTATGTGTGGACTGGTATACAAATATTCTCTTACGAAAATGCTCAATTTGTAAACTAAGACAAAACTTTGTTTGTCTGAGGTCTTTCATATCAAATTCTTTTTTTAAATATTTTGTTTCTTTTTGTATTTCCTCTTGTATCCATATGATATTTAGATTATCAACATATATCGCGGTAATTACAAATTCGGATAGTGTTTTTTTCTTATGAAAACACATGGACATATATGATCGTTCACATATTCTTCTTTTCCTAAATGTTAACTTAGAAGGTTGTACTACATTCTTCCACATCATTTTAACCATATAAAGATCTTTGCATTTTTATTGCACATAACTCTTTTTGTTTGGATTTTAATGCCTTAGCACCTTGAACCATAATAAATTCTTATATAAATTTTGGTGTCTAATGATCCATACAGATATGGCGTAACAACATCCACTAGATGCATCTCTAGGTTTTCAACAGCCACTAACATCATTAGAATTCTGAATGTGATTGCATCCATAGTAGGGTAATATGTTTCTTCATAATCAATTCCTGGTTTTTGAGAAAACGTTGTGCAACAAAACAAACTTTGTACCTCATATTCTCGTTTTATCATTATGTTTTTGAACAAAACCCCATTTATGGCCCACTGGTTTTACACTCGTAGGTGTGAAACTATAGGTCCGAATACATTTGTATTATTGAGTGAATCAAGTTCAACTTGCATTGCATTTATTTCATTTTATCTGATCATATTTCTTCTGACATCCATACTCTGAATTTGGTTTTGGATCTTCATTTTATTTACTTATTTCCTTTGAAACAAGGTATGAGAAAACTTCGTCAACGTTGTCTATTTTGTTTCAATCCCATATTTTCCCACTTTGAATGTATTAATAGAAATTTCATGATTTTTCAGATTCATTGTGTTCCATATTTTTGTGAGGTAAGATGTTTCTTCCTGATTTTTTTCTATTATTGTGGGAACATCATATATTCTAGAGATGTTATCAAAGTCTGCCAAATGAGATATTTTATTCTATTTCTTACATTTTTATTATTATTATTTCATTTTTAAGAGAAAATCAATGAGATACTCTAACGAAACATGCTCTCATAAATTATTTTTCATAATATTTCTTTTAGGCACAAGTTACGAGGAAGTATTTTTACGATAATAACTTCGAATGGATATCACCCACTTTTTCATACAATTTTGTAGAAGTTTATTTTTCCACCATCACCCATTATTTTCTTTACAGGAAAGACTTCAAATATTTCCCACTCATTTCACATCACCCCTTTTTTGCCAAAAGATGAGGTAAAAAGTTTTGATTTTATTGATGAACTAATTCTTATGAAGAATGGAAGTGTAACCCTGACTGAGAAATAGAGGAACCCTAGTGATGCGCACCAAATAGGAGGTCAAGACCACTATAAGGGCGGTACGATTGGCGGTTTAAGAATCGCTTCGAGAGCGGGACGATGGAGCCAACCTTGGAGATTTACTCGACCCAAAAGCCAACCAAGAAGGGGAATAGAAGGATAGGGGTACCAAGCAAGGATTTAGCCTCACGATGCAACACCAGAGAGCGAGTTCCGAGTCTTGACTCTGGAAGAGCTCAACGGTGGTTCGTTCACAAGCTTAAACTAGACCTATGGGATTAACTCGACTAAAAGCTTAGCTAAAGAAGTGAGAAGGAAGATAAGAGTTTGAATGGTGAATTGTGAGCCTCATTATTCAGAAGCAATGAGTGGGTTCCAAGCTACAACACAGAAGAACTCAACGGTGGGTCGTTCACAAGCTACAACTTGTAAACTAGAGAGAAAATGTAAATGAAAGACTTTATTCGATATGCAGAAACTGCCATTACATGAAAGGTTTAGCCTCTTTAAATAGGCTGCCAAGTAGGTTTAAGGTTCACAAAAAGACAATATCCAATGCTTAAATACAAGTGCAAGTTGGGCTAAAGCAAATGAAATTCATAAAGTTGTAAAAGGAAGGGAAGAGGCCGATCTTGGGTAAGGCCTTCTTCTAGATACAATCATGACCGAGTTTGCTAAACCTTCTGGTGAGGATTCTTTGGTGCTTTGCTAACTGGTTAGCCATGATGCATCAAGTATATTTGCCTCCTTAAAAACCCCTCGGTAAACCTCTTTGTGATAAACCCAAGTGGGAAAAGAGTGCAATTCTCTTGATGACTTTGATGATGTCCTTACCAAGTGATGGTAAGGACACTGAAGATGCGTTCTAGTCTGGGTCATTGCTCTTCAACCAACGTCCATGCTCTCCTCGGTCTAGTGCTTCTTGAAGGTAGTGTTGAAGAGCGTCCTGTACCGCTTTGCCTTGGTCCTCTTGACGTTTCCAGCTTGAACAAGGGGCATAGTGAGGTCTTGGTCTTGAGTGCTTCCTGTGGCCAGGTCGGGATGGACTAGTATGTACCGACTGGATCTTTGGTACGTGGGACCGCATAACTCCTCCCTCTTTTAAAGGTTTTATCCTCAAAACTGATTTATTTCCTGTAAGAAAGGGAGCTAATCAGTGACGTTGAATGCAGGGGAAACCCTGTACTTACCTGGTAGTTGTAGGCAGTAGGCATTGTCATTGATCTTCTCAAGAATGCGGAATGGCCCATATCCTCTTGCAGAAAGTTTATCCTTTTGGTATTGGGGAAACCTCTCAGGTCGGAAGTGTAGCCAGACCCATTCTCCAACTTTGCATGTGTCATTTCTTTGGTGTTTGTTGGCCTGTCGAACGTACTGCTCCGTCTTTTTCTTGATGTTGTCTCAGACTTTCTTGTGCATATTTTCTATGAACGTAGCCTTGTTGGTTCCGAACATACTTTCTTTCTCTGCGGGTGGTAGGGGTAGAAGTTCAAACAGAGTTAAGGGGTTGAATCCATACCTGGAATGGTGAATTCTTTGTTGCAGAATTGACAGAGTGGTAGTAAGCGAATTCCACATAAGGCAAAAATTGTAGCTAAGAATGATTTTTCCGGTGGAGGATGGCTCGGAGTATGGATCCCAGCGTTTGGTTCACTTCTTCAGCCTGACATCAGTCTGAGGATAGCATGTGTTAGAGTAGAGCAACTTGGTTCCGAACCTATTTCATAAAGACTTCCAGAAATGAGCCAGGAAATGGGGCTCGCGGTCGGAGACTATGGTCTGGGGAACACCATGTAAACTAACTATGTCTCAGAAGAATGTGTCTGCTGTCTTTGGGGCTTCCAGGGTCTTCAATCAAAGAATGAAGTGTGCCATCTTGGAGAACCGATCTAGAATGACCATGATTGACTTGTTTTCTCCCAGCATTGGCATCCCCATGATGTAGTCCATGGAGAGGTCCACCCAAGATTCTATTCTTTTAATTTCTGCGATTTGTTTCTTGTTTAAGACCTTAGTAGTAATCTGAGCCTATAAAAGCTTAGTTCGTTTTTAATTGTAAATTACCCTTAATCGATATTTTAAGTTCATAAGAAAAACTGTTTTCTTCTCTTTCACAAAGTTGTGAACTTTTTGTATCTTCTTTCATTAGTTCTTATTTGAGTGATTCATTTAAGTCTTTTTGAGTCTGCAATTTGAGCTATCTGAGTGATTCATTTAACTAGTCTTGTTCATTGATTGAGAGAGTCAATCATTAGCACCCCATCTCTACCTTCTATCCCACTTCCACTTAACATAGGCTTCAAATCTTTTGATTTTCAAGTGAGATTGGTGTGACTCCAATGCTATATCATCTGGTATCAGAGGTTCAAAAACTCCTATCCAGCAGGTTGTATCATTTCAACATTTATCTCTTTTAATTCTCTGTTTTGTTATTTCAGTTTTTTCTCTAAAAAAAACCATAACATTTTGTTTCTTGCTTTTTCTTATTATTTTGTGTCAGTACCACCATTGAAAAAATCTTATTTGATTAAGTTAATTATTTGTGTCGGATTTATTAAAAGAAAATCAAAAAACTGTTTTTTGATTTTTTCTCTTTATTATACTTGTTTGTGTCTTTGCCTCTGGTTTCTGTTGTTTTCTATTTTATCTTTGTCAAGTTACTTGTTGCATTTGTTGTCTCTGTTTACTCGTTTTTTCTGTTTCGTTTGCATATTTGTTTCATGATCAGTTGAGTCTGCTGGTGTCATTATTTGCTCTGTCTAAGTTGTCAGTCGAGTTTAACTTTTCTTTTTAATTATTTGATTTTTGGATCTGCATCCTAACTTTGTTCAGTTTCAAAAAATAAAAATAAAAATAATAAATAATCAAAAGTAAATTAAGGTTCTAACCTGTTGTCTGTGAGCTCAGTTCTGTTTCCTGTCTTGACGAGTTGTTCAATTTTGTGTTGTTGCTTGTTCCGAATTTTATTGCATCAGTATAAGCCTTTCATTGAGCCTGCATCTTTTATCATTCAAAATAAATAAATTATGTTTGTTCTTTCCTTTTTCTGATTTAACCTAAGTCGCCTTCCCTTTTTCTCTTTGTTTTGGGAGAACACCTCCAAGGGGGAACAGCCATGGATTATGAGGCTCAGTGCCGGCCCAATACTTTGGCACATAATATCCAAAAGACTGAAAATATAGTAGTGAGTGAACAAATTTGTCTATTTTGGTTGAAAAGATTGAATCAAATCACTACAGTACAATGAATTTTAGCAATATTGGTGCCCTCTAAACACTAATATATGCTTTGGTGCCTAAAGCCCTTGCTTTACGAGCTTTAGCTCAGGGCCGGGCCTGATGAGGCTGATGGAGAACACAAAAGAAGTGAGTTTAACACCTTTGAGATTGATTGGGGGTGAAGAACAAGACATCATGAAGAGTGAAGAAGATGAAAACGACCACAATTCATGGAAAGGAGGTGCTGCTTCTGAATTCAGTACTGAAGAAGCCTATGAACATGATGAAGAACACTGGAATGATGAGACAGAGTTGGAAATTGTGTTCTATGAAGAAGAAACCCTTGATGGAAATGGCTCTCGAATCAGTTTAGAAGAAGAAACTGATACACTTGATGAAGAAAATTCAGAACCAAGTTTTGCTGAAGATGAATCAAGTTTCAATGAAGAAAGCTTCCAAATTAACACCATATATGAGGCACAGAGTGTGTTTGATGAGGAAGAAGGAGACTATGAAGAAACTGAATCACAATTAAACTTAGAAGCAGACAAGTCTCGCAAAGAAGTGTAACAGCCCGATCCAGTGAATTTAAATTATGGTATTAAGACCCATTAAAAACCCATTAAACCCAAACCCTAGATAAAATTTAATTTAATGAGTAGACTTATTTAGAGGGAATATTAGGTTTTAGATCTTTATTTTCGTATCTAGAGAGGTCATGAGAAAAAAGAAGAAAAGAGAAAGAGAGAAAGAAAAATCAGGATAAAACAGATCTGACCAATTTTGGAAAAAGGAAAAACGGAGGGGAAGATGGAATCTTTTCCATCTCAAATTTCATGGAGATATACACGACATCTAGGAGCTCTGCTCAGAAAGTTATGGCTGTGCTTCTGAGGAGAATGTCTGCAGATCTTCCAACTTCAAGAGAAGTTTCCTGATGTACAGTAAGGAGTTAGAAAACGAACGACCTATCAATGGAAAGCTACAGATGTCAGCTTTGCAGAGCCATTATTTGATCTGGATTCCGATGTAAATTGCAGCTGGGATCCTTGTTTTAAGATGACAGCTGATATAATATTATTTCAGGAAACCCTAGTTGTTATAGTTTGGAAACTCTAATTTCTATTGTTGGATAGTTCCTATTTTTAGAAAGTTTCTAATTTGGAAAAGTTTGTATTAAAGGAAAATCTAGAAAAGAAAAGCTTTAGGAAGAGTAAGGGAATAGTCATTCTCATGGTATAGTTGCTAAAGTGAGAGCTAACTGCGAATTTCTTACTTCGCCTTAAATACTTTTATGATTGTTTAGTGTTTGAATGTGTATTGGCTCTTTAATCGAGTCTGTCTTTCTTGTTTAACCGGACGTAGGATATTTAGATGAATTCACGTATTGTTTGACCCACATGTTGAGTGTTAGTGTGTGATATATATGTAGAACTGTGTTTGGGGACTTGAGCGGGACACACAGTAGGCGGACTGTGGTATAACCTGAAGTCATGTGTGCGGGAGGGTACGGTCAGCAAGTTGGTATGTCGTGTCATAGCCCTAAGATCGATAAATCATCCACTAGACGGGGTGGCAGGGCACTATTCCCAAAAGTAAGTCTCTTCGGAGGGGGGCGGGGGCGAGCATTTATCTCGAGTTGGGTACCGTATTTGTTACATGTCTGGACCTGGACTTTCGTGGTTGTGGTGTAAACCTAGTACAACTTCCGTGTTGTCCCTAACATCCCATACCTCACTGAATAACTCCCCTGTTTCTCACCACTATTTTCTCTTGCAGGTTAGTTAGGAAGATTTATGGCGAGATCTAAAGGTCAACTCGTTGACCAAGATCATGCTAGGAACTGGGTATCACAAGAAGTATCATGGAATTATTGCGTTGAAACCGTAGCATATTTTAGAGCTGGTTCAGTACATGAAGAAGAAGAACAAGATAGACCATGGTGTGAGATTCTTTACTGTAACCACGAAGGAGATATTGGTTCTCAGTACTCTCAAGAATTGTTTTCTGAAGAGAAAGAAGTCAAAAGTGAGGCTGGGAAAATTGATTTTTGTGAAGCATACACCAAAGAGATTGAATATCAAGTTGAGGAACCACAATACAATTTCTCAGGCATAGCCAAGGACCTGATGCATACACACAGTGGGAAAACAACATGGAATAATGGTTTGCATCAAACAACACTTCCAAAGAAGAGAGAACCATCATTGTCGAAGAAACTCTCACCGAGGATGCTTTTAGGTATTGGGATCAAGATGCCTACATACGACTTGAGCACGAAGTACCAGACACCACTTGAAGGATATTACGCATGATGAGTTTGTGGGAGACATTTACAACATGCGCTACACTATGTAAAAGTGTACAACAATCCCAAGCCAACAAGAATATTTTTTTGCAACAAGGCCGAGTCCAAAATTAATACCAAAAGAAGCTTACACCTCCAAGCCAAGGAAAACGTCCCCACCTGCTTTAGAGGAGAAGACTGAGCCCAAAACAACTACTCAAATACAAGAGGAGATGCCAAAGTCACAAGCCATAGTTGAAAGCAAAGCCTGAGTCTTAATCTTAAACCATTTAGCAAAGTAAAGCATTGTAAGTCTTCTGAATCAAACGAAATAAATTGTTATAGATTTCAAAAGAAATGAAACTTTGCTGTGACTTGTCCAGAGAGACATGTAGTAAATAACTCTTCTATAAAATCAAATCTAAGTTCACCGGAGACAAGTAGTGATAATATTGAACTATGGTTTGAAAATTCCAGTTTTAGGATAATGTTCTTGTCTATGCCAAAGGTTGTTCATACATTTAATGTCATGGAGTATGAGACTCAAGAAGTCAAAGGAAGCTTGGCACTAGAGAATCAACATTTGGAAACAACACTCCAAGCTCCAGTAAATGACACTTCCGAGTTTATTATTTAAGTATTGTAATCATTTATGATCGCTTGTAGTCTCACACATTTTTAAGCACTTATGATCCAAGTATAATAGAATTTATTTCTCCTTTAACTGTCAAAAAGACATGTAGCAAAGACATGCAGATCAAAGAAAAGCCACCAGACATAGAAGTTCAATACCAAGGCCGAAAAAGAACTAAGCTGATGAAACCACCACCTCTTGGACAAGATCAAGACATAGAGTAGTTCAAGCTATACAACTCAAAGGAGAGCCAACAGATGTGCACCACATCACCAAATCACCAACATACCGAGGTAAAGGTCTAAACTCCGAAAAGAGAATGAAAGCTAACTTGCGTTTTTTCTTGGTGCAGATAATCAGGTTTCACGGTCGAAACTTTGTCAAGGTGGAGGAAATTATGAGGACATCAGAACCATGCCATAATTGTAGCTTACCAAACCATCCAGAGCCAGGCCACCCTATGATGGAACATGTACATCCGGAGACGAGAATTTGAGAGAAAATCTGACAAGATCAATTTCTATTCAAACATTAGAGCAACCATCAAAGATTTACTTGAATATCACCTATATAAAGGAGAATGATCGAGCCAGAACCCAACTGGACTGATCATATTAAGATTGAATTCCTGATGTTTTATTCGAATCCTAAGAAGACAACAAATTGTTTCTAAGATGCCAAAACCACATGTAATGTTGAATCACGATGGAAACAACAAGAGGATCACAACTTGCCTTATTTGGATCATCATTATTAGTTTGCAACAACCATATTTTCGTCAATCCTTGCACGTGTTAGAGACCCCCCAGAGCAACCAGAGACTTCCAAAGACGCTCCTACCTCCCAAAGTTGACCAGATACAAGCATAGACCCTACTTACCTTATTTGGCCGATTTTATCATTAAGCCTTCAAATGGCTCCATTCTTTTAATTTTTGCGATTTGATTCTTGTTTTAGACCTTAGGACCGTTTTAATCTGAGTCTATAAAAGCTCAGCTCTTTTTTAAATGTAAATGATCCTCAATTGAGATTTTAAGTTCATAAGAAAAACAGTTTTTCTTCTCTTTCACAAACTTGTGAATTCTCTGTGTTTTCTTTCATTGATTCTTATTTGAGTGATTCATTTAAGTACTTTTGAGTCTGAAATTAGAGTTATTTGAGTGATTCATCTGAATAGTCTTGTTCATCTATTGAGAGACTCAATCACTATCAGCCCATATTTACTTCTATCCCACTTCCCCTTAATATAGGCTTGGAATATTTTGATAATCAAGTGATCTGATATTGGTGTGACTCCAATCCTATATCATAAGAAGGCTAATAGAAGTGACAACCTAAAGATTAAGAAAGTGATTGGAGAGCTTGTTCTGAAACAAATTCAATTTCTCATTCTAGCTAGTATCTAAAACCGCAGTCAAGCTAGTGACTTTAAACAAATGCTTATGGAAAGAAATTCACATAGTTTGACCTTTTCTTTTTCTATTCCTTCTGTTTTTAATATTTTATTGTCAGAGTAGTCCATTTTATATACACTATGGGGGAGGATTATTAAGTCTGGGGGAGGACTCTCCAAGTTAGTAACATTATTTTTCTTTATGGTGATTTTATTTTATTTTTAATCATTTTTTATTGAGTCAAAACTTAAGAATTTTATGCTATTCTTGGATTTCATCTGGCATTCACTAACTTTAAAGAGACTTATAACAGTGATTGTTCTCCAAATAGGAAGATTGGAAACACCATCATTGGATCAACAATACCAAAAGTTCCCTATCCTTTGAAGATATGAATGATCTAACATTGACTATATCTTTATATCATCTTCAACACTAACTTAACTCCATTTGTTTACAGTCTAATGTGGTATCTTAGGCACCATTGCAACTTAGTTAGGACATATATAGAGCTTTACAGAGATTCCAAGGTTTGGTAGGTTCTGTATCAACATTTGGTTTTTGTCTTATTGTGATTTTGCACCATGATTGCATCCATCTTCATTTTCAGAGCCTAAACACTTCTAACACCATGAAACTAGCCTTCTATTGCATGCCCTTGTTGCAGTTTATACTCCCTTTTTGAGACTGCACTTTACAAATAACTAATAAATGTTAAAAGATTGATAATGGAGTTTCCAGAGATTCCTTAGGATTTTGGGAGCTAGTGTTTGGGAATGCTTGCTAAGCTTATGGTAAAATACGTGTAATATTAACTGATTCTTTGATATGTTCTAAATTCTCAAGGATTGGAAGTTAAAGATGGTGGATTCTAAAGGAGTGTGCAAGTTTCCATTTTCAAATTATTCTTCCGTATGGACAAACAAAGATTCAAGTCTTGGGGGAGGGTGTAACTCTCATCTTTATCGGTTTAACCCTCAACTTTATCGGTTTAACCTCATCTTTGGGAGTTATCAAAAGTTTTTTAAAATAATGTTTTGAACATTTATTGTTTAAATTGGATTTTTGCTGTTCTTTCTTGAGGAAAAGCAAAGATTCAATCCAAGGGGAATCATGATAACACTATTTATTAACGATTTAAAAGTATATTTACTAAAAAAATCTTGAGTCTCTATTTAGTAAGAACAAGATGATTTTTTTGATAAATTTATGTAATACTAGGATTGTACACTTGCTTGATTCAAATGAGATGTTCTAAAGTGAAAATGAGATAAAAGTCATGAAGTGAAGAAGAAAATTAGGCCAATCACTGATTGGTGCACTTGTTGTCACTGATCGATGTGAAATGCTGCCATCACTCTAAGCTCTAGACAATTCTTTGTGCATCTCGTATAATTATTGCATCATTATTCAGAAATCCATATACTTTAATATCTGTATACTTATATTTTGGGATGTTAGAATTCATGAGTTTCTCATTTATAAAAAAAATATCCTAACTTTATGGATGATTTGCCACAATAGCCCATTTTATAATTAAAATAGCCAATACAACTTATCAAAACTCTTGAAATTTCAAAAACAATATTTTCCAAACATACATTTAATCATATGTTTGGCAGACTTTGTGATCATTTTGGAGACACAGCGAGCATTTTACAGACACTGTGAGTATTTGATAGACACTGCAAACATTTAGTAAACACTACGAGTATCTAAAAGACTTTTGAGATATTTGATAGATTTTAACACATTTGCCAGATTATGATAAGTAAATTGCCGATTCTACTAGAACTTGACCGGCTTTACAAAACATTTTCGAACTTTGCTGAATAATTGGTTATCTACAATTACTTGGCAGACTCTGTACAAACATCTAACATTATTTACAAATAATTATCAGATACTCTATATCAAATGGCAGAGTCTGCCAGTCTGCAAGATGCTCGCAGAGTTGGCCAACTATTATGCATATGACATACTATGTAAACATATGACAAACTTTTCATACTTTTTGCAGACTTTTTAAGCATTTGATAGACTCCGCGAATATTTGACAGTCTCTGCGAACATTTGGTAGACTCTTCAAGAATTTGGTAGAGTTTGCAAGCATTTGGCAGAATTTGCACATATTTAGCAGATTTTGTGAGCATTTGACAAACTATCAAGCATTTGATAGATTCTAGGAGCAGTTGACAAACTTTGCGCAAACCTTTCAAAAATATGAAATTTTTTGATGATAGTTTGCAAAGTTTTCTAACATTTGGCAGAGTTTTGTAATAACTTTTAAGCTTTCTGAAAAAATTATTTGACCCTAATCAAAAATTTTAGATAGGGAAACATAAGAATAGAATTTTAGTTATAAAATATGAATTAAAAGAAAAAAAATTGTTGATAATTTAATTTTCTTATGTATTTATTGGTTACAACGGAAAAGTTTTGGATTATGAAAATATATTTCTAAAGTAAGTAATTTGAGAAATAAAATTAGGAGAGGTCATTCTAGCTATTTAAAAAATAGTAATGTTATCTTAGAAATTTTTCTCTTATTTAAATCCTTACAATTCTTTGTATGTTCTATTGTTTTCTACTAATTGATACTTTAATTACTACTGTAGTGCACTGTGAACTTGCAATATTATTATTAGGTTTAAAACCTCTCCACATCATCCTATAAGAAATTAAGAAATAGATACCTTTAGTAGATAGAAAATTAAAATATAACGAGGTTTACTATCATTGCGGTTGAAGTGTCCATATTCAAGGATAGTTCTCCTTGATTATCTCCATATCTTAAGTAGATTTTCTCCTTCAACCGGATATTTTCATCTACCAATCCATAGTTTTCCGCTTATTGGAAGAAGATGCATGTGTTACAAGGAACCAAGATTTTCCCATCTTGACAAGAAAAAACTTTACCATTGAATAACTCCGATGTGCATCTCCATTGGAAATTGTAGTTCCAATCATTCCAGCTGTTTCTCTAAGTGATTGCCACTATAATTTCAGACAGATACGAGTCCAGTTAATGAATAAACTGCTACTTACAAAACCAAATCTGTCTACCAAATTGTGAAGTAAGATGTTGAATCATTTGAAAACGTAAAAAATTGAAAAGAGGATACAAAATCGAGAATTTAAAATGTGTGACCTTGAAGAATATCCTTCAACAAAAAGTTTGTTGGTGAAAATTTAGATGGCAGAGAGGTAGGTAAAGAACATAGCGTTGAGTAACATCCAAACATGTAATTATGTCCATCATCTTCAGAGGAATGCCGAGGGCATAACTGCTCCATTCATCGTAGGTAGACCAAATATTTTTAAGGCCAAAGCAAGGCTTTCTCATGCTTTCCTCTGCCTGGCCTCTTAAAGAAGAAGACGAACCCACACCACTCTGTGCACAAAATTTCAAGTTAGGGATAACGTTTTATGCCTACCTTATTTACATTTCAAAATCATCAACTGGGTTATATTATTATTATATTCAGCTCAATGGTTACTAGGTTGGAGAATAATTTGCAGAAATTTCCCTGTATTAAGCTTTACTTTACAAATCGTCTCAAATGTTTATGTTTCTTGTTTTTGACCCCAGTTCAAATGATCACTTTGTTACTTATTACGACCTATAGTCTTTTGTTTTTTGATGAAAATACATATATATCTTAGGGGTATGTACATCGTTTTATTTTAGATTTGTTAGTTTAATTTTCATAAAATGATATCTAATCAAAGTCATTTGGATAGGGTTGGTTTGGATCTTTTAACTTAGGTTTGACTATATGTTTACAGTTAAGTATTTTGTTTATATATTTTAAAAATGGTTTATGGTACATTTTCTTTTCCTCTCAATGACTTAAAGAATGTAGCGACAAGTTTTTACCATTCAACGCCCTCAATTAGTTATCAATGTATTATTTTAAATCAATGATAATATACTGAGAAGACTGAATAGTGAGAATGTGTTGCTAAATTTTTTACTAATTAAGAAGAAAATATAATATATCGTAAACCATTTAAAATATATATATATATATAAAAATAAAATAATCAATTGTAAACATATATAGTCAAAACTAAGTTGAAACTCTAATGGCTCCAAACCAGCCGTACCCAAATGACTTTGATTAGTTATCATTTGAAAAAACTAAACCAACCAAATCTAAAATAAAATGAAGTAGACGCCCGTAAAAGATATATGTATTTTCATCAAAAAAAAAAAACAAAACTCTATAGGCTGTAAGAAGTAAGATTGTGATCATGTTAAGTGGGTCAAAAAAAGAAACTGAAACATTTTGGGATGAACAGTAAAATAAAACTTAATAAAGGTGAATATCTATAAAGTATTCTCCACATAGCTGAATATGCTACTAATAATATAATCTGGTTAATGGTTTTGAAATGTAAAAAAGGTATGCGTAAAAAGTGATCCCTTATGGTGTGGGATTGTCTTCTACTTCAAGAGGCAAAGCAGAGGAAAGCTTGAGAAAGCCTTATGTTGGCCTGAAAGACATTTGATTTGCCTACAAAAAATTGAGCAGTTATGTCCTCGGCGTTCCTCTGAAGCTGATGGACATAACATATTCCGATGTTACTCGACACTATATTTCTTACCTCTATGCCATCCAAATCTTAACCAATAAACCCTTTGTCGATGGATCTTCTTAAATATCACACATTTCTAGATTCTCAATTCTGAATCCGCTTTTTGATTTCTTATGGTCTAATGATTAAACATCTTAGTTTGGAATATTTAGTAGACATTTTTGTTTTGGTAAGTAGATTTTTTTATTAACTGGACTTGTATTGGTTAATCTACACGGTATTGGTAAGTTTCAAGAAATAATCCTAAGGAATATACAGCTCGACCATCCATGCCAATATAGTGTAGCTCTGTTCTATGATGATGAGGTTAAAAACTATGTAATGATAGATCATCTCGAGAGGAAATAGATGATAAGATGTATAAGGATGACCAAGTAGATTGGGATTCCAAATGTTTTGCTTATGATGGCGTGAAGACACTATCTATGTACGGAGCTTTACCAAGCAAAAAGATGAATTTTGATCCAATGTTTGAAGGAAAAGCTGGAATGATTGGAACAAGTAGCAAAAAGGATCTTTAGAGAAAATGCTGGGATGATTGGAACTACAATTTCCAATGGAGATGCATATCCGAGTGATTTAATGCTTCAGGATTTTCTTGTATAGATGGGAAAATCTTGGTTCCTTGTCACAGACACATCTTCTCCTAATCAGCGGAAGAACTATGGATTGGTTATATGAAAACTATCCTTTAATATTGTCACTTCAACCACAATGATAGTACAAACTGGTTATATTGTTTATTATATCTACTAATGAGTTCTATTTCTTATGCCTGGATAGGATTAAAGCAAGATATCCTACGAGAACCATAAAGCCGACAATCAAATTGAAGAATAGAAGCTCAACAAAATATGGCATTGAGAATGTGTTGTTTGATCTTGACTTCTTCCGACATACAAAACAAGGATCTAAGGACCTTAATATTTTCTAAAGAATGAATCTTAGGGGAAACAAAGAAGTCCGGTCCAAAGCTCTGAAAGATGATAACTTTGATGCTGGCTTAATGACTAAATTCTACATTTGCAATGATCATTCATTTGATCCCCAATGGATGTATTTTATAATTTTTCTCTTCAATGATATTAACTTGGTGCTGTTCGCATCAGGTAAAGCAGATTTAGGACAAATGCTTTTCAAATGGGGGAGGATGATGTGAGATTGGCTAGCAATGACCAAGCAGCATGGGTTGGACAAGAAGACAAAGATGAAAAAGGAGCAAGAGACACAAAGGAAGTCATCAATGAGCCAATGACTCGTTCCTGGAAAGCTAAGAAATCATTAAAGATGCATCTCAGGTCGATGATGCCTTCTAAAGCTAAAGAATTTAACCAAGTTTTTGGATCTTTACTCATGCAATGCCCCATACAAGAGGATCACTTGAGCCAAATATAATGTGTTGAGATTAACTCGTCAAAATAATTACTCAGTATGACTAACAAACTACTGAGTGAATCTTCGTGCTCTTTGTCCCTTACCTTCAGTTTTGTCAAACTGATTTTTTCGAGGAAGGTTTTTGACAAGGCTTGAGGTTCACATATTTCGACATGTCATTTGTTGGTCCTGGTCCAAGAACATGGCCAACTCACTCCTTTGGCTTGACTTAGAACAATCTGATTGCATCTATTTTGATTACATCTTTCCTATTTGGATTGACACCTAAAATATTACAATAATATGATTTGAGGAATTGGTTCTTAGGAACAGAAACCTATTTATCAATTTGGTGCCATTGCCTCTCTGACGTATGAACTTATGTTAGTTTTATGCCATTCTCAGTAGCCAAGAGATTGGGATTTACAGAGTACAAACCATGCAACATTTCTCTAGTTCTCGCAGACAGGTCAATCATGTATCCCCATGGCCTCTTAGAGGATTTTCCAATTCGGATAGGGAATGTTGTGATTCATACAGACTTTGTGGTTCTAGAGATGGATGAAGAACCTAAAGACCTATTAATTTTGGGAAGACATTTTTAGCTACAGCAGGAGCAGTGATTGATATCAGAAAAGGAAAAATTGAATTAGACCTGGGAAAATATATGAAGATGAAGTTTGATATCAAGGATGCCATGAAGAAACCTACTATAGGAGGATAACTTTTCTGGGTTGAAGGACTTGATAAACTAGCTGAATAGTTTACTGAAGATTGCATTGAGAAGGATCCCCTTCAGATGGTTCTAACAACTACCAACGATGGAGGCCACAATTGCAAAGAGTCTCTAGGGTATGGACTGTTACTGAACTCAAGACGGAAAGTTGGAAGAACAGAAGTTTTTGAAGAATTGATTGGGGCAAAACCACAAGAACACTGCGATCAAAAAGGAGAGTCAAATTTGGTTTGCCAAATCGAATTAAGCAAACCAAATCAGCCAGCCACAAGATCAGCCTCAATCAACAGACTCGACCAACATCCCGAATCTGTTCAAAATCCAGAAAATTTGGATGATTGGTCAGAACTCAAGTCTCCAAAGATAGATCTCAAACCACTTCTAAAAGGGCTAAATCTACATATCCTGTTATAGTAAACAATGATCTAGGAGACAAGAATTGAACATGCTTTTAACTGAGCTTAAAAGGTTTAGAAAGCTATAGGATATTCATTAGATGATATTAAAGGAATCTCACATGAACTGTGCACTCACATAATCCGTCTTGAAAATAAATCCTATTATAGCATTGAACCTCAAAGAAGATTAAACCCAAACTTGAAAGAAGTTGTGAAAAATAAATTCTCAAGCTGTTAGATGCTGGTGTTATATACACAATATCTGACAGTACTTTGGTCTCTCCAGTTCATTATGTTCCAAAAAGGAGTAATTACAGTTATGAAGAATGAGAAAGATGAATTAATCCCAACGAGAACCATAACTGGCCATAGAATTTGCATTGGTTACAGAAAATTAAATGTTGCCACAGGAAAAGACCATTTTCCTCTTCCCTTCATTGACCAAATCCTTGAAATATTAGCAAACCACCTTTTTACTGTTTCTTTGATGGTTATAGTGAATTCTTTCAGTTCCCTATACACCCTAATGATCAAGAGAAAACTACCTTCACTTGCCCTTATAGAACTTTTGCCTACAAAAGAATGCTTTTTGGTTTATGCAATGCACCAGCTATATTTCAAAGATGCATGACTTCGCTATTTTCAGACCTAATTGAGGAGATGTTGGAAGTATTCATGGATGATATCTTTGTGTATGTCTTCTCCTTCTCCTCCTATCTGTCTAATCTGTTCAGGGTACTCATAAGATGTGAAGAGACTAATCTGGTACACAACTGGGAGAAATGTCAATTCATGGCCAGGGAAGGAATTCTTCTGGGGCACAAGATATCAGATGAAGGGATAGAAGTAGACCAGGCAAAGATAGAAGTGATGTTGCAGCTACAACCCCCAAAGAACATAAAAGACATGAGAACCTTTCTGGATCATGATGGATTTTACATAAAGTTTATTAAGGATTTCTCTAAGATAGCAAGACCCTTAACCATACAAAATTGGTTTTGTGTTTGATGAAGACTGTCTGAAGGCATTTAATCTTATCAAAGCTGCTTTAGTCTCTGCTCCTATAGTCCAAGCTCCAAACTGGGACTATCCATTTGAGATGCATGATGCTTAAGACTATGCAGTGGGGGCTGTTGTAGGACAAAAAATAGATAAAAAGCTACATGTTATCTACTATGTAAGCAGAACCATGGATGAAGCACAAGGGAAATATACTACCACAGAATAGGAGTTGTTAGCAGTTGTCTCTGGCTTCGAAAAGTTCAGAAGCTACTTAGTGGGTTCCATGGTCACAATCCACACAGATCATGTTCCATTAAGGCATACTTACCAAAAGAAGGATACAAACCCAGATTACTAAGGGCTTGATTGGTTCATCCGCAACCACCCGCAAACTCTACGGTTACGGGCCATTTAGGATGCAAGCGTTTGTTACCATTCACATAAAATATACCACTCAAAACCGCTTGAAATCGCCAGATTTCAAAAGCTTATCCCAGCTAACGTTTGTGGTTGCGGGCATTTGCCATTGTTTATAATTAGTTTTTTACTTTAATAAATTCTTGAACGTTTTATATTTGTACTAACTAATCTAAAATATATTTATAAGTACAAAATATGTTTAACTAATAAATGTTTTAAACCTGTTAAAATGAATTATTTAGTAAGTTATTCTAAAATTTATTAAAAACTTATTTTTAAAATTATTATTATTTCAATACAATTTTTCTTTATAGAAATAATTTATTTTAAATATATTTGATAAAAATTAAACATCCACCGCAACTGCTACCACTGTCAACCATTCAATAATTTCCCGTAAACGCACTCATTTCCAAATATTAAAACAGTCATACAAATTGATGAATAACATTTATAATCGCAACCATCCGCTCCCACAAACTCCCATCTCCATCCGCAACCGCTGCGTTTAAACCAATCGAACCCTAAGATGAATTTTACTGCTTTAGGAGTTTGATATGGATATAGTAGATATAAAAGGAGTTAAGAATGGAGTAGCAGATCACCTACAAGAATGAAATTGGGAGAAAAAAGCAGTGGATGATTCAATGCATGACAAACAACTATTGGTTGTCCATGCTGAAGATGGGACTGGGAGCTTTACAATCTCTGTGAATTAAGAATTTCCTACAAAAGCAACAAGATGGCCATGGTATTCAGATATGGTGAACTACAAGTTTTGTGAAAGTATTCCAGCAAGTCTTACTCCTCAGCAAAGAAAGAAATTCCTTAGAGATGCAAATCAATATAATTGGGATGAGTCAAGGGGCTGATGGACTGTTTAGAAGATGCATAGCAGGAGAAGATACAAGAGATATTTTGGAACATTTTCATGGAGCATCTTATGGGGGACACTTTGCTACATTCAAGTCAGTTCAAAAGATTCTATAAGCAGGTCTCTGGTGGCCAAGGATATTCAAAGATACTCATGAATTCATCACCAAATGTGACACATGCCAAAGGATGGGAAACATCAAAAAGAGAAATGAAATACCCCAGAACCCTATCTTGGAATGTGAAATATTTGATGTATGGGGAATAGACTTCATGGGCCCTTTTAACCCATCCTCAAATGGGAATAGCTACATACTGGTAGCAGTTGATTATGTCTCTAAATGAGTAAAGGGACTGCTTGTCCTACTAATGATGCAAAGGCAGTCATTAAGTTGTTTTAAAGCATCATATTTCCCAGATATGGAGTCCCAAGGTTGTGATTAGTGATGGAGGCTCACACTTTGTCAATAAGGTCTTTGATAGCTTACTAAAATGGCATGGAATTAAGCATAAGGTTGTAACACCATATCATCCTCAGACAAGTGGCCAGGTAGAAGTTTCAAATAGGCAAATTAAAATTATCATAGCAAGGTTAGTAGGGATATCAAGAAGAGATTGATCTACCAAACTGGATGACACCTTATGGGCTTATATAACAGCTTACAAGACTCCCATTGGCAGGACACCATTCCAAATGCTCTATGGGAAGAGTTGCTATATACCTGTTGAAATAGAGTATAAAGCTATTTGGGAAACTAAGCTGCTAAACTTTGACTTGAAATCAGCTCAGGAAAAATGCAAATGGAGTTGCATGAGGTAGAAAAAAATCAGGCTGTAGGCTTATGAGAGATCCAAAATCTATAAAGAAAGAACCAACGCTTTCCATGATAAGAAGATACTGCCCAAGGATTTTAAAGCAGGAGACCAGGTTCTACTCTTCAATTCATGACTCAAAACTATTTCCAGGGAAATAAAATCCCGGTGGTCTGGTCCTTTCCAAATCAATGAAGTACTTCCCTATGAAGCAATTACATAACTCAGCAAGGATGGCACAAAGTTTAGAATGAATGGGCATAGAGTGAAAAAGTATTTAGCTGATAGAATCATCCCTGAAAGAACCACTGTTCATTTGGATGAACCCCTTATTCAATCATGAATTCACTAAGTCAAGCTCAGAGACTGTAAACAAACTCACTTTGGAGGAAATCCCATGTCTATCCCTATAAATACAAGTTATTTTAACTTTTTATTGTTTGTTTATATTTTTGTGTTTGAAATCTCAGTTTAAAAGGGGGTGAGTTCACAAATCCTAAACCAAATGGGTATAGATTAAAGTTACAGAGGGAACTCGACATGATAGACTCGGTCAAAATGCCGAGTCTATGCAGCATGAGAACCAGACTCAGGATTCAGACTCGTCCAAGGACGCCGAGTCGCCCCTTCTTCCAACTTCCCTTCTTGAAGAGCCTGGATGAGGCTGTCTCATTTTTCTTCTCATTACACTGAGGTAACATTTCATCACTCCATTGTAGATACCAAACATGTTTAGAGTTTCTTTTTTCATCTTTAACCCTAGGTTCTTCTTCAGATTTTTTATAACACAAGAGACTGTGTAATTTAAGTTTGGGAGAGTATCTAGGGAGTATTTTACCATGTTTTCTATGACTCTTATTTTCAAATTTTCATCCTTGAGTTTGCATATGCATTTCATCTAAGGCATATAAAAACCATAAAATTTTGAAATTTTTTAAAAACCTATTTCACAAAAACAGAGTGTTCATGTGCATTTGCATTTTAGTATTGAGTCTAGTATTCTCATATAGGATCGCTGCATTGCATAGGGGAAATATTATGAAAATGCCTTGTAAGCTTGCTGGATGAATCAGTGAAGTTTGAAGATGCTCCAATTGTTTAGCTTTGCATCTAGATTAGGCTGAAAACTTGCTGAGATTTGAATTCATACCCCTATCTAGTGAAACCTAATCTGGACTTGCAATTATCTTGTTAATAAATTATGAATTAATTTTATGGATACCATATACATACTTGGGTTTTCTTATCCTTTGTACAACTCTTTGTTAACCCAAGTAGCTGATTCTCATCTTTGGAACAATTAGAATCCAAAGATTCATACTTCATCTCTTTTTCTTATTTCCTCACCATTTCCATACGTTTCTCATCCATTTTGCATACTTATCTCATTTAACTTAGGATTTGAATTAGTTATTACATTTTCATTGCATATTGATTATTTTCAGGTAATTTGAGAAGACTTATGAAGCTGAATAGTATTAATTAGAGTAAATCGATGTGTAGACTCGATTTGAGCTTGAGTTAGGACACCAAGACTCGATCTTTGATACTACTTGTTGACACCTACTCGAGATCATCCTGAGTCTGAAGCAAAGGAAGCACCTTTGGAGCTACTTGATCAAGTCTACTTGAGATCATCCCGAGTCTAAATAAAAGGAAGAAATTTTTGGAGCTACTCGGTCAAGCTACTCGAGATCATCCTGAGTATAATACTTAAAAATGCCAACTTTGATGCTACTCGATAAAACATCCCAAGTCAAGCACCTACCTTTGGATATTGGCCCTACTCAACATGTATACACCGTTTGGTAAACCGAGTCTAGCCCCGTTTTTTTACTATTTTTACTTTCTTTAACTACTTAGGGGTTTAAACCAACTCTATAAATACTTTTCTATAGACTATTTTCGGCCAAGTCTGTTTTTACTGCATTTCTATTTATATTACTTTGTTCTTAATTACTTTTTAGTGTTCTTCGTTTTATGGGGTTTTAGATCCTTAGATCTGCCCATTTTTGTTATGAATTTGTATTTTGTTTCTTTTACAATATTGTTTATCTACTCAGTATGTTTATGATTATGCACTTTATTTTGATTTCTGGGTTTTTGCATTTGATCATATGTTCTTCATCTGAGTAGTGAATTTTAAGGTTCTTGAGAAAAAAGTAGATTTGGGTTAGATTTCTATCCTCTAATGATACTATAGCTTTAATTCTTCCAATTCTCTTCTGGATCAAGGGTCTTAATGTTTTTTTCACTTCTGATCTACTGGAGAAAGATTCCAGACATTCACCACTAAAAAAGTGTTCAATGTCTGATAATCTTGATTCCACAGATTTTCTCATCTTAAGCCTAAGAGATTAGATGTTATATGTAGCATTTTGGCTTTAATGATCTGGCTCTTCATTCCTATCTCAGTTATGTTTTATTGATGAGAATCAAAATTAGAAAGTCTCTCGGATCTGAGGTTAATCACCACGAGAGTGGGTTTAACTTGTCATGATGATCATTTTCTAGAGATTACCTTGTATAAGGTTTTTAGGAAAAACATCATTTTAGATAGAATAATCTAGATCTTACCAAATCCTCAGGAACCTTATTTGTTTATCTGCTTAATCATCTCATCTTGCTTTTCTTTTTCTCTTATTTGCTATTTCATACTTGTTACATCAAAACAACCTCATATTTGGCTTGACTTAGAACAATCTGATTGCATTTATTTTGATTACATCTTTCCCATTTGGATTGACACCTCAAGTATTACAATGACATGATTTTAGGAATTGATTCTTAGGAACCAAAACCTGTTTATCATAAGGAAGAAAGCTACTTAAGCTATGAAGCTAATCAAGGAAAACTATCCTTTAATATTGTCACTTGAACCACAATGATAGTACAAACTGGTTATATTGTTTATTATATCTACTAATGAGTTCTATTTCTTATTCCTTGATAGGATTAAAGCAAGATATCATATGAGAATCATAAAGCAGAAATTCAAATTGATGAATAGAAACTCAACTAAATATGGCATTGAGAATGTATTGTTTGATCTAAGGAGCTTAATACTTTCTAAAGAATGAATCTTAGGGGAAACATATAAGTCCTGTCCAAAGCTCTTAAAATGACAACTTTGATGCTTGCTTAATGACTAAATTCTATATTTGCAATGATCATTCATTTGATCCCCAATGGATGGAATTTATAATTGTTCTCTTCAATTATATTAACTTGGTGTTGTTTTTAGCAGGTCAACCGGATTTAGGAAAAATGTTTTTCAACTGGGGGAGGATGATGTGAGAATGTCTAGCAATGACCAAGCAACATGTATTGGACAAGAAGAGAAGCAAGAAAAAGGAGGAACAGACACAAAGGAAGTCATCAAAGATCGTTCCCGGACAGCTAAGAAATCATTAAATATGCATCTCAGGTCGATGAGGCATTCTAAAGCTAAATATTTTAACCAAGTTATCGGATCTTTACTCATGAAATGCACCATACTTGAGGATCACTTGAGCCAAATAAAATGTGTTGAGATTAATTGGTAAAAATACTCAGTATGACTAACAAACCACAAATGGAATGTGTTAAAAAATTTCCCACCGAGTTTTCTACGAGTCTTGGGGCTCACATGTTTCGACATGTCACTTGTTGGTCCTGATCCAAGAACATGGCCCAACTCACTCCTTCTAAGGTGTAATTTTACTCTCTTTTATAAGTTTGAATTCAAGTTTTCAAAAAAAAAGTTTGAATTCAAGTTTACATATATTATTTTGTGAGTTTTAATATATTTAACAAGTTCATATTCCTAATGAAAAATAACATAGCCCGAAATTTCACAGTTTCACTAAGGTTTTAGTGACATCTTACACCATTACACATGATGAATCATCTATTCTTAGGAGAAATGTCAATACTAAATGTTTTCCTCCACTGATAGTTCTGCTTACTTTCTTTATTGAATAAGATCTAATTTTAAGCTTCAAGACTGAAATTTATCATTCATGATTTCTCCTTGATATGTCTTAGCCATTACCAGCTCAATCGCTTATTATTAAAGACCTACATATATTATCATGATTGAAAATTCAAATATATACCTAGGGTAATGAATATTTTACATTGACTAAAAACTAATGAAATATGTTATTAATAACTGATGATCTGCTCTTTGTATATATGTACACCACAAAAACATATCTTCAGCACTAGTTAGAGTTGTGTTGCCTATATGTTTGTTCTTATATCCTTCTTAGTTTGTGGATTTTGGACTTTAAACTATTTTCTTGTTTTTAAGAAAACAGAGTGGAGAGATATATAACCAATACATCTATAAAATAAGTATACTGTCATTCCTATTATGAGCGTAGTTTATGCATTAGGGAGTAAGTGCTTTCATATTTCATGCTTCTAGTAACCAGGTATGTTCATTGTGATTTATATGCCAACGTAATTCAAAATACTAAATCAATTAACATTTATTATTCAATCAAAAATATCATATGATATTAGTTTCAGCAAATGCAACACTTAACAAACATTAATCAAATGCATGATATACATTCTCATCATTCGTTAATGCCATGCAATATTTTCTCATTATTAATTAATTTATTTATCTATTCGTGAAATGCAATATTTTCTCTATAATAACCTAACATAAAAAATCCTAATATATGTCTAATTATGTACATCAAATATCACTAGTATTGATAATAACTAATTAATCATATTCTTACCTTGGCACTGACTTGGCATGTCTAAACATCTAAGTGGGAGTTTGAACTTTGTAGCTTCCATGATAGCTTCTCCTCGAGACCCGACTTGAGGATTATGTATGTCTTAAATGACCATTATTTTTGTAATTCTTGGCTTCCTCTACCTTTATAATGCTTGGCCATTGACCTTGATTAACAAGAGGTTCTAAAAATATTAACATGGTTTGGCCTTAGCAATAGATAACTAGATACCAATACTTACAGAAAAGACAAGATTGACAATGACCATGACCAAGATATCTCAGGTATATATATGTTTGCTATAACATGTCTCATAATTCATATATTCATTATCTTGATCTTAATTTATTACTGGTAGCATAATTAGGGAAAGGATGTTAATTGTGAAGGCATGTGAACAACCTTAAAATTTCACAGTAAGAATTAAATAACATTAAATTTTACGACCTTTTCAACTGATTAAATAAGTTCTATATAAAGAAATTTGCAGGTAGCTTGAAAGGAAATATATCCAAATATTTTTGAAACGTTTCCTATAAAACTGATATAAATCTGAAAATGAAAGGCAGCTATACCTACATTTTCAAGGATTATCTTGAATTCATGAAGTTTGTTATATGTTGGCAAAACTTTTCTCTGTTTCCAAGCTCAATGTGCAGTTTCTAAGTCAAGGTGTGATGAACATCTTAGACTAGGTTTATCAATTTAATCTTTACAAAGACGCAGCTTCCTTGACATCTCACCACATATAAAAATACACAGGAAAAAATCTGTAGTAAGTACAACTCTTGATAGACATCGTCGAAATACTGAATAAATCTGTACCATACGGTGAATACAAAAAAAATATTTGTCAATAATTCTTGAACATGATTGCATAAAAAAAGGTTTATACATTTCGATGATGATTACAAGCATTGTCCTTATTATCCATAACTCTTTTCAGTAAAACATCATCTTCGAGGTTTAAACATCTCTATATGAGAAAAAAAAAAGCAAATCAGATTCAAAATAGTGATTATGAATATGAAACCCCTAAATCCTTGATTAAAGACTCAACCATCCTTGCACATTCTCCTTTCTCTTCAATAGCATCATCTTTGATGACCTAATTGATCTGAATAGGATTATCTAAATTAAATGGTTGTGTTAAAAGCACTGTTAAAGCAATAGGAAATGAAAGAGATGACAAAGAATCATCACATACCAAGTCGAATCTGTGATCAGCCAGACGCAATTTATGGGGTTATTCCAAGGACAAACAAGCAACTCAAAAGGAACCCCAACATATTTAGGTTTCTCCTCGTCCCTCACATTCAACGTAGATAACATATATATATCTTATCAAACGGAATATAGATTTTACAAAATAAAAGAAAAAAGAAAAACAAATCAAAAGGATTAAGAAAATTTAAGGAAGGAGTTTTCTTAGTTGTATTTCAAAGCCTAAATAATCCATGAAACACTTGCCATCCTTGCATGTTCTCATTTCTTTTCAATAGCATCGTCTTTGAAGATCAAATCGTTCTAAATAGGAATAGCTAAGTTAAAGGGCTGCATCAAGAGCACTGTGAAAGTCAAAAAAATGAAAGAGACAACAAAGAATCACTACCGACATGAGGAAGAGCACAAGGAAAAGGAAGATGGGTATTCAGAGTTAGATAAGCCAATTTTTTTTATCTGACTATTAAAACAAACAACTAGAAGAAAATAGAAAGAAAAAAAAAATTCATTCAATAAAATTCACCAGTTTTATCCTAAAATTAATACAGTATCAACCAAAATACAAAAACAAATAGAAAATATTAGTGGTGTCACATGACTACATGACTGACAAAAAAACTATCAAACTTATTAAAACTAGATTTGTAATCGCGCATTGGACGAGATTTCAAATATTAAAATATTACTAAATTATTTAGTTATTTAGTAATATTAATATAATTTATAAAAATATAATTATTTTAATCGTTAAATTACAAAATAATTACTAATTTATTTTTAAAATAAATAATATAATATTTTCAATATTTTTTATAATTATTTTTCATCATTGAACACACATTATTTTCAAGTTATATTCACTCTCGTATAACTGATAGAACAACTACAAATTTATTCTTAACATATATCAAAATTATATTCTCAGTTTTAGTTTCTTATCAATTACATATTTTTTACTGTTAAAAGTTTTTAAAAGCGATAGTTAGTTGAAGTATAATGTTTTTATAACTATAACATATAAAATTTGCTTTATATATCTTTTGACACTTATTTATCACTAAATTTTGATTCTTTTAATCAATTTTCATCATTTGATTTTTTATAAATTTTAAAGTTGTTAATATAAATTTTCATTTATTTTTTCTCATTTTATGTATATTTCCGCTATTAACTGTTGTTTATAAAACTAAAACTATTTAAAACATAATTTTAAGAATTTATATTTTTATATTTCTTAAATTTTTACATGATATTTACTTTTATCATTAATCCCTTATTTTTATATTTCTTAATTGTTTACATTTTATTTTCTTTTATCATTCCCTTAATGATCGTTAACTATAATGATTATTAAAATTTTGTCTTTATAGTATAATATTTTTTCTCAAAAATATTACATAGATGTTTTTTATTGGAAATTAACATAATGTGGATAGCTTCAATGGAGAGAAAACTCTACTATTATATAATCAATACTATTAAATGGGAAGCACATTTTAAAGAGTAACCTCAAAATTCTAAAAAATTACATTGAAATGCCATTATATAAAAAAAATTAATTAAAATAATATATTGAATTTAATTTGAATTTAAAAAACAAAAAATCTATCTAAAATAACAATAACAGAAATATAATTGTTGAGTGTTTTTAGGAAACTTAAATTATTTTCTCAATAAAATTGATATCAAATAAATAATATTTTTCAAAATTAATAAGATAAATAAACTGATATTAAATCCATTAATTATTCGTTTTCAAATAAAATTATTATTAATTTCGTTTCATTCATTATATTATTCAAATAAAACAAACCTAAATTCTAAAAATTGCAAAAAAATATTTTAGAGACAAAATATTTATGCCAATCAAATTTAAATATAATTTATAAAATATCATTACAATATTTTGAGAAAATATTATTTTAAATTTTATAGTATTGATAAAGCATATAAACATTGAAAGATAAATATTATAATATATATGAATTCTGATATATTAGTGAATTTCAATATAGAAATTTGATAAACAATCATTATCTCAAATTTTAAAACTATAATATTTTATTTATTAAATATAGAACATTCAATTAAAATCAGGTAACCCCGCACAAGTGTTTTTAGAAACTTTTTTACAATGAGTGTTTTAAAAACATTAAAGAATACGTTTTTGAAAAGGGAAAAAAAATTCATATTTGCTAAAGGTAACAATTCATATTATATGATTGTTTCAAATTCCTTTATCTATCATTCACCTAAAAAAATGATGGATGTCAATGGAAACCAAGATTACTCCGTATTATCAAAATTTTCAATAATAGATTTGCATTGCCCAAATTAATTTTCAATGGATTATTTCTTTTATCATTTTGAAATAATTTTTAACTTACAGAAACAAGAAAGACTCTTACAAAAATAGCATGTTAGGAAATTTAAGTTTGCTATAATTAGTAAAAAAACATATGTTTACCATTGTATATCTTGTGTTTTGTTAGATTAATGTGTGTTATATTATATCAAAACTACCATCTACATAAGAACATAACTGTCTAATACAACATAAAACATAAATGTCTAATGCAAATCTAATCAATAAGAGTAAAAAAATAGAAAACAGGATGAAACTAAACCTTGGGACTTAGGCTTAAGTTTAGGTAGCATATGTTATTATGTTATTATTGAACACATAGATTACTTAATTCAATTTTAAAATAAAACTAAGTAACTAAATTATTAAACTACAAATAATGATATACTATTATATTTAACATTCATAATCTAGATTAAAACAAACGGATTATTAAACACATACCTACTGATATTAGTCCAGATTATAAATGATATACCGATTATCAAATAATATGCTTTAAATATATATATATATATATAGAAATTGATCTCTCATTTCACCAAACCAATTCATTGGGTCAATGATGTACAGTAAATTTTAACGAGTATTTCTAAATTTATTATTGGCGATGAAGAATAACATTAAACAAAAACTTTCATCCGTATTAATCACTTAGACGGGTCAAATTGATCAAAACGTAAAAATACTAAAAACATTACTATTATAAAACATTTATAAAATTTATGAGATTAAATATTTATAATATGAAACTCAACTGTATATTATAAATTTATAATATGAAACTCAACTATTAGATTTGTAAATCGAAATCAATCTATCGAGTCCAAAAATCACCACAATATAAATATTACGATGTATTGTCAATGTGTCTATGCTTGTCTTAAAATCTAAAGGAATAACCAAAACTACGTAGTTTTAGAGTTTTTGATTTTTTGTTTGATTGTCAAAAAAACATGATTTCTATGTCAATTTCCTGAATTTGTAAATTTTATAGAAACTTTTACTTGTTTTTTTCTCCTCGGATCTAATTTAATATTTCTCATCTTTTAATTTCTCTACGATCTCATCTTCACTTTTCTAATTTTGTGAAATCTCAGATTCATACTCTCTTTTTAGAAGATAATGAAAGAAGACAAATCATAGTCGTTCACAAGATCGGAAGGAGAGCTTACGTCTCTATAAAAGCGTATGCCTTTATCTCAATCTCTAATTTCACTCAATCTAGTTCTCGTTTTTGATTTCCAATCTTTTAGTCACAGAAACGGAATTTCAAATAATCTAAGCATCACCAGACCACACCTCTTACACCGTTTCAGCTGCTTCTGTCTTCACAAGCCAATTCTTCCACTGAATTTGCTGTAGATTCAACAGATTTATTCTCTGGAGCTGCTGGAGACGAACCATCATGAACTCTAAAATGACTCATCTCGTTCGGACACCGACAAGTGTCTCCATCATTCACTTTTTCTCAATTCGTTTTGATAGTGTAATCTATAGATTCAACTTCTGGGTTTGAACGCAAAAATCTTGTTTTTGTAAGCCATGAATACCTAATTAGCAGAACTAACAAGAACATTGAGAAGAGCAAAAGTCAAAGACACTACTCATTCAGGTCAAATTTAAGTATACACGATGATACAATTTAATTTAAAGCAATAGTTCTCCAATTTCTACAAACACAAAAACAAATATAAACAATTGTCAGTACTTTTCTTGACTAAATGTATCACAGATCTGAGCACTGATATTCTCTGGAATCCATATTAAATTTCTCTTTTGTGAATCCATACAAGATGAATATCGTTGATTTCATGAATTTGTTTTATTTATCACTACTTTTTATTGTAAAAATTAGATGTAAGAAGAAAAATAAAAAATTCTGTTGTTTCGATAAAAACAAAGAAAATCATGTTATTTTACAAATAAAAAACATTGTGCAGTCTATCTCAAAAACTTCATAGTTTTAATGATTTATTGAATTTTAACGTCTATATTGCGGGTGACTTTTGTGATCATTATATTGATCTGTATACTTTTGAGGTGAATGTTAAATTTGCAAATTTTAATAAATTTGATTATTTTTATTAAAATTCCCCAACCTTCAAACATGCAAAGGAAAAATAATTTTTGGGCCCACAATAAAATAAAAATTAAATATAGAAATTAAATTTTCTTCTTCATATTATGCTTTATGAATTTTTTTACCTTTACTAACCATTAAAAATAGCATGACAAAATAACTATTTAAAAAGAAAATTTACTATAAAACTCAAAAGTCATATCCTTGAATTAGTAGAGTCTCAATCTTAATATAATAACAATGATTTTTTCTTCTTTTTCCCCTTGATATAAAAATTGATAATTGTATTTATGAACGGTTTTAGAAACGATTTACTAACTAATCTTTAGTGTATGTTTTACTATATGCACCTGTAGTATATTTATTAGGTTTAAAACCTCTGCAAATCAAGTTTTTTGGCACCGTTGCTGGGCAACAATTAGGTTGCCTTAGAATTTGTGGTTTAAAAATTTCTAGGATTTATCTATGTATATTATTACTAACTTATTTGATTTTAAATAGATTTTAGGTTTATGCAAAGAATAAGTCAAGGAGCTTTGGATTTGCTAAATCCAACTAATTTAGAGCTAGCACAGATCGAGCGAAGAAGGCAGAGACATAAACCAGTTAAGACATGGCTAAAAACACTCAAACTTTTCAGAGAATCGGAGAAGATGCAGGTGTACCGATCAGTGAAAACCTTGTACCATTCTATAATAAGGATCCACCTGCACTGATCAATATTGCTCAGAAACCGAGACGTGAGTTATTCATCAAGGGACTCTGGGAGACTACAACACTCCTAACCAGTTCTATGCAGTAAATCAAACTTCAAATTATCCAGCTAGTGAAGTAGAATGTTTTTAATGGGATGGCTTCGGAAAATCCCATGGATCAAGTGGAACAGTCTGAGGAACTCTCCAACATGGAAAGGCCAATGGGGTACCGCATTATTACTTAAAGCTGACTTTGTTTAAGTTCTTGCTAGGGAATATGCATCAAGATGTCTGAAGTTGTTGGAACCTGGGTCCATAACCACTTGAGCTCATTGTCGGGACTTATTTATTAATCACTTTTACCGAAACTCAAAGTTGATTGCCTTGAGGAACAAGATTTTAATGTTTCAGAAGGATGGTAACAAGCTGTTTCTTGAGTCCTGAGACTGATTCAGAGGCTGTCTCAAAGATTGCCCTCACCATGGTTACACTCCAGAGAACCTGAGCCACATCTTCTGTCATGGAATTTTGGAGAAATACCTTATGTCTCTAGATACTGCAAGTAACGGGGAATTCGCTACCAATGCCGTGAGTGCTGCCATGAGTTTCTCTGAAAACATGGCTTCAAGTAACAGAAATCATTTCCCGGGCTATAATAAATCTTCAAAATTCACGTTGCATAGTGTAGAGACCGATGAACTCAATGAGGTGAAGAGAAAGTATATTACATTTTGAAAACTTCAAATAGGGAATCTGCAGTGATAGAGGATGCGGAAGACGATGAATACATAGCTTACTTCGAGAGTACTGAGGAAGTAAGTTAGATTCAGGGAAGTTACCAGAACCAGTATTTTAACCCTAATTACAGTAACCACCCAAATTTTTGTTACCACTCAGCTAATATGGAGAACCCTCAAGATCATGTGCACCCTAAGAACCCACAAGAGAAATTTGCTGGAAGTTCTCAAGGTTGAGACTTTGGGTACAACTCATTTCAGAAGCTGTAATAGTCAATTTAACAAGGGAAGGAGAGTAAGCTTGAGTCCATGATGCAGAAGTTCATTGAAAATCAGAATAAGAGTTCTGAGTCTACCAACGTCAGGGTGGATAAGATGTATGTTTACATAAATTATAAGGTTGATGCGTTAAATGCTCAATTGTGGGATCTCGAGAGGAATTTCATAGCAGCAATACTGATGCAGTCCGAAGAACCACGACAAGAGTACAGATTGAGGAGTGGAAAACAGATTGAGGAAAGGGTAGTCAATCCTGACCTTAACAACACTGATTAATGCAACATAACAACCCAAGACAACATGGGTGTTGAACAATTAGAAGAAGATTTAACACTTGACGAGACAACTCAACCGTCAAGATCCTGAAGTCGCTAAACCAGCCACGATGATCCCTTTTCCTTCCGGAAAGAAAGACAAGGCTAGAGAATGAGAGTATAATAAGATAAAGTTAAAGGTTGGAAAATTTCAAATGTTACTCCCCTTCATTGAAGTCATCAAGATGGTCCCATCACCGATGAAACTTTGGAAGGAAAGTTTTCCAACAAGATAAACATGGAAGAATGAGTGATGCATTTGACACACGAGTGCAGTGTTATCCTTCTCAGCAAAACCAAGAAAGGTTAGAGACCCATATCATTTTACTTTACCATGTTTTATTGGGGATTTGATTTTCGAGTGTTGCTTATGTGAGCTTGGCGCAAGCATTAGTTTAATACACATGTTCGTCTCAAGGGAGTTAGGTTTGCTTCTTTTAAACCAACGTATATCACCTTGGCTTTGGTGGATTGCTCCATAAGATGCCTGGAAGGACTCATGGAAAACGTGCTGATACAAGTTGGGGAATACTTGATTAATACCAACCTCATATTCCTTGTGTTCGACAAAGAAACTAGAGATTGGATAATCCTTGGAAGGCTATTCCTAGCCACAGCTAAAGAAATGATAAACGTGAGACAAGGAAAATTTAATCATCATCTGGAAAACATCATCATGAAATTTGATATCAATGAACTCATCAAGAAGCCAACAATTAGAGGGTAAACATTTTTTGGCTTCAAACTATCGAGGAGGCCGCCAGAGAAGTGTATAAAGGTTTTAACTGGGAAAAAATCAAAGAATCACAAGGATGATTCGAATCTATGCAAATGATCCATTCTGATCACACTGGTGAAAATAATGCCATCTATCTTTCAGTATATGAGAAAGAGGAAGCTGTAATGGAGATAAGTCACAATGCACCAATTGGTGACAAAATCGGATTGATATGGACTGAAAATGATCATGTACCAATAGGTACAAATGCTTTGATGAAGAAAACGCCTGGAAGAAGAGAAGACTCGTCTGACTGGGGAACTAAAAGCCCCTGGGCTTGAGCTTAAGGAATTTCCTGCATGATTAAGGTATATGTTTATTTACGAGTTAATTTGACTTATCCGGTTATTATTAATGATGATTTCGAGAAAAAAAGAAATCAAAATACTGCTCTGCAAACTGAAGAAGTACATGAAAGCACTAAAATACTCTCTTCAAGATATAACAGATATTTCACCAAAGTTATGGACACACCATATTCATCTAGAAGACTCTACGAAAACTTTGATAGAAAGTCACAAAAGCCTGAACCCCTAATATTTTCTATGTTAGACTAGCAAATAAAGTATTTTCTAGTATTATTTTAGTCATTTTATTTATTTAATTGATGATATAGAAAATGTCGGGAAGAGCAAACAAGTATCTTTATGAAAAGGTCGGTAGAATTTATTCAAAGTACTTAGTTTAATGGCATTCTTTAAAGTAGAAAACTATGCTTCCAATTGGTTCAATCTAGACATTCACTTTAGCTTATTAATGTTAAAAATTTCCCAAAACTACTAAAGTTTAGGAATTAAAAAGATGAATCAAGGACTACTTGAAAAAGTAAAGTAGAAACTAAAGTGTGATTCATTTTAAGTTTTTAAATTAAAACATAAAGATCATTCTACTAAACTAAAAATTCAAGATATATATAAATATCAATGTTCTAAAAATCGGTCTAGCGGCCGATTAGGCGTCACCTAGATGTTAGGTCCCCTAAACCACCCGATTAATGCGTATACGCTTAATTTTTTTAAAATCTGTTTATATTATACGGATAATTAGAATTAGTGAAATATGTGATTATTAAAGAAATTAAAAGCTAATTAGATGAGTTATGACTTATGCAGAATATGCAGATTTAATAAATTATTTAATATCTACGTTTTTATAAAAATAAAAATAAAATGATGTTACTTAAAAAAAACTTAAATTATAAATTTCTTATATTCTTCACGTTTTTATAATTTAAAGTTTTTAAATTATTCAATTTTATATTTTTATTATGTTATATTATATTATGTTAATATATATATATGTTTAAATTTATATATTTATTATAAAATTACTTAAACTGTTTAAACCGTCCAAAATCGCTTAGACTCCGATTAGGCATTTTAGGCGCTAGGTCGAGGGTCACTGTCCCACTAGCGCCTAGTGCTTTCTTGAATATTGATAAGTATATACTCCAATGATATATAAATTCTACTAGTCTGTTAACCTAGCACTATTGAAAATAATATATATTGAGTTACTGGACACAAAAGTAAAAGAAATAGACCGCATGTGAAAATGTTACTAACTATTAAGAAAAAGCTTTACAGTTAAATGTATGAAGGAGTAGTCATACACAAGGGAGTAGTCAGAAGCATTTCAACAAACTCTTTGGTAAGAACACTTTTAACAATGGCTTGTTCTTCTTCAACCAAGTTTGTGTTCTTTGTTTGTAGTCTCCTCCATGTTCACATAATCAGACAACTTCATGGCTGGAGAATCCGACAAAGTGAAACTCAATCTTTACTACGAATCACTTTGTCCCTATTGTCAGAATTTCATCGCCAATGATTTAGGAAAATTTCTTACCTAATCTGACTGTCACTTGCCAGGTTATTTTCAATTTCTCCCTCTTCTTGTTGATAAACCAATTAATGTTTCCTATGTATGTAACTTGTAAGTTTATTATTATTTTTTATTTTTTAATTAATCATGTTTGGGAATTGTTTTGAAGCACGGTGAAGAGGAATTGTTGAAGATGAACCCATTGATATGCCCTGCAAAAATAAAAGATGACAAAAGAGGGGAATCAAAGAAGAAGGAAGAGACTCACCGATTGTAAGAAGAAGAAGAAGAAGAAGGAGAGGAGAAGAGAACGAAGAAGGAAGAAGAGTCAATCAAAGGGAAAGTTAACAAAAAGCAAATAGTGTGGGTTTTGTGTATATGGGCCTGCAAAATTACCAAGGCTCATCCAGTTAAGAAGACTTATTAGCTTAAGCATTTAGTTATCAAGTAAGTATTAAGTAGTGGTAAAATGTGTAAGTGTTTATGCATTGCTTGTGTAAGTGGTATTAGTGTATATTATCTAGAGTCGTAGAAGATAGGGCTAAGTAATGATTATGAAATAAGAAGTTTGTAAAGAAATTAGCTTAACTATGAGTATGCTTGTAATGTTAATGAGTAGTGAAATATCATGAGTTAAGAAAAACTTTGTGCTAAGAAAAAAAACCAAACAAGTGTGAAATCAACATGGTATCAGAGATTGTATGATTTCTGAGACCTGATTCAAACGAAAAGCAAAGTCACTGAGAGAAACGAAGAAGAAAGAAAGTCTAAGAAAGGAAGACAATGGCAATTAACCTTTAATCTTCTCAACTTGTGGCTGTGTTTGATGGGCAGAACTATGTGTTCTGGGTTGCAAGGACGCGTACAACATTAAGAAACAAAGATTTATGGGAAGTAGTCAATCAAAGAATTCCTGAGCAACCTAAGATTCTGCAAACTCCAGGACCAGAACAGACAAAGAAGCAACTAACCTAAAGGCGTTCAAGATCAAGGACACGGCTGCTCATCAGATCATCCAACATGTGTAGCTGATGTATATTTGATAAGATCTTGTTTGCAACAACCTCAAAGCAGGCATGAGACTTACTTAAACACTCCTACCAAGGAAATGAAAAAGTGGAGATGGGCAGACTCCAATCCTTAATAAGAGTGAAAATTTAAAAATGAAAGAAGGAGAGAAAGTGAAGTATTACTCCGACAGGATTCAGGCGGTTGCTAATCAGATGAGAGCTCTAGGAGAAGGCAGAATAAAGTTTAATCTTGTGGTCAAAATGTTGGCATACATGCCAAAAATTTATGCTCCTTTGTGTTCTCTAATGGAAGAGACCAAAGACCTAAAAACGGTCACTTATGCAGAACTGGTGGGATCACTTGAAGCTCATGAGAAGATGTTCTTCCCAGATGAAGAAGAATATGCTGAAGGAGCTCCTTGTAAAATTCCAAGACCTAATAAAATATGAAAACAACAAATCAGAGCAGTTCAATCACAAAAGAAAAATGTGATGTGGTATATGCAAAAAAGAAAACCACAATGAAGAAACAATATTGTCATTGGCAATCAAGCAGTTCTAATGTTAAAAGGTAAAGGAGATGTTGAGATCACTACTAAGCATGGCAAGAAGGTTATTCAAAATGTTTTCTTAGTTCCCGAGAATACTAAGAACCTACGAAGTGTTTCTCAAATGATTGAAAATGGTTATGAAGTCACCTTTAAGCAAAGCTGCTGCATCATCCATGACCAATTAGGAAGAAGAGTGACCAAGGTCCAAATGGTAAAGAACAGTTTTCACCTTAAACTGTCTGCAATCGAAGAAACAACCATGCTAGCTCAAGGTGTGAAATCAAAGGCTTAACTTCAAAAGACTGTTTCAACGGAAGATACAAACAAGATGAAAATTCAACCAAGCAATCAAGAAGTCAATGACTCAAAAGAAAAGAAGGAAGAAAGGAAACCGGAAAGTACCTAATAAAGAAGTATGGAACTGAAGACAACAAGTACTTCAATGGTTGTTATTTGAAAATCGTGGTAGTGTTTGATTTTTTTGTAACACTATGTTTTGGTTTGAACAACTATATAAAACTGAATTTATGTTACGAAATACTATATATTGTTTATGTGGCTACATGGTAAAACTGGTAATACTAACGAACGATTCATAGAAGAATAATAGCTCAAAGTAAAACTAGTAATACTAGAAAACTAGTAAAATATGTAAAACTGGTAAAAATGATAAAATTTATACTTTGAGATAATGATTACATGTCCTATTAAGAATAAAAGTATACGCCATGTAAACTTAAGAAATAATATAATGTAGGTTAAAAATAAATTTTATCATATTAATTTGTTTTGAAACAATCAATACAAATAATTCATATAATATGAAAGTCATTTGTAAATAATAGCCTATTAGGATAAAAACAAATTTACAGAAATCTATCTTTTAAACATATAAATGCATAAACCACTATAAAATATAGTTTAATCAAGTTATATCATCTATAAACTAAATAAAATTATTCGATAGATAATACTAATTATAATTGAAACCGGCAAAGTACAACTATTTGGAGATTTTGTACAACTAGTAATTGATGTAAAACTAAGTGTTAATGTAACAGGTCATGATAGCTACAAAAACGGCGCAAGACGACGCATGTGAAGATTGTTAGGCGCCAAAATCAAATAAAATTTATTTTTTCCCTCCATTTATATTTCTTATTTTAAAAACATAAAATTTTCTTTATTTCTCCATTTATTCTTTCATTCCTCTCTCTTCTCTCGTTCATCTCTCTCCTTCTCTTCTTATTCATAAAAGATTTCAATTTTGGGTAAATTTTTAATTTATTTGTTAGGTCTTTAATTCCATTGCTAGATATGTAGATTTCTTTAATTTTGATTTTGGGTAAGTTTCTTTGATTGCAAATTTTAGTAAGTTTCTTTAATTCCATCTCACCTCTTTAATTTTGATTTTGGGGTAGTGATTCCATTGTTTTTGATAACTATTCCATTATTTTTTATTTGTTCTTATTTTATTTTGGTTAAGGTAGTCATGGACAAAATATATGAGACAGACCCTTCCTACACAAAAATGAAGAGAGACAAGAAGGTAGACACTATGCATACTTTGATAGCCGATGGTGATTATGGTCTTCTTCTACATTGTCCATGTGGTGGGAAAGATCATCGACGAGATCTCAATCAAATATCACCCAAAAGGAACAAGATACATTAGATGCAATGAGTTTAAGGTGAGAAATAAAATTTGATTTCAATTTGTTATACTGAGTTATACGAGTTTTACGATTTTGAATATATTTACATATCAATCTCTATATCCAGAATGATGGCTTGCACATTCAAAAATGTTGGAATCTCGCTATCAGAGAAAATGTGAGTAGGTTAAGGAAGGAGTTTGACGAGAAGACCAAGGATGGAAATTTCAGACTGCATGAAATGTATATAATAACCTTGTGTCGAGAAGTGGAAGAGAATAAGAAAAAGATTGGAGATCTGAAGGAGTTATCATCTTGTGAGTCGAATTGAAAAGCTCTTTGGGCCTATGCCTATGTCTATGCTTTGATTTGTAAGGTGGTTTGTCTTGTTGCTTTGTATGACTTAATTCTCTTCTTGTTTTGTCAGAATTATGTTGTTGTTTTTTGTTTTGTAAGACTTCTGTTTTACTAAGTTTGACCAGTGCTACTAAGCAATATAGTTTTACAATTTCTACCAGTTCTACGAATCAAATGCATTCAACAAAAAATAACATAGTTGACCATTTCTATCATGTCTACTGATATTAAGATTTCTCAATCTAGGTTATCAATTACCCTAAATGCGTTATGATATGAGCATGGAAACGCCAACTCATGGAGAAGAAGAAGAAGGAACCATGGCCATTCCCAAAGATCCTATGACCCGGACAAGATCAAGGAAACTCCAAGAAGCTGTAGGAAACATCTTAAGGATAGCATGGAAGCATGAAGAAGCTAAGGAAAAGCAACACCAAGACATGCTCACTTCCATTCAAGTCGCTCTAAGTTAATCATCTTCTAAGTGACTTGAGTGTGCTCTTTTTCCCTTAAGCTCGGTTTTATCCCAATGGGTTTTCCGACTAAGGTTTTAATGAGGTCTCAAGATTCACTTAAACCTTATGATGAATAACTTAGTGCCACATTTGATATTTTGGACCGTCTTTTGATGCATTGGACCGACCTCAAACTATCTTATAGTATAAGTTAAACTATAGTTTCATTTTATTGTTTTAAGTTCGCAAAAATCTTTCATATTCTTTCTTGTCAACTTCTAGTCTTTGTCCAGAGTCTTAGGATGAATGTTTAGAGTCCCAAGAGTCAGTAATATCGAGGCACTTGAGTCTGTTCAATTCACTTCTCTATATAAGTCGATGTAAACCTCATTTGGCAAACAACCAACTTTTTATTCAACTTCTTTTTCAGAGAAAATTTTTTAAGTTCTTTAAGAACATTTCTTGATTTTTTGGTGACTCATATCCAACAATCAACCCCAATTCTCTGGTGTGTCATATCCAGAAAATTAACCTTTGTCTTCCCCGAGTGTGTCATATCATGGAGAGACATTGTTGAGTGTTTATTAGGTGTGTAATATCCGAAATAAACCTCAAGGAGTATCAAGAAGCCCTTCCGCAACTTCTTGTGTCCCGCATCAATCCATCACCTTGTCCAGTTCGAGTCTTTCATTCACTAAGGTATCCTTCTTCTATCCTAAGAACCATTCGGCCACTTCTAAGAAGACCCCTTCAAACGGTCCATTTCATCATCAACTCGGCCTTATGTCTTCTTCTTTTCATTTTTCTATCAACCTAACCTACCAACGAGAAAGTTGAATCTTGGGCGTGACCGAGATCGTGTCACGTTATATCATAAAAGGGAATCAATCCAACTTGGAATCTAGTTTCAACACATTGAAAGTATAAATCATGTCTTAATCTAAGCGAATATGATTTGGGATTTTTGAAAACAAATTTGAAATCCAAGTAAATAAGAAAATATGTAAAAACAGTTTTTGAGATCAAATTAATAAAGAAGGATCCTTGGGAATGATATAGATGATCTGGATTAATCAATCTTTAGCTAATGGAGTCTACCTCTACCTCTTAGAGTTAATCTAATGGTTCCAAAACACTAAATTTGTCTAATTCATTCTCATGGTACTAATCACTTCATTAATCACCTTAAATGTTCATAACTTTCGTTAAACACTATTTGACTAATGAGCATTAATCACAAGTTTTCTTAACCTCTAATCATTCTAAACATTAACTCTCACTGGCTAGGGCTGAAAAGAGCTTGAAAATTTTGGATCAAGAATTTCATCAAACACCTTGTGGGCATGAGAAATACTTAAGATCTAAACTAATAATCTCTTGATAATCTAGTATTAAATACAACCTAAAAAGCATGGATCTAAAAATTATAAGCATAAACTCCACAAACCTAGTATTAATCACCATAGATCTAACATCCCGAAGATCCTATCAAAAGACTACTCATTAATAGCCATGAAAACATAAAGTAAATTGATTGATCTTTGCATAATCATAAGTATTAGAAGAATATATGTAAAGATTAAAAGAAAAACCAACTTTATAAACATAGAAATCCACAACTCTACAATCCAAAATCTTAAACAAGTTTAACAAAAGATAGGATAACCCTGAAAACTAGGGTGGAGAAGTATTTATAGTGAACTAAGAAGTTTGGTTCAATCCTAAAATCAGACTGGTTCACAATCGGTTTAGGAGCAATTTTTTCAGCTTTTTCGGTCCATCGGACACCTCTGGTCGATGGAAGTGGTCGATGGGCTCTAACGGACACTCTTGATCTATGAAAATGGCAGATGGGCTCCCCAGATGAAATTCTTCAAGTCTCATCGGTCACCTCTGGCCGCTGGAGGTTGACCAGTGGAGGTAAAATTCACTTATATCTCTAACCAAATATCCAAATCACTTGAAATCACCTTCATTATAATTCCAACTCAATTCTATGAAAACTTTATGAAGCACTATGGAGCTATATCACAACGTAACTTCTCCAAACGAGTCAATCTTTGAGATACTTAGGATTGGTTCTAGATCATCATTTATGTTTTCTCACACCATTTCCTCTCCTTGTTGTTTTCTTCAGCTCCAAGACCTATATAAGAGTGAAAAATATGTAAACATGCATTAGACCCTAAACATGTAATGAAAATGTAAGATAATGATAAAAACTCATTGCAAAAATAAAATAAAAACACAATATATCAATTCCCCCAAACGTATCTCTTGCTTGTCCTCAAGCAAACAATAATAAACCTATTGGGAAAGATGTGTAAAAATTGGGATGCATACCAAAAAGTATCAAATGAAGGACTAAACACAATGTCCTTAAAGATAGTTAAATGGTGCAAGAACAAACATCTTACTCTCTAGTACTTCTCCATGCTCATTGCAATGCAAAAATCTAAAACAACCTCTAAGCTTAAGAAAGAACTCACAATAAAATAGAAGACATCTCTTTAACATTCATTAAGGTGCTTATTATGCGGTCTTGCTTATGAAAATCAAATCAGTCTTCAATCGGTTTATGGGTTAAAAGATTTTTGATGTGGCTTCAGAAAACAATTTCTTTAGGTGGTTGCTCTCAAAAATAAGAGTGCTAGTCCAATGACAAATCCATCTAAAAATGGAACAATTGATGCTTACAAAAGTCAACTCTCATTATTCTATCCCATTCAATGAAATGCATCCGATTTTCTATCCTTTAAACTTTATTCTCATTCTCTTTTCAACCCCCATATATATAGACTCTTTGTTTTTTTTTTCGATCATCAACCTCATGATCAATATCTTTTTCTTGGTCTACTAGGAAAACCTTTTAGTTACACTCTTGGCTCTTTTCTATCCCTTTAAACTTTTTTTTCTTTTGCTCCATACTCTTATAAATTTTTCATTTTCTTTATTTTAACGTATGGTAGCTATACTTCCCTTCTTATATGTACTTGGGATTTAGAGTTTTTTGGTCTATCACTTGGTTTAACTAGGGACTCTTTTATATCAATGATCAAGATTTTCTTTCTTTCTTTTCTAACACCCAAATCAACACCTATTCTAACCATTCAAGTCTTTCATTCTCCATCTAAAGCTAGACTTACCATCGCTAGCCTAAAATGAGAGCTAACCTTTGTCATTCCCGATACTCTCACGTTTTTGCAAAATCATAGCATTATCAACAAAAGACCTCGCTCATATAATATATCAAAGGGTTTGAAAGATATGATCAAGGGTAAGGGTAGGGGAACCATTCTAAAGATGAGAATAGCCATTTAGGTTAGCAAAGGGTTGTAAAATGGATAAGAAAACCCGAACGTGACCTTAGTCAACCATGAGAATGCATTCAAATAACTATAAGCAAGAAAATTAACTTCAAGTTAAGTTCAAACTCATAGAGATGCTTCAAAAATCAAGTGAACTCTGCAAAACTAGAAGGTGCATTTCGAAAGATGCAAAGGTCCAAGCATTGATTTTTCATTATTTCAAAGATGTTCAAACAGCAAATAACTATGACTAAAGGCAATGATCTTAATCCTAAGCATGAAATTCTACAAGCCAAACATCCCATATGCAAATAAAAATAAAATTGCTCCTAGACTCAATCTTACTATGAAAATTAGACTACAAATCTTTTTTTTTCTGTTTTACAAATTTTTTCAATTTTTTGTTTTGATTTTTCTATGCAATAGATGTATGCATGAGACTCAAATATGCAAAAAGAAAAATAAGAGAAAAAAAATACAAGATTAAAAGACATAAACCCTCTCCCAAACTTAAATTACACCGTCTCGGTGTAAAAAAGTGAAAGAGAAGGTTAAGAAAAAGCAAAATAAAAAATGGTATATACATTGAAAGGAAAGGGTCATACCTTGGCCCTAGTCGAGAATCTTAGGGTGTGAAATGAGTGGAGTTTGAGAACTCCTAGGAGCAGTTGAAGTGTTAGAATGAGAATTAGAGAAGCGTGCTCCACCTTTGAGTGTGACAGTGAGTACCTCCTTCATCACATCTTCAAAGCCCTTTGAACCAGTTGCCTTAAGCTCCGGTGTGAAGATTGCTTTAACCATAGAAAAGAGATTTGACATTCCCTTACAATTTATTTTGTACTGTAGCTCTCCATCCATACATTTCCAAGGGTGCAAGGTGATATGATCATGGAAGCGCCAAACTCGGAGAAGAAGAGGAAGGAACTCTGGCTATTCCCAAAGGTCCTATGACCCGGGCAAGATCAAGAAAACTTGAAGAAGCTGTAGGAACATCTTAAGGATAGCATGGAAGCATGAAGAAGCTAAGGAAAGGCAACACCAAGACATGCTCACTTCCATTCAAGTCGCTCTAAGTTAATCATCTTCAAAGTGACTTGAGTGCATTCTTTTTCCCTTAAGCTCGGTTTTATCCCAATGGGTTTTCTGACTAAGGTTTTTAATGAGGCCTTAAGATCCATTTAAGCTTTATGATAAATAACTTAGCACCACACTTGATAATTTGGACCCGCTTTGATGCATTGGATCGACTTCAAACACCTTATAATATAAGTTAGACTATAGTTTCATTTTATTGTTTAAGTTCGCAAAAACTCTTTCATATTCTTGTCCTGTCAACTTTGAGTCATTGTTCAGAGTCTTATGATGAATGTTTAGAGTCCCAAGAATTAGAAATCTTGAGGCACTTAAGTCTGTTTAAGTCACCTCTCTATATAAGTCAATGTAAGCCTCATTCGGCAAAACAACCAACTTGTTAATCAACTTCTTTTCAGAGAAAATTCTCTAAGTTCTTTAAGAACACTTCAAGATTGTTTGGTGAGTCATATCCAACAATCAACCCCAATTCTCCGGTGTGTCATATCCAGAAATAAATTTTGTCTTCTCAGAGTGTGTCATATCTTAGAGAGACATTTTTGAGAGTTTATTAGGTGTGTAAATCCGAAATAAACCTCAAGGAGTATCAAGAAGCCCTTCCGCAACTTCATGTGCCCCACATCGATCCATCACCTTGTCCAGTTTGAGTCTTTGATTCACTATGGCAAGGATCTATCCCTTATCTATCCAAAGAACCATTCGGCTGCTTCCGAGAAGACCCTTCAGATGGTCCGCTCTATCATCAACTCGGCCTTATGTCTTCTTCTATCCCTTTTCTATCATCGAGAAAGTTGTGTCTTGGGCGTGACGGAAATCATGTCATTTGGTATCAGAGCAAGCTTTTTTTATTTGGTAGTAAGTTGTTCATCTTCTTGATCTTTCATCCTCTGTCTTTTCATTTCCAACTTCTCATCTTCTTGGTCGAGACTCTCATCTCGCCATTTCTGTTCTTTTTTCTTTCCTTTCTATTTTCTTCTAAAGATCCGTTGGATCTCATTCAAAAAAAGAAACAAACAAAGAAAAAAAACCCGAGATGTATTCTATCTCTCATTTTGATTTGGGATTGTTGTTCATATTTCTCAAAACCTTGATCGGATTTGTTTGCTAAGAACTCTGTGAGAAATCTCTGTGAGAAGTATTTGAGAGAAAACACTTGAGAGAAACACTTGAGAGAAGATACTTGAGAGGAAATACTTGAGAGAAACACTAGTGAGGAAACATCCTGTGAGAGCTTATTCTTCTAACAGTTTGTTAAGTTTTGCAGGGAAGATGTCTCATAGTGAAGCCAAAAGTGAAAACACAAACCGCCTAAGAATAGCCAGACCACAAAACATGGACGTGCAAACCCTCATGGAAGAGATGAGGTAGCTCTTAAGGTAGGAACTAGACCCTGTCCATGTGAGAATGGACACCATTCAGCAATCTGTGAACCAAGGACTTCCTCAATGTCCTGCTGAAAAGAGAAGAAGGGCGCAAATACCAATAGATGAAGATGAAGGGCCATATTATGACAGCCATGGAAGCCAAGCTTCTAATGCACGTCCGAGACATGCAAGAGAAGCAAGTGAATGCCATGAAGATAATCTTAACGGTCTTAAGTTGAAGATACCACCATTCTATGGGAGAAATTATCCAGATGCCTACTTGGAGTGGGAGAAGAAGATAGATCTTGTCTTCGATTGCCAGCCTTACACCGAACGGAAGAAGGTTCAAGTGGCTGTAACCAAGTTCTATGACTATGCAATCAATTGTTGGGATCAACTTGTTACCAGTAGGAGACGCAACCAAGAACCTCATGTGGAGACTTTGGAGATGATGAAAAATCTGATGAGAAAGCGGTTTGTTCTAAGTCACTATCACCGGGAGTTGCACCAGAGGCTTAGGAGGTTAAACCAAGGCAGTAAGAGTGTGGATGACTATTACCATGATGAGGGCAACTCCTAGTGTAACCCTTTAATCTTTTCCATGATTCATATAGATTCTCTTAGTATCCTTGTTTGAAACTAGCAATGTCATTTCGAAGCTTTGCTTTGTTCTGCTTTGGAAAGAACTTATTTAGAAATTCCTTCTTACACATATCCCAAGTGGATACCAAATCTAAACCAATGTTCTTCTCCCATTGGGAGGCCTTGTTCTCTAATGAGAAAGGTAAAAGTATCATCTTGATGGATTCTTCGGGGACTCCATTCATCTTCACTGTTCTGCATAATCACTCAAACTGATCTAGAGGGTCTTCCAAGGAAAATTCATTGTACCTCTGGTTCTGAACCATGTTTATCAAGCTTAACTTTATATCAAAGTCGTTGGCAGCAATGGAAGGTGTTGGAATTACAGTGGCTTGAACTCTAATGTTGGGTGCATCGAATGCTCCAATAGGTCTAAGGACTGGTTGTCCTTGCTTAGGAACCCACGGAAATCCTGGGGGGGGGGAATTCTTAGCTATTCATTCCTAAACGTTGTAAGTGTTGTAACCGCTCTCTTGCAGCTCTTCTACCCTCTCTTTCTACCCAGCGAATATCTTCAACAGAATCAACCAAGTTTGTGGCCTTTGGCTTCTAAGGTTCATGCACCTACAAGAGAGAGAGAACAAAGTGGAGACAAGAGATGTTAATTAGTAAATACAAGAAAGAAAAATTAGTCTCAAAACATAATTAACTACTAATGGTTTTAACAAGTTCCAAGTGGCAACGACGCCAAATTGATATTAATATTTCTCAATCTAGGTTATCAATTACCCTAAATGTATTGTAGCATAGAAGAGAATCAATCCAACTTGGAATCTAGTTTCAACATATTAAAAGTATAAATCATGTCTTAATCTAAGTGAATATGATTTGGGGTTTTTGAAAACAGAATTTGAAATGCAAGTAAACAAGAAAATATGTAAAAACAGTTTTTGAGATCAATTTAATAAAGAAGGATACTTGGGAATGATATAGATGATATGTATTAATCAATCCTAAGCTAGTGGAGTCTACTTCTAACTCTTAGAGCTAATCTAATGGTTCCAAAATATTAAACTTGACTAATATATTCTCATGGTACTAATCACTTTACTAATCACATTAAATGTTCATAACTCTCATTAAACACTATTTGACTAATGAGCATTAATCACAAGTTTTCTTAACCTCTAATAATCTTAAACTTCAATTTTCATTGTCTAGGACTCAAAAGAGCTTGAAAAGTATGGATCAAACATTTCATCAAACACGTTGTGGGCATGAGAAATGCGTAAGATCTAAACTAACAATCTCTTGCTAATCTAGCATTAAACATAACCTAACAAGTATGGATCTAAAGATTACAAGCCTAAACTCCACTAACATAGTACTAATCAATCTAGATCTAACATCCCAAGGATCCTATCAAAAGACTACTCACTAATAGCCATGATAAAATACAAAGTAAATGGATTAATCTTTGTATAATCATAAGTATTAGAAGAATAGATGTAAAGATTAAAAGAAAATCCAACTTTATAAACATAGAAATCCAAAACTTTACAATCCAAAAGCTTAACCAAGTTTAACAAAAGATAAGATAACCCTCAAAATTAGGGTGGAGAAGTATTTGTAGTGAATAAAGAAGCTTGATTCAATCCTAAAATCGGACTAGATCATAATCGGTTTAGGAGCAATTTTTGTCAGCTCTTTTGGTCCATCAGACACCTTTGGTCAATGGGAGTGGTCGATGGGCTCTGTTAGACACTCTTGATCGAAGAGAATGGCCGATGGGCTCCCCAGACGAAATTCTTCAAGTCTCATCGGTCACTTTTGGCCGCTGGAGGTTGACCGGTGGAGGTAAAATTCATCATCTCGATAAAAAAAATATCCAAATCACTTGAAATCACCTTCATTGGAACGCCAACTCAATTCTCTCCAACTTTTATGAAGCACTATGGAGCTATATCACAATGTAACTTCTCCAAACGAGTCGATCTTTGAGATACTTAGGATTGGTTCTAGATCATCATTTATGTTTTCTCACACCATTTCCTTTCCTTGTTGTTTTCTTGAGCTCCAAAACCTATATAAGAGTAAAACACATGCAAGCATGCATCTAGACCCTAAACTTGTAATGAAAATGTAAGATAATGATAAAAACTCATTGCTAAAAAATATTTAAAACACAATATATCATCTACGAATCAAAATGCATTAAAGAAAAAATAAGGTATATGAATTCAAATGCAATAAACAAAATAGCACATAAGTTTATGAAGTATTACCAGTTCTATTAAATAAAATAACCTAATATAGTTTTACCAATTGTACCATTTGTACGAATTCAAAAACTAACAACAAAACAGAGATATAATATTCACTCTACATTTGACTTTGACCTTGTCACTCGGGTATTCGACTTAGGGTCATTGTTTCTTCTCCGTTTATCACCTGGCTTACTCGGACCTGCAACCTCTGTTGGTGGTTCCAGAGAAGTACAACCATCATCTTTTGTTGGTTCTAGATGAGCATTAACCTTGGGTTTTGGTTCTAGAGGACCACCACCATCGTTTGTTAGGTCTAGAAAACCATCATCCGCGTCCGTCATGTCTACATGCTCTTGCAATCAAACACATTTATACGCTAGTTTTACCTAGTTTTCCTAGTTCTACGGAAACAACATAATTATACTCGAGTTCTTCTTACCTTTGACTTCTCGCCCTTGATAAAGCTTTCTAAACTTTTCTCTTTTATCCAACCCATCAACCTTGTCCACAATTACCTTCAATTGTTCTCCCATTTCTTTTCTCATGGTGTTTATGACATTCACTAATTCAGTGATCAGTAGTACTGGTTTTACTGGTTATAGTACTAGTTTTACTATATTAAGACTGGATCGTTTCTGTTTTTATTATATAATACACTATGATGCAGCCACTGAATTACATTCAGACACTCACAAAACATGATCAAATACCAGTGTGCAAGATAATAACTAGGAAAACTAACCATAGTTGTACCAAGTTTTTCATATATTTTTGAAAGAGGAAACCCTTTCATGTCGCATTTCTTGAACGTTTTCTTGCACATTCTAGGACAATCTTTGTCTGCACCTGGATAATCTTCAATAAAGTGCATTCCTAATTCTGGAATTACCTTAAATGCTAAAAGCTACACAACACATATTGTTAAACTTAGCTTCGAATATATATAATGATCCAAACCTTAGATAATGTTTACTAACCTCCATAAGAATGCAGAAACCTGGAACCGGCCATATAACTTTCTCGTTGATGACAGTCCCTTTAAAATTATCCATGGTTTTTTAATCTCGTTTAACATGTGATCAAATGAGAATCTTCCTGAGGAAAACTCTTGAAGAAATTAAGATCATCCACCACTCTAAGACAGAATGGATCTACAGCCGTTGTATCTTTTCGACATTTTGTCTGCCCAATAATGATACTACCTAAGAAGTAGAAGACCACCATCTTCAGCCTTTCATGAGTACATTGGGCTGGTGCCATTACCTTTAACTTCTATTTCACATCTTGAAGTCTTATTGTTTTCTTACACTTGAAATGTTTCTTCACAAACTTGTCACTTCCGGCTTTCTGGTAATCCGTTGCATAATTGCGGTAGTTTAATCCAGATATTAAGGCATGTTCCTTTATCCCATAGAAAATTGGAATATCATTAACAGTGAACCAAACTTCCTTCTTCTTCTCGATACATGCTGTTCGAAGAAGAAGCATACACATACCCATAAGCTTGTGGTTTTTATTTTATCGCATGTGGAAAATGTGTATGAACTTTAGGTTTTGATCTATACTAATTTATATTATATATAAAATGCTTCTCGCTGGAGACTCGGGTGGGGCGCTTGCTCATCCGCATTTTTTGCCTTCTTGATAATAAATCTATGGATAATATTTGTTCATCCGCCCAAATATAATTGGATTCAAAAAGATGTGGATGTTCTTCAAACCTTTTCCTTTCATACTCAGTAAGATCCAAATCGTTTAGTGTGGCCAAAGTTTCTTGGATGAAACACCTTGCTGATATATTGATTTTCTTTTTATACCGGAAAGTACATTCTGAGAGATTTTTTTGGTGTCGTATCTTCATCCATATCCTGCAAAAATTACCAAACCAAAATGAATTACTAAGTTCTAACATTTTCAAAACTTTCTCAGTATTACTAAGTTACACAGTTTACCAGTTTTACCAGTTATCTAGTCTATCAGTTCTACCAGTTCTACTTCATCATCGATTCTAAATTCATATTCAAATCAATTTCATTAATTTCATACTCAATTGCATTGAATTCCTAATTCTACTAATTACCCTAGAGTCAATGGAAGAGCCGCTGAGCGTTCAGCTTGTACTTCCCTCATCATTGATGATTTTGTCTTTATCTCCTTATACTTCTTCTTCTTTGTCTTCTTCTTCTTTGTCTCCTTCTTCGTCTCTTTCTTTGTTTTCTTCTTCATCTCCTTTTTCGTCTCCAACTTCTTCTTCGTCACTTTCTTCTCCTACTTCTTCTTTGTGTTCTTCATGCACCGGAACCATACATGGCACCTTTTATTCTTTTTCTTCGCCACCTTTGTCACCTTCTTATCCTACTTATTCTTCGTGTTCTTCATCCACCGGAACCAGAGATGACACCTTATCTACTTCTTCTTTGTTACCTTCTTCTTTGTGTTCTTCACCAACAACCGGAGATGGCAAATTCTCTACGTCTCCTTCTTCTCATTCATCACCTTCTTCTCCTACTTCTTTTTTGTTTTTTCACCAATTGGAACCGGAGATGGCATATTCTCTTCTTCCTTTACATTCTTTTGGACCGAATCCTCTTTATGCACTTGAGATGGTACCGATTTCTTTCATTTTTCCCATTTCCATACCTTGTCTTAACCATTTTGGTGAGTTTGGATCTCCATTTTTTTAGTCTAACCAAGAGACAGTAGACTTTTACATTATTGAGAATTTTGTCTCTCAATTGAACACAAGTAAACCCTAGTTTTCCTAGTTTTACGAAGATGATGTGACGGTTTCGAAAGGGAAGAATCTCGAGATCGATAACGGTACGAAATAAAGAGATTTCGAGAAAATGGAAAGAAAATGAGGGATTTAATGATTTAATTTGAGAGAAAATGAGTTTAAATTTGAATAAAATTGAATTTAGAATTTTTTTGTGGGTGGGTGGGGTTTGACCCAGATTTTTGATGTAGTTTTAGAAAAACAAAATAAAGGGTAAGAGAACAAATGCTTTGATTTGTGATTTAAAAATAACTGAAAATAAATATGTAATATATGTGGGAGGTTTGGGAGTTGATTTAGAGATTAGGGCATTTCATAAGATTTCTCCCATGGGTCGCAGACGACGACAAACCACTATATGACATATATTTAACTCATTTACCAACTCTTATTTTCATACATTTGCATTTTTTAACCAAATGAAAATATCTTTTGTGTGTTTGTATTGCAGAAATATGATAATTTTTTGTGTGTTTGTATTTCATATGCCTTGTCAAAGAGGATAGTCTCGAAGATTCAAGTCTTATGGCGATTACTGTATTAAGAAAGGTTAAATAAATATATTTTCCTAAATAGTAATGTTATTATGCGTTCATGAACCTTCCTACTTATTTGTTTTTGCTCTATAATTAATTATATTTAGTCATCCAGTTCGACCAAACCTGGTTTAATATAACCATTCACAATATTAGAAAATTACAAACAATTTCAACCTAAAACACTTTGTTAATGAAATTAAATGAATCATGATCTATCAATCCATTTTAATTATAAATCAATTAAAACCCAACTACTCTAATCTATCAACTCATTTAACCTATCAACCAGTTTAATCCATCCATTAGTTCATTAGGATCAAATATACAACTTACTACATATAATTAATAGGTTCGCCTACCGGATCCAAGAGATTCAATTCATCAACCCTAGGATAAGTCTCCAGAAGATTTTCCCAACATTATTCCAAGAATTGGTCATAATTTTCTCATTTCGACTCAATAAAATTAAAAAAGAAATAACTCAAAATACAAACAGAGTTAGTCACACATAGATATCTTCTCCCAAACTTAAACTATATCATCCCAGTGTAAACGTAAATCACAGAAACGATACTCATAAAATAAGATTAAAAAGTTAATACAAATCCTAAAAAGTGAAAACAAAAATTAAAAATAAAATATATAAGTTTGAAAGTGAAAAAGAAAATTAGTGCATCCGGTGGTACCCAAACACTGGACATGATAGCTGATCAGTCGTCAGAATTGGTGGGCTGGCCGGTGTCTTTACAAGGTCTAGGCAGGCTCTGATCATGTGTAATCGAGTCTGACTGGCTCTGTGGAGAAGTGCTCATGGTGGAGACAACGGGCCTATCAGTGTAAGGTTCATAAGGCACAGCAAGGAAATACTATAGTCATATACTCTAGATATAACCAGCACCTCTATACCATCGTCTTCCGATGTGATCATGTTTTAATCTTATTATAATACTGTAAGTGCACAGTTTATTAGAGTAGTACTTAATGTATCAATTCACAGAAAACAATAGTTTATAATAAAAATTATGATTCCAATTAAGGAAGGGCAACAAGGATATTACAATGAAACTCAGGGAATCTAACAATCTAATGCATAAAATAAATGATAATTATATACATGGATCTATTCATAACTAGATGAACAATATGCAACAATGATATGAGATGCATAAGGAAAAGTTTAGAGAATAGATTATCTAATATTGAATTGCCCCATTCTCGTAACATATTAACCCATCCATGCTAACATCCTAGTGATCAACAGCCCTAGCAAGCATTACCGTATTTAACCTAATTATGTTCACAAGTGTAGATGGCAGCGGCATTATATCAGTTGTATTTAAAAGATAAATACGTGCTCATCACAAATAGTTTTACCCGTTAAACAGCCTGATGTGATCCCGATGAAGGGATCAATATCATAGTATAAGGTCTTAACTATAGATTAATATTAAATACAATTAAATGATGAAGTCATTTAATAATCACATAAATATATTAACATGAATATTACATAAAAACTCATAAAAATCTTTAATTACATGAGCTAACCAAAGTCCTAAGAATTAAGAAAATAAAATGATAAAATATTTATTACAAATATTTAAAAAGACAATAAACCCTTAAGACTCTAAAGAAAGAGTATAAATGTTTTGGGAAACTTTTGGTCTCTATGAATAAGAAGAGATGGGTGAGATAAGTTGTTAAACTTATCTAGGACTGTGGTCCTATTTATATAGAACCACGAGATTTTGAAAAACATTAATCTAGAATATTCTCATAATTATCACCGATCTGTGACCATTGATACTGATCGGTGCCGTCTCCTCTTTATACTGATCAGTGATAATGTGTACCAATCAATGATGACTCAGTTTCTTATATTCTCTTCACTATTTTAGGCACAATTTCTCTATAATTATTATTTTTGCCTACATCAAGTCCAATAACCTAATAATACACATTATTACAGAAAACAATTTTTTTTACGTAAAAGAGGCAAGATTGATTAGAAAAAACTGAACCTAAACACTGTGAATAAATATTGTTATCATCTCCCTCAGTGTCTCGAGGATGATCTTGTTGAAGACTTCAAGAAGCAACCAGAGCATCCATTTTTTGTGCTCTAGTACATCACTCGTTTGTACTAAACATCATCATAATGATCTAGAAACTCGGGGGCAATGAACTCGGACCCATCAAGTCCAGCACAGGTGCCAGAGAAGAAGTAGAGGCACAAGAAAATGAGTCACATGGTTGTGGTGGTGGTACGTGAGTAGGGGCCCTAGAAGCAGGGCGTGCGCAATGGCGAGGCTAATCGGTGACAATGTATATAGATTGGTGGCGGCATAGTTCTCTATCGATCAATGGTTACCTTAGTCATTAACTTCTCTTTTCACGAATTCAAGCCCATTTCCATTCTATGATTTCTCATTTGTCTCCAGCAAGACTATAAACCTAATATTATAAATATATACACAAAATATCTTGTTTTTACTAAAAAGACTCAAGATTTATTGGTAAACAGAATTTTAAACCGTTAATAAATATTGTTATCACTCAATTATTAATGGGTCCTAACAACAACTTTAGCCACCTAAAAACTTTATTTCCAAATGGAAAATTGAATAATGTGAGCATCTAAGTAATCATGTGATACTTCGTTAGTCTTTCTGGTGTTGTCAACCTCCTTAAACTTCTTCACATGATCCATAGGATTCTCCGAAACCATCTCATTAAAGATACTCTGCTTCACCAAGTTGATGATCTAATGACTTTGTGGAATTGATGATGAAATAGCAGATCTATTAGCATATAACTGATTCGGGATGTTGTAGTCACCAAAGGTCCCTGGACGTGCAGTTTCTTGTCTTTGTAGTTGACATTTACTGATTAATACTGGCAGCTCACTGATCCATACAGGTTGGTTTAAACCTTCAACGCTATTGAATCACTGTGCACTTTGATCAATGTTCTCAGCATATCTTCTCTTATATGCTTTTGTTTCTGCATTCTCCTTTGTAAAAGTGCTAGTTGGGTTTTAGTATGATTAAGCAAATTCGAAAAACTTTAATGTTTCATATGCATAAATCTTAAATTAGTCAAAATTAAAGTAAGTAAATAGTAAATAATAGACATAAAATATGATATTTGATGATTTAAATCACGAATTTCAAAACATCTAAAATTTTCTTGCCAAAAAATTTGATGTGGGGAGTTTTATTTATATTAAAATTGAATAATTTAATGAATAATCCAAACTGTCTAAATCGCGAATTTGCTATAGTAAACTGATAAATTCATCAAATAATTTTGAAAATTTGTATAAATGACAATTTCACTAAGTTTGATGATGAGTTGAAGTGTTAAAAATATATATATGTTGTAATATTGCTACCAATATATAGTCCAGATAAATAAAACTAGACAAAATCGTAAAAAGGAAAGAAAATAAACATAGAAAATCGCAATGCGGTTCGAAAGTAAACCGAAAATACTCAGTTTTTATAATAGAACCGATCGGTTATGACATTTGAATTAAGTCTAAAATTTTTCTCATATCTTTTAACTTCGCCTCGATCTCATCGAAGCCTTTGTATTCGCTTATACTCTTACATTTCATCACTCCACAACAACCCTTTGTATTCGCTTCGATCTCTTTCTTTCTCTCTCTCAAAGGTATCTCTATCTCATTCTCTTCTTCCCCATTTTTGTTTCTGTCTTGTTTTGGGTTTCCGAGTTTTTCTTGGATCTTACAGTGAAAAAAATCTAAACTTGTGCGATTTCTTGGTCAGGTCTGGTTCGTGAATGTGTTCTCTGAATTGATTTTGAAAAAGAAAATTGATCTATTTTTTTGTACATTCTAATCAAAATTCATTAGAAAAAAAAATGTAAATGTGGTTTGGGCACTTTTTCATTCTTTAGTTTGAGATTTATCTCTAATTCTATGTTTCTTGCAAATGCATTGGCGTTAAGGTTGATCTTGATTCTTGAAATTTTGTTTGAACTCATATCATTACAATATATATAACTTTGGTTTGTGTATTGAAACATTAGAAAGAACCTCATTGTGTCTCCTTATTATATAGTGACTGTTCAGATATTTCTCAAATTTTCGTTTTTTTTGGTTCTTTACTTCTTGTTGCTTTTACATTTTAGCATAGAAAGATTAGAAAGATTGTGAGAATGGCGGCAACAGCAGCTTCAAGCTTGCAAATTGCTGCTACAAGAAGGCCAAGCATTGTTTCTTCTACTAGCAAAGTTGTTAAATCAGGAAGCTACAATGTTGGTGGGAACAAGTCATGGGATAAACTTAGCTGCACTGGCCATTTATCGAACCTTGGATGTTTAAGAAACCACATTACTGTTTCAACTTCTAAAAGACCCTTTTCGTTTTCCGTAAAGGCAATGTCTGAATCTAGTGAAACTAAGGCTTCTTCTTCTGGTCTTCCAATTGATTTGAGAGGTATTCTTCCTGTTACTAAGATGCTATTAGAAAGCCTTGTTACATAAGACTTGTGGCTATTTGAACTAAAGTAAATGGTAATGCTACAGGGAAAAGAGCTTTCATTGCTGGTATAGCTGATGACAATGGATATGGTTGGGCCATTGCTAAATCTCTTGCTGCCGCTGGAGCTGAAATATTGGTTGGGACATGGGTTCCTGTAAGTTATTTCGTACTTTTATGGCTTTCGTTTTTTCAGTTCCTTTTAGTTTCCTCAGTAGCTAATTTTGCTAACCTTTGAGTGGTTCTTCTTCTAGGCACTTAATATTTTCGAGACTAGCTTGAGACGTGGAAAATTCGACCAGTCACGAGTGTAAGGATTTACAAATTGATGAGCATACATATTTCATATGATTGGACTGATTTTTCTATTCATTTATATTTAGGTTGCCAGATGGGTCACTAATGGAGATTAAAAAGGTTTATCCTTTGGATGCTGTGTTTGATAATCCTGAAGATGTGCCTGAAGATGTAAGGAGACTTAAATGTATTAATAGCTTTCTTATTATATGGAACTGTTTATATCCGAATCAAGTCTTACCTTCCCAACTCTACAATATATTTTACAGGTGAAAGCAAATAAGCGATATGCAGGATCATCAAACTGGACTGTACAGGTAAATATTAGAGATACACAATAGTTTTCCTTGATTTTACATTTCTAGTTCGTTCATAACAGAATTAAAATGTATGGTCTCTTTAATGGTTGAGGTTTATTACCTGAACTGGCTTTTTGTTGCTTAAATCAGGAAGCTGCTGAATGTGTGAAGAACGACTTTGGAAGCATCGACATTCTTGTACATTCCCTCGCAAATGGGCCAGAGGTAGAGAACTTATATGTTCTTACTGGTTACATTTTAAGTATAACTTTTGCTTAATAAACACACCTGCGGTTTTAGGTTAGCAAACCTCTTCTGGAGACATCAAGGAAAGGTTATCTCGCTGCTATCTCTGCTTCGAGTTACTCCTTTGTTTCATTGCTCAGGCATTTTCTGCCAATTATGAACCCAGGCATGTAACAATATTTCGTATGTAGCTTATTCTTTTATAGTTATGTTTTCTAATTTGTTTCTCTATGATGAATGATTCAGGAGGTGCTTCGATATCTCTTACTTATATTGCCTCTGAAAGGATCATTCCTGGGTAAGGATCTTACTTATACAAACTAATGCACACGCACAACAGTGGCCATTTATTCTCGTGTATACACTGTTTTATTTTTGACATGGTTACAATCATCTCTTTCATTCTGTGCAGGTATGGTGGAGGTATGAGTTCTGCCAAAGCTGCCCTCGAGAGTGATACACGGGTGAGTTTGCATTTTTGGTTAAATCGTATTCATAAACTATATGAAAATGCCTCTTAGTCCAACTATGTGTTCAACATAGGTGCTTGCATTTGAAGCTGGAAGAAAACAAAACATTAGGGTCAACACCATCTCTGCGGGTAATTCATGTTCCATTTTTACACACTCCCACGTAGTTGTACTAATTCAAGATTTTTAACTTATAAGAGAGTACAATTGTTTCTGGTTTCAGGTCCTTTGGGAAGCCGAGCAGCGAAAGCAATTGGTTTCATCGACACCATGATTGAATATTCTTACAATAATGGACCTATTCAGAAAACACTGACCGCAGGTTCAAACAATTGTCTCTCTTTTCAGCATTTTGAAACTTCTTTTTTGGGAGTCTTATGCTTTAATATATGGCAAATGATGCAGAGGAAGTTGGGAATGCGGCAGCTTTCTTGGCATCTCCACTAGCCTCTGCCATAACCGGTGCAACCATCTATGTGGACAATGGCTTGAATGCAATGGGAGTTGCATTGGACAGCCCGGTTTTCAAAGACCTCAACAACAAGAATTAGAGGTCTTGATCGACGATTAAACTCTCGGCAGATTTCATTTCTTGAGCTTACTTGTTTGTGTTAATTAGTAGTTATGTCCGGCTTATGATCCCAATCGGCTTGTCTTTTCTTTCTTGAAGAGAAATAAAATTATGGTTCTAGGTTTCTCATTTTTGGCTTTTTGGCAGCTATTTGTAAACCTAAAAAGACTATCATTCTTCCTCTTATTATTAAAAACTTGCAAGTGAAACTATTAAGTTTATAGTAAGTTTATAATCTGGTGCTATGGCGGCATGCCTATATGAAGTAATGTTTGACAGGAGTAGGTTGGCATGTTTCATTGAGATTAAATTGAAACAACTAGAACCTAAAATGGGTTTTACGCCAATGGGCGAAACAGGCTCGGTATAAACAGGTTGACCCATTTAAACTTGTTTACAATAACTTATAAACAGGCTGACTTGCTAAACCGGTTAACTAAATGGATTTGACTGATATGTTAAACTCATTTAGACTGGTTTATATAAATATATAGATATATATTGAGCAACACATAATTTTTTTAACACATAATTTTTTTTTCATTAAACAATAAAATGTTATCGCATTTACCAGTATTGCTCTGGGTTCAATTAAATTTATGTTAACTTATAAATCTATTATTTATTTACTTGAGGTAGATATGAACTCTAAAACAAATTGAAACGTATTCCCTAATTGTTCCTTCTTCGTCTTTTTTTTTCTTGCAGCCATTCGCTAACTACTTTAGGTATTAGATTGACACCATAATTTTCACAATTATCCAAAAATCAAGTTACACAACTTTTTTTTATCTTTCTACTGCTTCTTTTTTTTTTATGGTATTCAAAAAGACAATTATCTCTCCACTGGCTTTATGTTCACTCTAAACCAATTTAAGACAAAACAATACCACACAATCAAATTCTACAACAAAAAAGCTAACTCAGATTTTACCAAGAAAACTCATTTCATGAAACCATCACCAGCTTCAAGATTTTACCTAAGTTGAATAAATAAAGGACAACAAATGCGTAGTTTAAATGGACTAAACGGGCAACACAAGTCATTGCATATTTGGGGGCTTAAACGGGTTAATAAAGAACAAAAACTGCATATTTTAAATTTAAGTTAATGTATCTCATGTCATAAAAAAATCATGGTGACTCGTGAACCATATTTCAAAGCAAATATTCTAGCCCTCGGCGTCCGGTTCGTTTAGTTCGGATCGGTTAGGTCCGAACCAAAATTTTGGTTTACGGATTTGATTTGGTTCTAAGACAAAAACCGATCGATATAAATCCAAATTTTATTCGGTTTTTTTTGTTTAAGGTAACACCATATAAATACATAAAACTTTCTCATTTTTGCTTCTTTCTCCTTCTCTCACGATCTCCTCATTCTCTCTTCTTCTTTTCCCCTTCCTTCGAGCTTCTCCTTCTTTTTTCTTCTTTCTTCTTTCCTTCTTTCTTCTTTCTTCTTTCTTCTTTCTTCTTTCTTCTTTCTTCTTTCTTCTTTCTTCTTTCTTCTTCCCTTTCTTCGAACTTCTCCTTCTTATTTCTTCTCCATTTTTCTGCGCCTTTTAACAGATCTAACATCACCTCACAACTACCATCACACTCATAGCCGCCGGATCTGGTATCGCCGCTGCCAGTGTCGCCATTCACAACCGATATCGCCGGTGTTGCCGTTCCAACCACCATCGCCGGTTGCCCGTGTCGCCGTTAGCAACCACCATCGCCGGTGTCGCGGGCCGCAGCCACCAAAGCCGATATTGTTGTAACCACCAGCCAACTCTAACCCTAACCCTAGTTTTTTAATAATTTGGGCTTCTATAATTGAAGCCCATAATTGTATTTTGTTAGTTGGGTTTTTTTAATTATTTGTAATTTAAAATATTTTAACTAGGCCTATTTTGTTAATAGGCTAATTCGGATTAAAATAACCTAAATAAAAAACCGATTACCGAACCGATCCGAACCGAAATATGATTCGGTTTAATTCGGTGGAATTTTAAATAGCCAAAAAAACCGAAAAACCGAAAAACCGAACCGTATAAACCCAACAAACCGGATGCCCAGGACTAAAATATTTTTTTAAATAGGTAGGATTAATTTAGCAGTGAGGAGTGATAGTAAATGAAAAAAAAATTATAGTTTTAAGCCATGTTCTAAAAATTTTATCTAGCTCGAATTTCTCTCCGTCTAGGCGTTAGTGTTACCATATCCACCACAATTATTAACTAATCTCTCAGAAAAATTAGTCAACCGATTACTATCCATAATCCGATTATTTCCCGTATAATCATGTATAATCCGTTTATTTTAAAAATTGCAAGTATAAAATAATTTTTTATTATTCAGACATTTAAATTGAGGAGTTATAATATTTTATAATAAATTATTTTTAAATTTTAAATAAAATCATAAAATATCGTGGTAATACTACGTTTGCACGTAATTACTATAATTTTAAAAATAATGTTATTTAAATTTTTAATATAATGATTAAATATATTTTTAAATATTAAAATAACTTTAAACCTAATCTTTATTTAATCCCCGATTAATTGGTTAGGTGGTAGGCCCATCCCGATCAGCCGGTTAGCGCCTAGCAATTTTAAAAACATAGGTCTTAAGTAGTGATGTTTTCATGGTATCAATATTAAATAGATTATACATATATATATATATGGGAATTTGGATCACATAATGATACGAAAAATAGATTGCATAGTGTGTGAGATTAGTGTGTGTTTATATATTGAGAAGAAAAATATATAGGATAATTAATTCCTTGGTATGATATAAATATATAAACCTTATTGATATTATGTTTTAGAAAAAAGGAAATTTCCTCACCAATGGGTGACATAAATTTTCCATGTACTATTTTTTCTTTCAAAAAAAGAAGCTTACACAATTCAATTTGAAACCATATCACATAATTTTATTTTGCTTGAGTTTTTTTCTGGATTTTTGTTGTTTTGAGTAAATTGTGGATTGGAAACTATTGGGCCCACGATTTATATACCCTTTATGAAGTATATCAGTAGATATGATGCAAACTATGATTCCTTGCTAAATATATATATATTTTTAAAAAAATATTCAAAAATTAACTACCATAATTCAAAAAACCATCAAACTGTGATACCATTCCATAATACCATGATACCAAACCGAAACTTAAACCTGATTCAACCATTAACCTCTCGTAAACCGACGCATAACCCAGACATAAAATTCCCAAATAGATTTATCAAACCCTAAAATAAATAAAAATCCCCAAATAGATTTATCATTCTCTTCTTCGAGATTCCAAAATTGAAATTTATGTAACGGTTTTGTCTTATTTAACTGACCTGTAGCAATGATTAATGTGGAGCTTCGAGTTCTTCAATTGGCTATCGAAGAGGAAGAGTTATGGGTGTGCTCAATATAATAAGAGATTTTATGCTAACAACAAAATTTGGCATTTTTTATACTAATTTTTTTTTATGTATACAAATAGAAAAACAATTTGGGCCCTAAATTAGAGTCATGTTGATAAACAGAAAAAAAAAATATTGGGTCATATATATACATTAAAACTTTACAAGATTTTGGACCCTAAATATTGTTTAAAAATTTTGGACCCTGGTATTTGCACCTATTGCACCTGTTCAGGCCCAGCCCCGGCTAAATGTATGTTGGTATGGAAAACCTATCGTTCATTTGATGTCAAAATAGGCTACGAATTCTTAGTGGCATTACTTTAGATGTGAGTTAGCCGCATATGAGAGGATAATGTGCTTAATATCTTTACTTTTATGAATTGGTTTTGATGTGTTGAAAACCTAAATGATTATGAACTGGTAATGTGATCGATTTTAAAGCTTGAGAATGATAATCACATATTCAAGTGAGTCAATAAAGACACTTATAAACGAAGTTGAGACATTGCAAATCAAAAATGCGAGGCTTGAGGAAGAGCTTAAACCGATTGCAACTGAGAGAATAGAGCTTGAAAAGTTGGTGTTTAAGAAGCTCCAAATGAAAATTGAGAAGGAGATATTTAAGAGGGTATAAGATTAGTTGGAAGAATCATCATCTCGCTTGAAGAAGATAATGATTTTTGTTGTGATTGAGTGTTTCTTCATGGTTGGGGGATAGTAAACTAATAGTTTGAAGATTGTTGTTTGTTTGAAACAAAGTTATCATTGTATTCGGTCAAAATATGACTCTTTGCAAAATACATATCTGTAGAATGTTCGAAAATTAAATATACAGTATAACCTCTATAAATTAATACTCGATAAATTAATAACCTCTCTAAATTAATAAATTATCACGGTCCCGAGTCGGGACCAATGTAATAATGGACACATTTCGATAAGATAATAAGATAATATATATTTTTGAGATTCCTATGTAAATATTTGATCTCATTAAAAACATAAATTAATAATCATATAAATATACTCTATATATATAATATATTTTAATGAAATATGGTTTTAATTTTATTTATTTATTAGTAAATTTTTAATTTTGTGGGAGTTTATTTCAATTTTTCTTAAAATATTAAAAATATATGACATTATTTTCTTAAATTATATCAGAAACTAATTTAAAAACTTGATATGTAAAAATTATTTCCTAATATGTAAATGCATTAAAATATATCAAAGTTTTGTTATCATTTTTTAATTTTAATGTAATATATTTTAAAAAATTTGGAAAACTCTCTATAAATTATTAATTTATGGATAAATTAATATTTCTCTAAATTAATAAAATTTTCTAGTCCCGAAATTATTAATTTATAGAAGTTTTACTGTACATGCGTAACATGTTCAATAGTTATATACCCTTAAACTATGACGGTCAAAATCTAACATGCCATTGACCTGGATTACTCTTGGTTTAAATTTTGAAATCAATTTGTAACCAATTAAAACAATATAACACCCCAATTATAATCAGATTACGATATGTAAATCGGTTCATGACCCGATTAGAAGATATAACCTCAAATTAATCCTATTTTTCATAATCCCCAAATCGTGAAATCCCTAACTCTCTTGAAAAATCCCTAAATTGAAGAACAGACCATAGGAACCCAGGAGTTTAAATCGAGAGAGATATAACTTGAAATCGAGAAATTTATGCTCAAAATCAAACCCTAATTTGAAGGCGTTAGTTCTTGAAAATGAAATGAAAAGAGATTTTGACGAAAATGTCAAATGCGATGAACTGTTCATCGAGAAGATGGTGAGTGATTTCAGAAATGAACATTTGGTTCAACATGCTGTATACACTGAGAGATGTGATGAATAAGAAGCTGAAAAGGAGAGAGAGCCAGTACAGATCAGACATGGTGATTGAAGATTGTATAAAAACCAAACCTTCTTCAATGGAGTAGCTTTCAAAGTGTGTGTGCTCTACTATGTGTTGAGAATTGGTTTCAACCAATGTTTTAAAACTCCCTAGGCGGTAGTGGGGCGGCGAGGATAGGGCTTAAGAGATTAATCGGGGAGTAAACAGTGATTAATTGAAAATTAATTTTATGTTATTTTAATTTTTAGAAAATATATATATCTATTATATTAAACTTTTAAATAATATTGTTTTTAAAATTATAATAAATACATGAAGAATATAGTATGAATAATTTATTTTATGATTTTTCTTTATAATTTTAACATAATTTATTATAAAACATCACAAATCTCAATATAAATATATGAATAACAAAAATAAAATTTGTTTATACTTGAAAATTTAAAAATAATTGGATCATAGATGATTATGCAAAAAATAATCGGATTAGGCGGGGATTAATCGGATTAGGCGGGGATTAATCGGATTAGGCGGGGATTAATCTGGATTTATTTTGATATTTTATCTAGTTTTAATGAATTTGGGTTGATTTAAAAAAACATAGTGAATATATATGAATATATATTAGTTTTTTAAGTTTAGTTCAAAAATTATTTGAGTTTGGGTATACCCGAAAATATCCGAATTCGATGGGTGTTTACCCGAACTCGACCCAAAATTCTAAAATACCCGATCGGATCCTATATCTCTATACCCAAACACCCGAAATATCTGACCCAAACCCGATCAGATACCCGAATGCCCAGCCCTATTGATAAAATAGAGTTTATTTGTCTAGGTGGTGTTATAGAAAGTTCAGATGATATTGATGATGAATTAGGTAGTGTGGGTGAGGATTTAGGTAATATATCTGATCACATTAAAATTACACGTAGAATTTCATAATGTACTTTCATTTTTTTTAAATGAGTTGGAGATTCTGCCCCAAATACTTTGCTTTTTCATATCATATTTTCAGTAGGAATAATTCTTATTCATCCTTAGGGTGAATATCACCCTCTTTAATTTAACCAATAGGAATTTGCCATTTAATATTATTAAATAAAATAAAATTAATATTTTAAATAAACTAATTAAATAAAATATTTAAAAGCTCAAAAATAATTACCAAAAATAAAAAAAAATAATTAATTATGATAAAAATAAAATAAAATTATAAAAAATTAATTACAAAATATATCTTAAAATACACAACCAAACAAACCCAAGAAAAATAACAAAACGTATAGCCAAAATATAAAATATATATCTTAAAAATATATTTTATCGAAGCCAAGGGAGACAACAAAACGAATTATTAAAATATAAAAATATACCTTAAGAATACAACTTATCGAACCCAAAGAAAATAACAATACGGTTTGCTAAAATATAAAAAATATTCTCTAAATGGTACAACTAAACGAACCCAAGTGAAATAAATAAAAAAAATTGTAATATCTTAATACTATTATATTATTATTATTTTTTAATTTATTTATTTATTTTATGAAATATTATATTAAAAATGAAAATTTAATAAAATTAAAAAATACACATAAAAGATAATTAATGGTCTCACCAATAATTTAATTATTTTATTTAAATTATATTAATTATTTTATTTTATTTAATAGTATTAGATGGCTAATTCTGATTGATTAATGAAAATGAAGTTAATATTAAGCCATATATCCCCATGTACTACCTCGACTACTTCGTCATCACTAAACTTAGATTCAAAATCTATGTTTTAATTTTTGAAAATAACGATTAGATCATCTATTTTATTTTCATTTACTTATAAGAATTTTTAATAGTCAAATAAAAAAATTATGTTTTTATTTATAATTAACAGTTGAACATATATTAATGTTTATTTATGTTATGTAATTTTTATATAATTTGCACATGTGAATAAATTAAATTGAGATGGAACAAAAGAAATGAGTACTGATGTTTTCCTGGAGAGCTCTTTCAACCATTATATAGGATGAGAAAAATATCGTTTGTTTTAAGCGGAAAAAAGATATCCATTAGATTGAAACTAAGTTACAATAATCATGATGAATCGATTCTATCTTATAAAACCATTTGTCTGATCTCACAAATCCAACTGAAGTTTCCAAAATCTTTTAGCAGATACATAATGTTTTATGATAAAGAATGAGCTGAAGAACATATCTTTCTTATTCAAATCATTCAAGATTATTACAATAAGCGTATAAGATGATCTTCTTAAATACAACATAGAACATTAAACTCATCACATAGCTCTCTTAAATCTCGATTCCTGCTAAAAATCGACTGTAGAAATCCAAAGCCTCCTGCGGTTTGTACTCAGGAACCGTATGTCCTGCACCCTACAATTACCACAAATATAAAAAAAAACAAATTACATACATTTTTTCAATTGAGATTCTTCATTTCTTATTTGAGTTGATATTCAATGCTTACCTTGATGGTTAAAAATGTGAGATTGTTTGCATATCCTTGTGTATAACTGTGAAAAAAATATGCATTAATTAATGTCAAAACATTAAAAGCTAAAAACAAAAAATCGTATTAGTAGAAGAAAAAGATTACCCTGCGACTTGGTTGTTTGATATCCATGGCCTCCACTCATCAATCACTTTGTATCCAAGAGATTTTGTCCAAGCTTCAGAGCCAGTATATGGAACACACATATCATGATCCCCACTACAAAATCAAAACTTAATTAACTCATTTCCTAACCTAAATCTTGTGGGTTTGAAATTTTCATTTTATATGTTTTAGTTTAAGTACCTGTAAATGAGAGCTCTATATCCACTTAAAGTGAGGTTTTTATGGAATTTAATCATGCTTCCAGCATCATGATCGAATGATAGTTTTCCAGAACAAAGTTCCCATCTTCCGATATCGCTCTCCTATAAATATTCTCAAAACATCAATCATCTATTCTCATGATATATAGCAATAGGATTAAATAAAGTTTGAGACCTCTTTAGTATGAATAGCTTTTCTAATCGCTGGATCGTTCAACCAAGCTGATGCAACTCTATCATCCTGCAAACAACACATTCTTTGTTTGAGCTTATAGTCTGAAGTTGTAAAATAGAGAAGCATTAGGTTTTGGTTTTACTTACAATGCAAGGAACAGTAACTTCAGCAAGAAGTTGAGACCAGCTAGGGACAATGCCTGGACGAACAGGCGCACGAACTGGCCAAGCTCGACCAAACATTCTTTTTCTTATAGCTAATGGTTGTTCGGTTTTTCCTAGCTGAAGAAGACTTGAAGGTAGCGATCTAATGTCAAATGCAGATAGCGATGTGCCGTGGTAACACGGCTCAAGAATGTTGTATATGTTTAACCTATCAGTTTCCTGACATGAAAAAATAAAAATTAAAACCATCTTACAAAATTCTTAATGTCTTTAAATTAACTTATAACATTATATATACCTCTGAAACTTTATCCAACTCTTCCTGGCAATCAAGTCCATTAGGTTCATAGAAACTTCCATTACAAACGTTTGTAACATTCTGCGATATTATAGTTTACCATGCGTAAGATATATGAAAAAAATAGAAAGTGAAAGAGTAATCATCCATTAAGAAACTTAACAAACCTCAAAGAGTTGATCAGAGATTAGCCCCATCCCATGAACAAACGGAACAAGAGCATTACCATCAAATATTTCATCCGAAACTCCATTACCAACCAAATATCCCTGTCCATACAATAAAAACAGAGAAGATCATCATATCATATGTCCGAAACCAAACGAGAACTCATGAAAATGAGATTGACTCGTTAATCTTTTTACCTTGAAATTAAGAGCTGGCTTGACTCCATCTTTGATACCTACAACATAAACCAAACAAATGGTTGATAAATAAAAATATTGCCAAGATTCATTTTGTTTATAATATGTGAAGAAGATACATTACCTTTAACAACTTCTGAAGCAAGAGTTGGAACATAGATCCCGGCGTAAGATTCACCAGAGATGAAAAACGGATTTGATTGAAACTCAGAAAACATCTCGAACCACTGGATATGGGAAAAAAAACATTTTAGTGATCTGAAATTATACCCAAGAAAACGATCTCTTATGATTCATTCACCTTGAGAAGGAACATATGAGAGTCAACAGCGGTTTTCGTGTCACCGGTTATGTAATCAGATTCATTGTTTGAGTAAGAGAATCCCACACCAACAGGAGAATCAAGGTATATGATGTTAGAAACCTAAAAAGAACCATCAAAAACATTACAACAATGTTTTAAAAACACTCAAAAAATGTTCGAAAAATCGATATATTCACCTTGGACCAACTATAAGGGTTGAGATGCAAGAGTGGGAGAGTAGTATTAGCCTTTGCTGGTTCGAATTTGAATGGACCATGCTCATACACAAATCCATCCATGCTTGAACAACCTGGACCACCATTTAGCCAAAGTACGACCGGATCTTTTGAAGGATTCTTCTCTGATTCAACAAAGTAATACCATAGATTCTTCCCATTCTCCTTATCAATTGTCACATATCTTAAACAAAATAGCAGAGTTTTTAATTAAAATAAGTTTTAAAGATGAGAAACTTTTCTAAAAAAAAATTTAAATATTTTACCCGGAGTAATGTTTTGAAGGAAGATTGCCATCGAGTCCAGGGATTTTGGTGATAAGAGCAGATTCAGGAGCTGATTCTGTTCTTACAAAAACATATGAGAATATTGTAATAAAGACAAAAAATTTGACAAACCAAACCATAGTGGTCAACAACATAAAACCCAGAGTAATGATAAACAATTGATCTCTGTAGTATTGCTTTATATAGAAGAAAAAAATAAATAAATTCGAATATTTTGTTATTACACTAAAGAAACAAAAGATATGAAAGTTTGAAAATGATCTAGCACGAATTAAGGATGAATTTCTGGAAAAAGAGACAAAAAATTATGATCTGGAGATATGATTATAACAAGAAACTTTTGGAAACTTTAGGAAAATATATGTTCTAAATAAAGGTTCTGTTTTTGGATGATAACATAAGTCTGCAAATTGCAGTTGCCTTAAAAGGCACGATTTTGAGTATATCTATAAAGATATATGTATAGGTGAAGAGAGATTGGTTGAGTCTGTATTGTTTGAGTTGCATAAGCAGACTTGAGTGGCGCGAGTTGACCTGGGACCGCATGTTAAAGTAATCAAGCGGTTACTTAAAGTGACGAATAGCTTACGAAATTGTGACACGTGGTAGGAGTTAATAATTATTTTTGTTATACTTTAGGCATTATCTTTGAAAAAGATTCCATAATAAAACTATTTAAAATATTTGTTGCCTTGCACTTAAAGCAAATCTTCAACGAAAACTTCTTCTACGAACTAACTTCTGATCATTAAATCTGATCATTAAATTATGTAACATACATGTATAATTTTTTAACTAATTCATACATATTAAAAATAATTAATATTTAATAATAAATATATTTTCTTTCTATTTTATCAGTTTTCAATATCTATAAAGTAATAAAAATTCAATAATTTAAATAATATTAATTAATATTTATTGAAGTTTGTAATTTAATAATATTTATTATTAAAATATATTTAAATATCTAGGAAATCATTGTTTTAGAAGAAAAAAATCTAAAACATCAAAGGGTAAATATTTTAGACCTAATTATTGGGAATTTGATTCTCTTATATTAAACCCCAATGTTTTACATATAACTAATGGAAATTTTATCTTGAAAGTTATTAAAAAAAATCCCAACCCCATAACACTAATATCTAGTGGAAAGCAAATTTAATGAAAATAATAGATCCAGGTCCGCCCTACCTTTTTACATAGTTATAATCTTTTTCTGAAAATATTGTCTTAGTTATAATTATAATATAATATAGCAAAAATAAAAAGAAGGATAATCAATAAAAAGTTTAAAAAGTGATAAAGACATCTTTGATAATTTCTATTAGTCCTGTTCTACAAATTATATGATGGTTTAGATTGAGATTTTCATATATTTAAAAGCAGATTTCAATAACTAAATATATTTTTATTACAATATTATTACCTCAAAATATTTATTTTTGTTGCATTTCATTAGTGAATGTAAAATCAACATGAAAATTCAAAACTTATACTTATGAGAAAAAAATCTAAAACATCATAGTTTGTACAAGTGAGAGAGAGTATGATTCATTTTTTAAAGTGATATGTATCTATTCCTAAGTAGGAATGATTGTCTATATAGATTTTGTTTTTTTCTGTTAATCGAAGAATCTCAAGTTGAAACTTAAATTATCCTTAGCTAGTATCCATATAAATTTAGGTTTTGTTGCAACTAAAAATGTTTACTGAAGGCCAGACTAGAAAATACAAAAATATTCATGAGAACTCTGAAAAGAATCAATTTCTGGCATACACTCTCATACAAAGACTCTATACTTCAAACAAGAACCACTAAGGCACTAACACCACAATCTGGGTGATAAGGTAATATTCGTACATCATCGTGTATGCATAGTGACAACAGTTTCAGTTAGTGGATACATAAAAAGAAGATAAATTTATAATCAGAAGCTTATTTTAACAAAGAAAAACAATAACAAGAAAAGATCCAAGGTAAATCGACTCTGATAAAAAGATCTGACTTGGATAATAGAAGTTTAATTTCTGTCTCGGATTCACAGTAAGCGAAACACAGTTAGTTAAAAATTTAACTTAGTTAATTAGGTAAAAACCATTTTAATTATCATTTAAAACCCAAAAATCACATGCAAATATGTTGTAATCTGTTAAAATGATTTAGAGTTTAAAAATTATTTTAGAGTTTTTAATTTTTTAAATTTATTTAATATTTTTAATATTTTTATGTGATTTCTAAAATTATAAACTCCAAAATATTTTTTTAAAACTCTAAATCATTTTAACAGATTAAAACATGTTTTTATATGATTTATGGAGTTTTAAACTTACAAAAATTTGGTTAATGTTTGTGAAGTTAAAAGTCAATATATATCAAAATATCAAGTTGAAAGTCTAAAATGATAAAATTTTCATTTTCAAAATTTAAAGTGAAAGTTGTAAATCATAGAGGTTTAAAGTGAATATGTTATTTACCTTTCAAGTTTTCTGGATTTTCCCAAAACTTTTATTAAAAGCATGAGACAAAAAAATAGTACAAATTCCTTTAAGACTCAGTTTCGGTTTTTAGCCTTACATACAATACAAGAGAACCGAATTCATGTCAGAATGAGAAGCCCAAAAAGGAATAGTTTGATAAATCAGAATCAGAATCAGAATCGAATTCTTTTTTCTTTTCCTCAAATTTTTTGTGTGTTCCTTTTACCTAATTAAGTTAATAGTTTTTTTGGCATAAGCAAGTCTTTGACCCGTAGATTCAACTTCATATCGGATGATCCCGATTCAATAAAAAATATATTACTCTTAAGATTGTTTTCATTTGACATTTTCCACGAATTAGAAATTTCGCAGACCTACCAATTAGTACTTGCAGTATAAGATAGACTACCTCTAAAACTGATTTTTAGGACATAAGTTATGTCATTTGTATTGTTGTAAACTTGAGGACATGTCCAAAATTATTGCGCTCTAGGAGTTGCCACGGAGGTGTTCTCAAATATGTCATATGTGTCGCCGTCAAACTTTTCGTCGATGCTACCCAAGAACTAATTTTTATTTGTTTAACTTATTTTAATTTAATAATAAAAAACGAACGGTTGCGAATATTTTTTGATTAATATAATTATGTTAAACTTTATTGTCTGAAGAAAAATGTAATTGGCTTTGTTAAGCTTTAACCTATGGCCTGTTTCTCTGTCCCTTGTAGTTACTTTAACATGCAAGTTCAGACTCACTTAACTTCTAAGCTTTTGTAACTTATTGTTGTCTAAATATCATCCTGTTTTATATTAGAATCTGTAAAATACACTCTAATTCTTTTTTTCTTAAACTGATCGAATATTCAAATAATATTACATGGATATAATAATGTATTCGGGCATATTGGAAATTTCAAAACTAAAAAGTCCCTTTTAAGAACTCTTTGAGAAATCAGAAAAAAACAAAAAATGAGAAATAAAAAAGCACGGATAAGGATGCTTTTTGTAGATTTAAATCGTTGTCCAATCAAAATAAGACACCAATATTTAGAGTTCAATTATACATGACGTCGATAATCACGTGCGTGTTGAATTAAGGAGAGTCATTCTCATCCGTTGGTTTTTTTTTATATATTCTCATCCGTTGGTTTTGTCTACGTATAATCATCAAATAATTTAAGAAATAAATAATTAATGTCACGTCTCTTATGTAAATCTAAGCATAGTGGTTGAAGAAGTATCATCACAGTTCAAACTATAAAGAAATGGCATCCACCGTATTTTTATCTTTGGTACGACCGGCTTGTCCCAAGCCGGTGTTTTCCGGTTATTTTCTTCCCTCCAAAGCGAGGAATATCCCTTGTTCCTCCCACACGTCGTCGTTTAGAGATGTGAGTGTAAGGCAGAGAAGCGGTGGTTCGTACGTTGCGGTGGCGTGTACAACGGAGAGGATGGGATTACAATGGAGAAATGAAAACGTTTCCTTGTTATCTTTTGCCGGAGCTCCGGTTAAGACGGATACGTCTCATGTTTTGTCTGCATTGCTTCCTTTAGTCGTAGCTCTCACCGCCTTGGCCGCCCTGTCCTACCCTTCTACTTTCACTTGGTAAGCATTTTAACAACAATACAATATTTGAATTGGTCTTGGACTGAGAAAGAAAGCCCAAAACTTTCTAATAAATAATATTTAATTGACATTTGGCTCGGTCTCAGACCTATAGAGAGATTAAAGGTCTTAGTCAGGAACTTCCTATTTAACCAAAGAAAAAAAAACTAAGGTTATAACTCGACTTGACTCGGTCTGGAATAGAGAATGGGTCTAAGCCCTAAACTTCTTAAAAAAAAGATTTGGTTCGATCTCCGACTTTGGGAATTATGGGCCTAAGCGTTGGAACTTCCTAATTAACCTAAAACAAATATTGAATTCGAATTTGAACCTTTTGTTTTGTTTTTAGGGTATCAAATGAATTATATGCTCCTGCACTTGGAGGAATAATGTTATCTATTGGAATTCAGCTTTCAGTCAACGACTTTGCTCTTGCATTCAAAAGGTAACAACATTTTCAAAACCTCCCAAAACGTTACGCGGATTTGGTAAAACATTTATTTTTTCTTGTTCAATTATTTTTTCAGACCATTGCCACTTTCTCTTGGGTTTCTTGCTCAGTACGTTATCAAACCCCTCTTGGGTGTTTCAGTTGCTAATGCCTTTGGCATATCTCCATCGTTCTACTCCGGTTTTGTACTTACGTCTTGTGTAGCAGGAGCTCAACTATCTAGCTACGCGAGTTTCTTAAGCAAAGGAGATATCGCCTTGAGCATTCTTTTAACTACCTCTACTACTATTTCCTCTGTAATCTTTACACCTTTGCTAAGTCGTCTTCTCATTGGATCCGTCGTTCCTGTTGATGCAATCGCCATGTCCAAGTCCATACTACAAGTAATAAGTTTCTTTTATGATCAGTCACAATCCTTTAAGTTTTTTTAATTGGTTTATATTCTCTATAGGTTGTGCTTGTCCCTATAACTCTTGGCCTTGTGTTAAATACCTATGCAAAGCCTTTTGTCACATTTCTTCGACCCGTAATGCCATTTGTTGCTATGGTATGCACTTCTTTGTGCATTGGAAGCCCGCTTTCGATTAATCAAACTCAGATACTTTCATCAAACGGTCTTAGTTTGATTCTCCCTATTGTGACATTTCATGCCGTGGCATTTGCTTTGGGATATTGGTTCTCTAAGGTACCTGCCTTCAGGTAATAATGTCTATATCTTTGACTAACTTGAGTAACCTTTTTGTGTAATGTAATAAAGATCCTTAGCTTCTATATCAGACAAGAGGAAGAGGTTAGTCGAACGATATCTCTTTGCACAGGAATGCAAAGCTCGACTTTAGCAGGCCTTCTTGCGACTCAGTTCCTTGGAAGCAGCCACGCGGTTCCACCAGCTTGCTCGGTGGTTGTCATGGCCATCATGGGACTATGCCTTGCCTCCTTTTGGGGAAATGGGTTTCGAATCAGAGACATTCCATTGCTACCATCATCCTATTTTTGATATAATAAATCAGAATCTTTAAAATTTAATACACTTATGTTTTTTGCTTCTAGTAAAATAAATTAGAGTATCCACCATATTCAAAAAAATATCACATGGAAAGAACAATATATGCTTGCTCTTAATGTACATTTGTATGTATTACTGTGTATAATGTGTATCTGAACTGGTTCAATATAATCCGGTAAACAGATTTTGGTTAAGGATCTGGTTTAGGCCAATGTCAGTTTATATATAAAACCCCAATTGTATAGTTTTTTTTGTGAATTAATGAGAACGAGATTTATTTACTCATACTTGCATATATATCAATTATGCATGACTCGGTTATAGCTAGAAAACTTCAGTGATGTTGATTAGTAACGTTATTGAATTTAGAAGAATCAATCTCATCCGTTAGTTCTGTTTTAGTTTTCTCTTCCGTGGGTTTTGCATGTAAACTAAAGTTACACATTTCCTTAATAATCAACAAATAGTAAAAAAAAAAAAATACATATTACATTACATGTAAACTAATTTAACACATTTCATGTATAATCTAAGCATAGTGGTTTGAGAAACGTAATACCAAAACCATTGACCCCAAAATTGTTATTATTCTCAAGCGTCTCCAACTCTTAACCTTAACCTCTCCGATTTCGAGCTTTGTGAACAAACAATTCTAACTAAAGAAATGGCCTCGACCTTATTATTATCTTTCTCACGACCGGCTTTTCTCAAACCGTTGGACTCTTCAAGATCGAGGAGTCTCCCTTTACTCAACACGTCCTCGTTTACTGATCTCAGTGTACCGCGGAGAAGCGGTGGAACGTACGCATGCTCAACAGGGTCAGGGAGGATGGGAGTACAATGGAGAAATAGAAACGTTTCCTTGCTATCTTTTAGTGGAGCTCCGACAAATATGGATACAGGAGCTCCGAAAAAGATGGATACCGGAGCTCCGAAAAAAATGGATACGTCTCAAGTTTTATCCGCATCGCTCCCTTTTGTAGTAGTTCTCACCGCCGTTGCCGCCCTGTTATACCCCTCTACTTTTACTTGGTATGTGTTCTAAATATTACAAGACTTGGGTCAAATCAAGATTTAAAGAGATTATGGGATTAAGAACATATTCAGAAAGGAAATAATTTTTAGAAACACATAACCACAAAATTTGAGGCTTGAGGATGTTTGTCTCTAAAAATAAAATTTCATATTTAACGTTAGATTTTTATACTATAGACCTTATATATTTATAATAATTTAATAAAATCCTAAATTGTTATATAAATTAATATAAAATGTAATGTATATTGGAAAATATTATAAACTATATTTATCAATAAAATATTTAATTATAATATAAAATTTTGAAAATGATCAAATTTTACAAGTTTTTATTTAACACCTAAACAAAATATTATTTTATATTATTAAATTAATTAAAAATTTATATATATTTTATTTTAACCGATAAAAATGTAATAATAAAATATCAAATAAATTATACAAACAACAAAACTAAATCTTCCTAATACTCACATACTAGGAAATAAATATAAGTTTGCTAGATACGTCTTCCAAAACGTGTAGATTTTACCCAAATTTGTCGTATGTCTGTATATTAAAATTAATTATGTTGGATTAGTCTGCCAAAACGTTCATTTTTGAAAAAAGAAAAGAAAAATGATTTTATTAAACTATTTTGATAAAATAATGATATTTTGAACTAATTTTTAGAATAAACGTTAAATTTTCATAAAATCAGGATTTTATAAGAATATGTTGAAAAATTATGAGATATAAAGTTTTGAAGGACTAAAATGAAATAAAAACAAATTAATAAAATGAATTATTAGATATATAATTACAAGGACTATAATATTAATAAAAATTTATGAAACCTCAAGTTTAAAGTTTTGAAGCTGATTTTGGAGAGGGTATGAAAACTCAAAAATAAGGATCTGTGGTTGCAAAAAAATGATCTATATGCCCATAACTTCCTATTTAACAAAAAAAAAAAGAACACTAAGATTTGAATTTTTGTTTTTTCTTCCTTTTAGGGTATCCAAAGATTTATATGCTCCTGCACTTGGAGGGATAATGTTATCAATTGGAATTCAGCTTTCAGTTAACGATTATATTCTTGCTTTCAAAAGGTTAACAAAAATTTTACTCTATAAAACTCCAAATATATTAAGCAGATTTAGTTAAAACTTTATCTTTTTTTTTCAATCTTATTCCTAGACCATTGCCACTTACTGTTGGGTTCCTTGCTCATTACCTTATCAAACCGCTCCTCGGAGTTTTAGTTGCCAATGCCTTTGGCATATCTCCTACATATTACTCCGGTTTTGTACTCACAGCTTGTGTAGCTGGCGCTCAATTATCTAGCTACGCAAGTTTCTTAAGCAAAGGAGATGTCACCTTGAGCATATTTCTCACTAGTTCTACTACTATTGCTTCTGCAATATTGACCCCTTTGCTAAGCCGTCTTCTCATTGGATCAGTTGTTCCTGTTGATGCAATTGCCATGTCCAAGTCCATACTTCAAGTAATAAGTTTCTTCTTTATAACATTAACAATTCTCTACTGTTTTTTAATTAGTTTATTTCCTCTATAGGTTGTACTTCTCCCTGTGGCTCTTGGCCTTCTGTTAAATGCTTATGCAAAGCCTGTTGTCACCTTTGTTCGACCCTTTATGCCATTTGTTGCTATGGTATGCACTTCTTTGAGCATAGGAAGCCCGCTTTCGATTAATCAAGCTCAGATTCTTTCATATGAAGGTCTTGGTTTGATTCTCCCAATTGTGACATTTCATGCTGTTGCATTTTCTTTGGGATATTGGTTCTCTAAGGTACCTGCCTTCAGGTAATAATGGTTATATCTTTGACTAACTTGAATAATCAACCCTTTTCCTTGTAAAGTAATTAATATCCTTAGCTTCTTTATCAGACAAGAAGAAGAGGTTAGCCGAACGATATCACTTTGCACAGGAATGCAGAGCTCTACTTTGGCAGGCCTCCTCGGGGCTCAGTTCCTCGGAAGCAGCCACGCGGTTCCACCAGCTTGCTCGGTTGTCGTCATGGCCATCATGGGACTATGTCTTGCCAGCTTTTGGGGGAATGGATTTCGAATTAGAGACATTCCTTTGCAGCTAACACAAACAAAGCAGCAGCTCTTGAAAACTATGAAGCTGCGCTTTTGATATACAAAAGAGGGAGGTCAACAACATATTATATAATGATTGTGGGTATAGATAAAGTGTAGCGAATGGTGCTATACAAAATAAAGTGTTAACTCGATTTTTCCCGTGTTAACTATTGAGCACAGAATAATAATTTCCAAAACAATCTTATGATATTTGATCTTCATAAAACAATTAGTTGTGGTTTAATTATATTTGTACAAATATGTGATATAACTAATTAATCCATATGATAATTGTAGGATGTGTAAATTTGATCTATGAGGTAACAACATATACATATATATAATTTTAAATAAAATACTATATTTTCATATATATATATATAATAAGTGAAATAATTAATAATCTGATTTTTATTATATTCATTTGAAATGGATTAAACAATATTTTCAATTATAAGAAATTCAATATAGGCAAATCTCGTAAGCTAATAGTCAATTCTCTACAATATACATATCTATATTAGATAGTAACACACGTTTTACAGCATACGGAAATATGGAAGTTTTGTTAGTTTATATTATCATAGATTGTTATTAATGTTTATATTAGATTTATTCTATTTTTTACTATTTTATTTAACTTATTTGTTTATTATATATGTCTTGTGTTATGTTAACTAAAATTACTAATATATAATTATCTACGGTAATATATTAATTGAAAATTGTATGTAATAAATTAAATTATAATATAATTTTTTGTTACATTTAAGTGCCGTTACCTATATATTTTTTACATTATTCAAAAAATTATAAATTTTTGATTCACTCGAATAAATCAATTATTATAGTGCTTATAAATTTGAATAGATATCAGTCATGAATTTCTATGTCTCTATCTGTTCTAACTCGTGTTGACAAATGGTGACCTATTGTAGAAAGCATAATATTATAGATCTGGGTAATTTAAAAATATATGATAATATATTTATTTTATTTAGATTTTCATAATTAATAAATGAGATAAAGTGAGTTATTTTTTTGTGTGGAAAGTAATAATTTTTTAAAATATTACAAAATTTTATTTAACTATATTAATTTTGTGATTATTGTTTCATCTTTCATGATTTTATTTAAAAATATTAAATAATATATTTTTAAATACTCTAATTAAATAAATTCATAATTTAGGAGCTACTAAATACAAATAAACAGATTTAAATTTAAAATATAAAATAAAATATAAAATATTTGTATACCATTTTTTGTTTTATCTATTAGGAAATTGATGAGTTACGTAGAAAGTAATTCTAATTATTAATAAGATTTGAAAAAAGAAAAGATGTCCAGGGAAATATGTTGTAATATAACACGTAAATAGTATTTTCTATTAATTTTACGGTTTTTCAAATAATAACATAGATATAATATTCAATACAAGATTTATTCTGTGCTTTTAACAGTAAAAAGACAAATCTTATCGTAGTTAATACCAAGTACAGAAAATAATAATTTTATTTTCCCTCCATTTCCTTTTTTCCTTTGAGCCAATAATTTTTTTTTATTATTTTTTCTCTCTTTCCTTCTCTCTCTCCTTCTCATATTGAGACATCATTATCCTCTATAGAGACATTATCTCATATTTTTTTTATTTTGATTTTGATTTTTGGCAAGCTTTTATTTGATTTGTTAGGTTTTTGATTATAATTTTCAACAGTTCTTTCAGTGTTAGATATGTTTATGTTTGAAAATTTAGAGAATGTGTTTGATATCAATTTTGTTTCGACATAAGATTTCAATTAGTTATTTTATTTGAAAACAGTCTTTGAGTAAAGATTTCAATTAAGATTTGATGGAAGAATTATATTAGTGATTTTGTTTGACAAATATAAATTATCTCTGTGACTAATGAGTATAAATGGTAATCTAAGTAAAACTATGTTATTTTCGTATAACTAGTAAAATATCTGAAGTTTACATAGAACTGGTATTATTTAGTAAAACTATTTTTTATGAATTGTGTTTTTAGTTATATCAGTTATATGAATTCAAATCGAAGAAACTACGAACTTGTATTGAGTAATACCAATTCCACAAACTCAAATAGAAAAAAATAACAACATAATTCTACGAGCTCAAAAACAAACAACCACCATAAAACAAAGTAGGATGAGAACACCCTTAATTATAAACCAAATTTCCTTTTGTTTCTAATGCATGTTTTTCAAAGAAGGATCATCCACATTTCCCCAATCAAAGTTTTATAGATAAAACACCTTGTTGATATCTGGAATTTATTTTATATTCTGTTGCCGAGAATTACATTCTGAGAGGTTGCATTGGTACCGTTTCCTCCTCGGAATCCTGCAATAATTACAAAATATTACCAAGTTATACTTTTCAAAATTTTCTTAAGAATAATAGTTATACCTAGTTATACTAGTATTATATAAAACTCAAAAATATGATTTCTCAATTCCAAATAACATAAAGAAAAACAAATAAATCATAAAATCCTTTCTAACTAACAAAAACAAATTATTAAGTTATAACTTTTCAAAAAAAATTCAGTTCTATCTAGTTACACCGGTTCTATCTAATTACACTAATTCTAACTAATTATATCAGTTTACTTAAAACCCAGAAATTCAATTTAATTAAACTAATTCCAAATTTAATAGAATTCAATCCATAATTCTAGTACTGACCCTTGTCGATAGGTTGCTCACGGTTTGACTGCTATTTATGTACTTCCCTCATCATCATCATTCTTCTTCTTCATTATTATTCTTCTTCTTACTTTTCATCTTTTTTCTTCTTCTTCATCATCAGTCTTCTTCTTCCTCATCAATCTTCGTATTCTTTGTTAGCATTTTTGAGAGGGAACGGTTTTGAGAGAGGAGAGAAACGAAAAAGTTAAAGAATTTGTTTTGAAAAAGTGAAAAGATATATCGATTTTGGTTAGAAATTAAAGATAAAGTTTGATTTTAATTACAAAAGAAAATGAATTTAGAGTTGGGTTTTTGGGTGAGTGTGTTTGGGTGGGTAAAACCATGATATCTTATGTAATTTTCGAAATTTTATAGGGTAAGAAAGTAATCAAAAAGAAAATGATTTTAAAGGAGGGAGATTTCTGACTTAACATTGAGATTGAGGGAGTTTTGAGGAGTTTTCTCCTTTAACTCCGACCTCCACACAATCACTGATCTCAAGCTGGTTCCATTTGGTAAAGCCAACTCTCCGTTGATTTGAATGTCACTTGCCAGGTTCTATTCTTGTTGATAAATCAATTAGTTTTCAATTTATATAACATCTATGTTTATCTTATACTTTTTTTTTTCTAATTGATCATGATTGGGTAATTTTTGTGAAGCATGGTAAAGAAGAATGTAAACTAAACGCCCTTGAAGCTTGCGCTATAAATACTTGGCCCGATCCGGTAAATATAATAAATGTATTTCGTTATTATATTTATAATTTTTTTAAAACTTATGCAAAATGTAGACTTTTAATTTCAAAAATGTGATTGTTTTGTAACGCAGAAAATGCACTACTGGTTCATATGGTGCGTAGAAAACAACACGCAAAACTGGGAAGCATGTGTTAAGAGCTTTAGACGTGAAACAAACGATGGGGGATTGTTACAATGGTAATCTCTCTAAAGAGGTACGTAGGTATACATAAATAAGAAATAACTCATAATATATTGTATGATGAATTATATTATATACAAGGGTATAACCATTTTACGTACTTTTGTAATTTCAGCTCATACTTGAATACGCAAGTCAGACCATAACATTGAACCACTTGTATACGTACCATAGGTCACACTTAATGGAAAACCACTTGATGAAGACGTATAACTTCTTATACATGAACTCTTTCTTTTTCATGAATATTCTGAATTCATTCATTCACAGCTTTGAATCAATTAAAAATATTACTAATTATTGATTGTGTTTTTGGTTTTTGGGGACGCAGAGTACTGATGATTGGGTGGTCCAAATCTGCAAAGCGTACAAAGGAAAGACTCCTCTACCAAAAATTTGCAATTCCTCTGTCTTAATGTCTAAATCGCCTAAGAGGAATGTGTGGAAGTTTCAACGCTCTTATTATCAATCACTAATTTTATTATCACATTTCTTATTGACTAAGGTTAACATTTAAGCTTTATGTTTATAATTGAAGTGATAAATAAAGACTTTTTCTAAAATTTTATGGTTGCACGTTAATATATATATATATATATATATATATTAGTCTTCTGATATTGAAGAAACAAACATTAATAGCGCCTAAACTGAATTAGATTAAGACCATTTCTTCAAGTAATTTTTATATGATGTCTAAACAGAACAATGTAATGTAACTCGGTAATTACCAACCGCACTTTGTTTTATCTACTTCTCTTTTGGACTCATGCGTTGATCAACTTGAGTAGCAAAAAGCTCTTTCTTCGTAGATTCCTAAGACTGCGTTTCTGTCTTGGATAAGGAAGCCTACTTGAAGATCTTCAATGTCAAACAGTTTTCTAGTCAACCAGAAGATCCAAAACAATAGAACCGCACTCTTTTGATATACAAAAAGCTTTGGGAGGTTAATGATTAAACTGATGGTTGATGTAGATGTGCCACACAATACATGATATATAAATGTATTAAAAGGTTCTACTCTACAATTAAATTAAGTACTTGCATCCCTGATTTTTTTTTTCATCTTTTAACTGGATTTTCAATTTATTTGTAGTTTAAGCCAAGAAAACAGAACAATTTCTCGTTTACCACAGTTATTGGTCAAACACATGAATACTAAGCGATGAACAAGTAATGCCGGAACCACATTGTTACCAGCTTGTCTATAATAGCTAGTTTATATACTCTACCATTGAGAAAATGCAAGAGATTCCAATGGTAGTAGAGATTGACGAGTTAATGTGAGACTTCCATAAAGTTGCAAGAAATAATAATAGCTAGCCTAACACTGATCCATATTCTCTTAGTTCAATGATCATTGCAAAGTTATGAAACTAGCCTACGCCGTTGAATATCGCTTGAAGTATCAACGATATATATGCACACACATTTTTAACGAAATCACGCCATATAATTTCCATTAGTAAAGTCAAAAAAATAAATTTTTACCAACGAGTGGTCCATGAAATTTTACATATAGACAATTTCCATTTGTAAATCCATTATATTTTCTCAAAATGAATTATATCTTATTAATAACTTTACAAAAAAACATCTCTTGTATATATATATGGACTAAAGCCTCTAAATCAAGAGTTTTAAGCACCAAATATTATAAGAAATTTAAGGGCATCATATTCAGATATATTCCTTTAGTATGTGGTTAATTGTTTTTTTTGCATATATCTCTTGAGGTCAGATTTGAGTAATTTAAGCATTATGAAGAGATTTTTGTTTGGTTTAAAAAATCTAAGATGATGAACTAGTGATATCTTGTATGAAGCTTGAATGTGTCTCTAAATCATGATGTACATAGAGATCTAGAAGAAAAAAACTATTTATGGAGCTTAAGCTTTTTATATAAGTATTGCCAACCGAAATCACAAAAGCGGTCAAGGTGTTGAAATTTTTGAAAAGAATGGATGGTTGTTATCCGGACATGGATCGTTTATCGCATTTTATTCACAAATCCAGTTTCAATTAATTGTGCAGAAAAAAGTCATTGAAATTAAAGCTCATAAAACTATATACAATCGACTATGTTCCAAAAATATTGAATAGATTGACGATGATATCAATAAAACATGATTTGGTTTAAGAGCTCGATTATTCAAAGTTGATTAATGATTTTAGAGCAAAGAAAAAGGGGATTATTTTTTATGCCTAACAATGTATTAATATTTTTAGATGATTTTTTAAGATAATTAAATATTAGTTATTTTAAGTTTTTGCAAAAAATTATTTACAGTAAAAAGGCATCATTTATTTGATTTGCTTTATGTATCAGCTGACTACGGGCCGGTACTGTATATATATCTCATCAGGACCAATATGAAAGCATTTTTAAATGATGATTATTCTGAAAAGCCTCACTAGTATAATTTTGGGCTAACTCTGTTATTAAAAATAGCCCAAATTAAAATTTGTTGGTCTTTTATCCCACATTGTTAATAGTTGCAATGAAACAAGTATATCAAGAACCTTTAGAAGTTTGTAAAAAGGTTTATTTTTATATTGCTATGAGGACATAAGCTTATGTATATGTTTAGATTAACCTAATTACATTAGACTATTATAATATCTGAATGGCGGAGAGACTATGGGCGTGTAAAATCGTAGGTATATTACACTCTATACCCAGAGCAGGCAGCAGCTCTTTGGTATTTTCATAAATTGAGACAAAATATGAATAACATAACACAGTTGAGGACATGTAGTAGCAAGATATATTAACCTACCCACAATTGACAGTAAGATATACATAATTGGTTTTTCTGTATGTGTAGTTTTAGGGTTTATGACTATGAAAAACCGCATTATGAACTTCCAGTTTTCAATCTCCCATTGTTGATTCACTTCTTGTTGTAGAAAAGCTCTAACAGTTACCATTTTAGCTACCAGAGCAAGTGTTTCACCATAATCCACTCCTTCAGTCTGATTATTTCCAAGAATCACAAGACGACCTTAATGTCTTTCAAGAGTATCATCAGCATTGAACTTAAGACGAAACACCCATTTGCAACCTAGAGCTTTCTTTCAATGTGGAAGATCCTCCAATGTCCATGTTTCTTGATCTTCAAGTGAATCAGTTTCATTTTATGGCAAAACGCCAATTTTCATCATGGACTGCGTCTTTGAAGTCTAGAGGTCCTCTCCAGTAGTTATTGCAAATATATAAGCTCTGTGACTCTCAGAATAATCAGATCAGAGATGTAGTTGTCAATCGGGTAAAGAGTCACACACGGATGAGGTGTGTAAATAAGACTAACCATATGATCTGCAAACTAAGTTTTTTTTTGTAGAGTTGCAATGTAATCTACCAACTTCGACCTCAATTCGCTACAATTTTTGACTTTGTAGAAGGAGTTGCAGTCAAAATAAAAGGGAGAGATAAATCATCAATAAGCCTTGAATTTTACTGTTAAAATTATTATAATTTGCATAATAATAATTATTATTTATATAACTAATGAAAGTATTAAATCTCTAATTCAGTTTATTGATAATTATTCAAATGATATGACACCTTATAAAATTATAATACAAAGTTCTTAATAATCGATCTAAACAAAATTCTACTATTATAATTAAATTTAATATATATAATCTGATAACTAATACATTCAAATTTTGAAAAAAAAGAAATCGACTTAGAATAAAAAATACGAATAGCTTTAATTCATTTTCTATAATTTAACTTTAAAATTCATTAATAACATACCCAATTTTATATTTTATCAATTAAGACACACAACTATAACTAAATGTCCAATAAATTAATCTTATTAGTTTTAAAATTTAATATAAAATGCCTAAAACTACTAAAAATGCCCAAACAATTGATGCCCTAGGCTCATGCCTAAGTTGATTGGGCTCTGGGCCGGGCCTACGTCTCGGACATAGTATTACTAAAGTTTCTGTTTTTTTTTTGGTTACCCATTTGCTAAAAAATGTTGGCGAGTTTATAACATTGAAATCGATGTATTATCTGTTTCATGCATTAAGTATAAGATTTACCAAAAGATACCTAAGAGTGTGCAAAAACCAGATCTAAAAACTTATAAGAATCTAACCATTAATTAGCCTGAAATTATCCCATAAAACCCAATAAAAGAACTACTCGCTCACAATGCAATTAAACAACATAGATATCATATAAAACATCAACAACGAATCAAATATATTAAAGGGATTAAAAAAAACTTCTTTATAGACGTCACAGAAGATTGCTTATTCCCCCACAAGCAAGTAAAGAGAGAAAGAGATGAGAGAACAATGAAGAATATATATTAAACTTCAAGGACTTGCACGTTGGTGGTAAGGCTCTAGAGGAGCTGGCGTGTGTGTCTAGAGTATCTGGATAAAAATATTAGGTTTGCAACACCCAAGTTCCGTAAAAAAAATTTAGAGTTATTTGATGGAAGTTGGTTAAGAAAATAAAATTGAAAGTCAGTTTTATGTTGTTGGAGTTAAGGAGTGGAGTGGGTTAATTCCAATTTTGGTTTAGGAAAAATGGATTTCTGGATTAATATTAAACCATGGGGTTTAATTATTTTTTTGTTTAATTTTATTTTTTTCTTGCTTGATTTAATAAATAAAAATAAATTAAAAACCTCCTTAAATGCTGAAACCCTAGGCTTTTTATCTCAAGTTTTTATGGCCACCTCCCTAGTAAAGAAGAGAAGCTGAAGTTGTTCTTTGCTTCTGAAGGACGAGGAGTCTGAACCTTTGGTGAAAGGAAATTAGTCAGAACTGACAGGGCATGGTAGAATAAAAGTTCAACCAAACAAATTTTCTCCAAAAGTAACAAAAAATTTATAAAATTGTGGCTAGGTCTTATAAATAAATGTTCCACTTTGCTGATTATTATTTGAGTTAGTATTCTAAAAGTTATTTGCATTTTTGTGATGTGTTCTGTTTCTGATGCGATTTGAACCAATGTGGATTCAAAGAGAGCTCGCGAGTTCATCTATTTACGACTCATCATGAAACTTTGAGGGAAGCTTCAGGGTTTATAGGTGTATATTTAAAATTGTGTGATTAAAAATGAATGGTTAAATTTTGATTCGTGACCCCTTATTTGAGGCTGATCATTTTTGTTATTATTCAAATTTTTTGGTTTAGGTAGAATATTGTTTTGTTGATGTGACTGGCTGAACGGTGAGAAAGAGAGGTTGTTAATGTGTTTATGTGACCTTTAAGAAACCCTATAAGCTACAGGAAATTATGGTGAATCGCATGTTGTTTGATTGATGTTATGCGTAACTTTATTTTCTCTTGTTATGAGTTTCAGAGTATATCATCTTTTCCAGCCGATAAAGAGGTTCTATGGTAAAACCTTTTCTAGTTGTAAGGTCTCCAGAAACAGTAAATCCAAAAAGAAAAATCAGTAGGACAAGGTTATACAAGTTACTCTAGTTCTTAGGCTTGCAAACTAACAATCTCTTTCCAGTAACGGCGCCAAAAACATGATGTGCCGACACAGAGTTGTGGTGATGCGTCTGCATGTACTAAGTAATAAATACCCTGGGTACACAAATTCAAAGCTGAAAGTGCACATCGGTCAGAGTGGAGGTTGGTTAAAAAACCAATAAGAGTGTGCAAAGGAGAGAAATAAATCGAATAAAAAACAATAAGAGAAAGAATTAGGCATTTAAGGGATCGCAGAGGGTTTTGTAATCTATCTATCTAGAATAATAGCTAAACAATGCATGTTTACTTCTAAGTCTTGGACATATCAAATACTAGAGTTCGATTAAATTATTTTCATAGAATTAACCGGCTAAAATCCCTATACTCCAATATTCAACTTCTGCAGGCAACAATGTACATATCAAAGTATTATTATCATGTTCAATCCTAGTCTATAAAACTCCATAACTAAGTGGTATGTGCTTGTTATGACGCAATACTCAGATTCAAGCTAGTTCTAGCAATTAAGATTGCATATAGCAAAACTTAACAACCTAAGATCAGCGGCTGATTCATGATGCTAGCTACATGAATTAATACTAAAACTAGATCAAAATAGCAGTATAAACGATCTTGAAAATCTTGGATCTCGCCAACTAAACCTATAGAAACATCGCTCCCTTTGATTTCCTTTCAACCCCAACAAGAAAACTACTCAGGCATGCTTAGAGGAAACATCAAAGCCATATAAAAGTTCATAGATTGCTTATAAGTAAGAGAGTAAGGTTCAGAGATTACTCCAAACTAAGAGTACAACGAGGCAAAGACTTCTCCATAGAATCCAAATTATACCAAAGTGAGAAAGAGAAAGAGGCAGTGATCTTCAAGAGCTTCAACAAAAAAGATGGCTTTTTCAAGCTTCACTGGTTGTGGATATGTTTTCTGGAGTATATCTTGTGAAGTCACACAAAGCCCTAATGAGTATTATAGGTTTCAAGATCCAAAAGTTGGTTTTAGGGCCACATAACTCATTTTGGTCCTTGAAACTCCTCAGGGCATTGGGGATCTCATGAACTGGTCAAAAGTCTCCTTCCTGGTGTGACCATGAAAGCTGAGACCGGCCACGGGGCTCTTGGCTGGTGCCAAGGCCCTCTTCCCACCGGTCAAACTCCTTCTGACTGGTCTTGACATGTCTTCACTCCTCGGGTGATATACATTGAATGGCTGATGGGATTACTCCAAATATTCTTCGAGATGAATCTTGACACTTCTACATTTATACATATACCATGATCTCTGAATTTTCTTCATGGGTAGGTCTTCATCTGATACAAACTTATGAGACTCAGAAACTGTTTCAAAACGAGATTTTTCTCACCTTTTGGTTATTTTTTCGTAAAACCCTATAAAACCACAATAACTCCAAAACACATAATATTACACTATTTTGCATTGAAAATAACCAAAAAATTTCTCAATCCATAGGAAAACAATAACTAAAATGGGTAGAAAAGATGTTATCAGTTTCCCATCTTCGTCAAGTAGAGGTTGTTGATCACCGTGATCAGGAACTTGGTTAGTTGGGTCGATATCGAGGATACCTTGGTCTTGGTCCTTAACTCGGCCATGAATTTTTTTTGTATCTGAAGTATTCTGAGTTCACTTTCAAGTCTATCAATATCTCGAATTGGAGTCACGGCTTGGGGAGGCAAATGTCCACCATGGAAGATCCACCAGAATTAAACATTGAATTCAACAGTTGGCAAACTGTTTCCATGTAATGTTATATAATCAACTCACTCATAAGAATTAAAAATTGTCTAACAAATTAAAGTGATTTTTCTCTAGTATTAGAAAGTTGAAATTGTGTGAACGTGGAGGAAAAAGTACTTATCAGAGGCAGTATGTTGGTGGATGTTTACCTTCAAGTGGGTTTGGAGATGGAGGAAGAGAAGCTAGAGTGTCGAGGTACAGAGAGAAGAGGAGGACAAGATTGTTTTCTAAGGGCTTGATTGGTAGTTATTTAAGGAGAGCATTAGCTTTCCTTGTTGATTCCGCTGGTGCTGCTGCAAATTCACCAGTAGGTGGTGTGGATTCGGTTAAGGTTTTATATATACTAGGTTTTGATTTAATATAGGATATGATAATAATATTTCTAGTATTTGACAAAATTTAGTAATTTTAATATCTAAAATTTCAAAGAAGGATTAATTAACTTTAACGTATAAATCCATTGACAACATAAGATATGATTCATCTATTCATCATATAATATACAATTTATCTTAAAAATTTGTCGTGTTTTCCATTTTCAATGCGTTATGCTTTCTAATATTTAGTAATTTTGATAAGATTTAAACCTATAGTATATATTTTGAATCTAAACCATAAGTTTTTGGATATGTCATTATATTTTTTTTTATTTTTTTTTTGCTGTGTTTTCTCCTTTTCTTTTTCCTCATTTTATGAGGTTTTATCTAATTATCAAAACTTTTTTTTTAATTTTCTTTACTTATTTACAATAAATAAAAGACTAAATATTTATTCTGAAACATTATTATACTAACTGCCTTTATTTTAAAGGTTTTCTTGTTAATATTAAATAATTTTTTAATTAAGTTTCTGAAAAATGAAGTTATGAAAATAATATAGCTTTTAATATAATTTATTAATAAAAAGTTAATGCATAATTTCTTTATATAATAAACTAATTATTTTTTTATTTTGGTGATGTTTACCCTTTTAAAATTATTGGTAGATATCAATTTTTACTTTTTAAGTTTTTAGTAGGTTAGTGTAAGTAAATTTGTTAAGTATTGACATTAACTTTCTAAAAATATGAAGTTATGAAAATAAAATATCTTTTAGTATTAATCAATGATAATATGTTAATTTATAATTTCTGTATATACTAAACTTGTTAGTTTGTATAATTTCTATTTTATTTTTAAATAAATATATTTTAAAATTATTAATTAATAAGAAGTTAGAACATAGTTTTCTTGTATACTAAACTTGTTATTTTATATAATTTCTATTATTTTGTTATATATTTTGATGATGTTTTCCTTTTTATTTTTTTACAGATGATGATTTTTCTTTTTAAGTTTTTTTTAGGTTAGTATAAGATATTTTGTCAATTATTGACATGCACCAATAGAATTTCATTTCTAAAATCTTACGTGGATGGTCTTAACATCAAATAGCTTTAATTTATATAATATAAAACGTTAATTTTCTAAAAATATATGAAGTTATGAAAGTAAAATATCTTTTATTATTGATCATTAATAATAAGTTAATACATATTTTGGTATATACTAAACTCGTTATTTTATATAATTTTGATTATTTTTTTGTTAAGTAAAATATCTTTTAAAATTAGTCATTAATAAAAAATTAATACATACTTTCCTTATATACTAAACTTATTTGTTTGTATAATTATTATTATTTTGTTGAATTTTTAAAATTTTAGCAGATGTTAATTTTCCTCTCTAAATATTTTGGCAATTATATATTTCTTTTTCAACTTTTTGGTAGGTTAGAGTAATTTTATTTGTTAAATATTAACATGGACCAATAAGATGTCGTTTCTAAAATCTTACATGGGTGATTTTAATATGTACCTTCAACTTTTATATATTATAGATTTTTAAATGATTTATTTTACTATTAATTATATACACTTTTCTTTTCTAAGATTCTGTTAAAATATTTACAAAATTCATAATTTTATGAATACGCATTTTAAATCACCAGAACATGTATTTTAAATGGTATAATATTATTCCAGAACATACACAACCACTAGATTATGTTTTCTAAAACTAAGAACACATATTCTACATATTCCAGAAAAAGACCAACTCTTAGAATACATATTTTAAAACTTTCAGCATATATTCTATCAATTTCAGAACGCATCGCATATCTAGATATTGTAGATCATGAACAAGTGCTATGAAAGGTAATCTAACTTTCTCAGAACATGGACAACGCCTAAAATTCAAATTCTAAATGCTAAAATATGTTGTGAATATTTCAGAACAAATTTTTAACACCGGAAAAAAACAAAATTAAAACTGTCTATAATGAAAATTTTCTTCTTAAAACATGTTTCATTCTTATGTTTATGCGTAGCTAGATATTTTTAAAGCATATTAATCATGTAGTAGGATTATTTCTGAAAATTAGGATAATTTCAAAAAAGTATACATTAAAAACCTCTATAAATTAATAATTTTGGGATCAGAGAAAATTATTAATATAGAGAGAAATTAATCTATCCATAAATTTATAGAGATATTTTCTGAATTTGATACTTAGGACAATCTGATAGAGGTAATTTATCCGTCAGATTTTAGAGGGATACGAGTTGGAACAATGTGATCCAAGTAAAATCAATGTTTTATATGAAATCATTTTGCACTCTCAGCTTGGACAGTTAATGTTCAGCAAGATTATTTCTGAAAATTAGGATAAAGTCAAAAAGTATACAGTAAAACCTCTATAAATTAATAATTTTGGAAGCATAGAAGAGGTATTAATTTATAGAGAGATTTTCTGAATTTTTTAGTTGAGACAATCTGATCCAAGTAATTTATCCGTCAGATTTAAGGGCTACGAGTTGGGACAATGTGATTCAAATAAAATAAATGTTTTATATGGAATCAATTTTGCAGTCTCAGCTTGGACAGTTAATGTTCAGCAAGAAACAATAGCAAACTGTTTCAGACACTAAATAAAAAAGTTGAGAGAATGTTGTATTAGGAAATTTGGATGGATCAACTTTTGAAATTAGTGCTCATGAACTTGACGTGGTGATTAATAATCTCGGCTATCGCAACAGAATGAATGCTAATAGTATATTGAACTATCCAGTTTAGAACGATACATGTTAAGAAGTTCAAAATTTAGAAGAAATTATGGGTACTATCCTTGATGACGATGATAAGGTTGTAGATGATAATATAATGCCTTTTTAAAGAAGCAATTATCGGATCTAGAACCGTTCATAAGTTTTGCATGCAGTTCGAGAAGACAACACCATAAGTCGTTAATGTTTTCAGAAAGATTAGAGATGAGTTCCAATAATAATGCATGTTTATAAATAAAACAAATAACACTAGAGTCATATTCTACTAAATTTTCTTAGTTATATTTTTTTACTTTATAAAATTATTAATTTAGGTTATTAATAAGACTATATATTTACGTAGGAGTTTCAAAAATATATTTTATTATTATCTTATTGAATTATGTAAATTTTTACATAGACCCAATTCAGAACAGAAAAATGTTTCTTAAATTTATAGTCTAATGAGAATATTGTTTTCCTCCCTAACTTCTTAGAATTTCTCTTGTCCTTCATTCACCAATAACTTACCACCATTTACCTCTCTTCGTTGAAAAAAGATTGGATAGTTATATGGTTTGACAATTGGACCAGTTTAATTTATAAAATATCCTTTTTTCTTTACAAACGAAGTTTTGGGGCCAAGTCCTATAGTCTACAATGTCAGAGTCATACTTTGTATATATATATTTTTTAAAACAATTGTAGCTCTTTCAAGCAACATCAAATTCAAATGACATTCTCGCTCCCTTAAGAAGGACCCAACACGCCACTAGTTCAAAAACTACTAGGTACTGTAGAAAACATTTTAAGTGGGGCATATCAAATCATGATTATATATATTAATTACCATAAGATTAATTTAGAATTTTTTGGTTACTAAGAAGGAGTTTGGATCCTCATAATAAGTAGAAAAAACAAATGAGACGGAGGAGCATAATAAACATTCTGGAACACTGTAAAGATCCTAATTAGAACAAATGTCTTTAATGCTTATTGTCAAAATGTATAGGTCACAGAACAAAAGATAGAGGGCTACTAAAGTACTAATACTAACATAACTCTAGTTCCCTCATGTGACCCTTTCTTAACTTATGTCTCAAACTTGGACCACAGGACCATGTGATTTCTCTCTGCGACTTTGAAACACACATAAATGTTGTTTATATTACCAATTTACCACCCACCCAAATTTTATCATCACACCATCATCTCCACCATCATCATCATCACCAATACCAAAACCTACACGTACTTACAAGAGCCTTACCATATTATCACATGCAAAAACTCTTTGCTAACATATTTTCAACATTAAAAACAATACAAAACTAATAATTTAAATTGTTGACCAAAAAATCTCATTCAAAAAAAGAAATTGCAATTAATTCATACAAAAATTGCAATGGGAGGAAAAAAAGAAGAGATTATCTCCATTATTATCTGTGACAAACACATCTGTAATGATAAGCACTGTTGATAGGGTCATTGCCTTCAACCGGGACTTGCTCAGCTCTGCATTTGTATCTGCATCCTCTACACTCATTGTACGTACAAGTTGGTGCCGTCGACCCTATCATATGCCTCCTCTTTGAATTCTGCTTTTAAATATTTAATTTCAAATTAAACATATATTATATACTACTATATTAATGTATATTATTCTTTGTACTTAATTGAAAAATGCGAATTTACCAGGAGAAGTACTTTTGAGGAAACTGAGACCGTATCTTCGACATAAAGAGGTCTTGAGGCTAATTCAAGAAAAGAAAACAACATAACACATACACACACACACACACAAATGAGAGAGTATGCGGGAAAAAAACCCAGTGTAGTCGTACTGAAATAAAGTTAATAGATTGAAATTAAGATGGAATTTGAATAAGAACCTTGAGTAACATAGTTTCCAAGAAGCAAAGCAAAGAGAAGAAAGAAGATTGATACGCATCTTGGCTTGATGTTTTTCATTTCATGCTTCATTCTCTTCTTCCTCGTCTTCTTTTTATTAATTCTTCAACTTGCTTTATCTATGGACCAAATATTGTGGAGAGAGATAAGTTCTGTAAATTTGGCTGTAAGTTTTGTCTTCTACTTATCATCAAATGGTGAGTTTGTGCACACGTAGAGATAAGAGTTAGAAAATACTGAGGATGAAGTATTTACTTTTAACCCACAAGATTATTTAAATACATTTAACTCTTCTCTATCTTTATTTTTAACACGACATCAAATTTAATTTTTTTGGTCAAACACTCTTCCTCTCTCCCTATCTTATCCGTTGTCTCATTTTCCATGCCTACAAAATTGTTAGGCGCTAGTCGCCTAACCAATAATTTGGAGACAAATCGGAGATTAATCAGGAGCAAGTTTTTAGTGTATTTATTTAATATATATGAAAAATATAAAATACAAAAGTATGTTATATATATATATATTTATATGGAAAACTATGTATAATTACATATGAAAAAATATTTTATGATTACAAGAAAAATATTACTAGAACAATATTAGAAAATACATTAATGACTAGTTTAACATATAAAAAATTACTGTTAAGTGTCTAATTTAAATAACCAAAGCGTCCTTAAAATCATATGGATAAAAAAATTAACTACAAGAATATCATTATGAAAAACCCACATGATATATTCGGATTCTTTTTTAAAAACATGAAATATTTACGATTTTGTCACATCGATGGCCTAATATAGATTTGTTTGAACGAATTTTTTTAAAATTTTGCTGCAGACTACGTCTGTAAATTCACTTTTAACCGTAGATTTACTTGACTTAATTATAGTAGATTATTTAACTCATTGCAGAATTGTTAAACTCACATATATTTTTATAAGATTTTCATAGAAGCAACATATTTTTAAAATTTCTAAATGTAGAAGAAATTCTTCTGTAAATTTAATATTTTCTTGCAAATTTACATCGTAGATTTATTTTTAAGTTATCACTGAATGTTTTGTGATAGATTTAATAATAATGACCATATATTTGTTTCACAAAATTTAATTGATAAAATAATATCAGAGTTAATGCAGATTTTACTATGTTATGGAAGATTTATAAATTTTAGAAAATTAGCTACGGGAGATTTTTAGTGACCGTATATTTTTTACTGCAGCTTTTATATCGCAGGAATTGTTGAACATATATAGCATATTTTCATTCATTTAGCATGTAAATGAAGTTTTTTTGTTAGAAGTATACCACAATTTTTATTAGGTTTTGTTTAGCTCCCATTTATCTTTTTCCATAATCATTCATTCACCTTTATATTCAACCCTAATCTAATCACTTTTATGAATTTTCGTTTTATCCTATATATATTTGCTTGTTATAGAGAAGGGTCATCCTTGTTTCTGGAAGGGATATTCTTAAATAATTTATGGTTGTTTGCTGTTGATAGCAATAGTGGTTCTAGAAGTCTATTAGCAAATATAAAAACTAAATTTTATGAGTTACTTGGAATGTTGTATTAGCATTACGGTTTGGATAAGATATTATGCAATGTTTAGTTGAGTTAAATGCTTCCAAAAAAGCTCCATTAAAAAATACCAGCAGATCAACCTCCATTTATTATTGGTAAGTGTAGACAATTTCAAGTTTTTAGGTCAATCAGTCGGAAACAGTTAGATTTTGTGTCAAAGTTTAGCAGAATATGTTTCAAAAATCTGAAGTCGTTGATGAAGATGAATTTGTGGCTAATCATTCATAGCAAAAAACCTAAGGCCTGAAGACATTGACGTTGGTAGTGACAAAAACCTTCGCAAATTTCTGAGAATGAAGCCTATAATGACATATTTGATTATTGTAACGATTTGGATGGAACTGATTTAGATGATAAGAACTTTAGCAAATATGGGATGCCACCAGAAGAGAAAGTCAATGTAGCTATGAAGAAAAAGTGAATCAATGACATTCTTACATCAACCTACTGATCTGCCTGATTTTGTTAATTTAGAGATGCATTCCGTGACAATGTTATGCAACAAAATATCATTTGGAGACAAAGTTGAAGATCTTAGCAGTACTTCAGAGTTTTGATTTTCGTGTAAATTATTCAACACCATCAATTATTAATTGTATATTGTTGGGTAAAAGGGTGTACTTTGATGCTACAAACAGGAAATAATATAAAATTTCATGTTTGTGTGTATGTTTCTGAACATTTGTGCTATTACTAATGGGTCTGCATCTTCACGACAAGCAAACATGAGATACTTGTAGTATTATATATAAGGATTATAATGGTGGAATTGGACCAACCAGTGCAGTGCATGTTACCGAGGCACTTACCAAACGATTTCAGATCAAGGTATTAACTACACCTAGTATATAGTACTTGTTCCATCTTGTAAATGACATCTAAATCGACTGTTTTCATTTAATTTTCAGATGAATTATTGGAAGGCTTACCATACATTATGAAATGCCAGCGAACTGGTAAGAAGCTCTCTAGAGAGTGGGTATCAGCAGCTGCTTGCCTACTTAAACATGATACGCATAGAAAATCATGGGGCGTTTACGCGACTTGAAGTTGATGGGAACGAACTGTTTATATATTTGTTTTTGGCATTTGGCGCAAGTAAATACTGGATTTCCATTTATGAGGAAAATCATGTTCATTGATAGTACATTCATACATGAATTATTCAAAAGTACACATCTTACTGCAAAGGCTCAAGATGATAATTTCAGATATTTTCTATAGCTTATGTTGTGAGAGATACAAAAAATGTTGAATCAGGGGACCAATTTTTCAAGCAACTAAGCTATCTGATCCCAGATGATAAAAAGCTTATGATTGTCTGATAGAAACAAATCAATTGGTAAAACAATTTGGGCAGTCTATCCAATATCCCAGTCGGGGATATGCATGCACCATCTTTACAAAATTATTCTGGTTTGATATAAAGGTGGAGAAGCGTTTAGGTTAGTTAAGAAGGCTGCCAATTTGCTTACAGTTGTTGATTTTCAAACAACATTTGGTCAGATTCAAGTGTTGCATCCAACACTTCATAACTATCTACAAAGAGTTGATATAAGATTGTGCACATGTGCGCATTTCCCTGGTGATAGATATAACATTCGTACTAGAAATATTGATGAGTCGATATATATTGTTCTATCACATTGAAGAAATTTGCCTATTGTACAACTCTAAGAGGCAGTCAGGTACATTATAACAAGATATTTTTCTGAGTGAATGAATGATGCATTAAAAATTCAGACAACCCTTACACATGGAGGTCTATCTGTCTTCTCTACCTTCACTACTATCTTTTTATGACATCTTTCTTTTCCACACAAACCTGAGGTTTCACTTTCTCTCCTTATTTCTGTGGCTTTTCAACTCTGTTTTCTATATTTTCAGCTTTATGTTCGTTCCCTTTATTCGTCACTCTTGTACTTGGAAACTTATTGTATGATGTTTCATTAACTTCTACCTTTTATGACTAAATATCAAACATAAAAAATGCAAACAAAATATAGATATAAGATTGAAATAAGATTAAACAATGAGTCTAAATTTATGGTAAAAACAATGAGTCTAAATTTTTGTTTCACCATCATACACATTTTGAGTACAAAGTGACATGAGATTTTTCAATGCATGATAACTAACTTACAGGTGCTGCACTTGTCACTTCTTCACTCCACAATGTTCTTTGCTTGAGCTTTTTCAACATCTTGGACGAATTTCTTCATAAATGAGAAATGGTTCAAAACTCTTTTTATTCATCTGTGTTTTTCTCATTTGCTTTCAATCTATTCACTAAATCACCCATTCTCATTTGCTTTCAATCTATTCACTAAATCACCCATCAAATACTTCATGTCATCAACACTGCCACTCAAACTTTCCATCATCTTAAACATCCCCATCATGTCCACAAAATTCTCTTGAGCATCCTACAAAATCAAAACCAAGAAAAACCAATGATAATAAAGAGAATCAATGACACAATTTATATAGCCAAATACAATCATCTAATAAAATTATATCATATAAAAAATTGCAGTCACAAGCTACAAGACACATTCAAGATACAAGGCATATTTTCAAGATTCAAGACATCTTTAATTTTAATAAAAAATTCAAAACAGGCCCAAATAAATCAACAAGACACAAGATACAAGAATTTAGCAATCACTATGAAGAATGTAAAGAGACCACCATACCTTTACATGTTCCTTCCCTTTCATCATCTTCGTTTTAGTTGTTTCAGCATCATCAACATCTTCACTTATCATTTCTCCAACAACCAACTTGCAATTTTTGTTCTTCCCATCTTCAGACCAACTATTGGCTCTTAACTTACCAAACATGATATCTTTAACCATGTTTCTCACTAATGGATATGTCTTGGCCTTTGGACTCTTCATTGGAAACATATGCCAACTTGGTACCTGTACCATATGATTCATCCGCTTTTACATTGAATGATAAAGAGTTAGGAAATATGTTAGCTTTAAACACAAATAATTTTGAAAACTAACATATACTTACTTTTCCATGATCAGCCATCTCTATGCTTATGAATTCATCAAACTTAATAGGTTTCGTGCAGAAAACCAGTTCATATGTGGAACCTCATCAAGATCTTCTTCATTTTTCTTTAGCTTCCTATTCCTATAAGTTTCTCTTAAACCAGAAACGTGCTCATACACCTTAGTCAACAAAACTTGAACTGGTACTTGGAGTGTGTAGCTTTTTTATTTAATCTGAGTCATCTTGATTGAACCAATCACATGCTCAAAAGCTACTCATATCCACATATACTTCTCAAAAGCCTCTTTATCATCAAGAACTAATTTAGCTGTTTCCGGTGATATCTTTGATCCTTTGTGAATGTCAACTACTGCAAATGACAAAAAGTTACCTGCTTCACCATAAGGCTCTTATCAAAATGCCTAGAATGGCTTTTACCCATCACAGTCATCAATTCCTCAAATGTCGGCCCTGTAGCTGTAGATATTTCCATCTCTTTCCAAAATTCTAGATGTCTAAGATCACATACGTCAGATGGTTGAATTGGAGCACATGTTCAGTCCGGTAAAAGCTGCAAACTTATTAATAGAGAAATGTAGAGGCTGGCCATCAATAAGGGACCATATCTCATATTCAAAATTAACCAATAGCTGGTTGGCCAATAAGTACTCAACTCTCTTGGCAGCAAAAATGTAATGCAGATCAGTGAACTTGGCAAATACACCAACAGAAGATTACTTCAAAACTCCAACACAACATCTCCTAATTCATGTTTCACTATACCAAAGTTGGCCATCTCACAATAGTGATTCATGCTAAGATTCCGCAATGGAGATTTCCCTTTTTTATGCAACCGAGAAGGATACCCACATACCACACTAGAAGAAGCCAGTCATATACAAATAAAGTCAAACTTTTAGTTAGCCACTAAACAGAAAACTGGAATAACACATAAAATAAGCTATAACACTAAACAATAACAACACAACTACAGTAACACCAACTGATCAATAACATCAAAAGCATTAAAAATAAAACTTTGTCATAATAGAGATACTAGAAATAAATCTGCGATAATTTGATGAAAATTTCATTAAAATCGACTATTAAACAAAATCACAATAGCAAAAAATCTACAATGTAACAGAATCACAAATAGTCAAACTATGCAATGACACATAAATTCGATGACCAAAATCTGCAACAACAAAGGAAGTCAATTCAAGAAAATTCTGCCATAACAATAGAACAACACTCATTGCATATGAAATAAAACACCAAAAATCTGCAATAACTAAGGAAATAAATATCCAAAATGTCTGAGGTAACACAAGATAACATAAAAAGAATATGCATAACTTAACAAAAATATGTGGTTATTAGAATGAAAATTTCAAGCACAAACAAAGGAAACATAACAACCACGCATACATATCTGAAATGATACTAATTCTATGAAAATATTGCAGTCAAGACAAACATCTAGGCGGTAATATTTTTACAATTGACCTAATTCATTCTCACCGGAATCAGGAGGTGTTTGGGTGGGTGTGACTGACAATTGTTGGAATCTAGCTAGTATTTCCACTTTAGAGAGTTATATTTCAAGATCTTAAAGAAAAAAATACTATTAGAAACCACAAATAAAAAATTACCCAAATAAAAAAACTGGTGGAGTAACTTACTAGCGACCATCACCAAATTATAAGAACACTGACGGAAAAGATGGTGACAACGAGGATGCTGATTCACAGCGATGAGCTCAGGAAAGTCAGAAGATCTGGGTTTGAGGTTTTCTAGGGTTCATAATTTGATTTGAAAGTTTACAGATTTACAACAGTAGCTTCTTCTAGGTGTAAACGCAGGAGATGACAGATAACAAAATTGCGGTGGAGAGAACCAATGGCAGTGGAGGCAAGATGACAATGAATGTGCTCTCTTAGGGCTTTTTTTGTTCTAACTATCATGAAGAAAAATTATGCATGAAATATATTGTATGTTAAAAAATAATATCACATTATTGACACAAAACATGGGAAGATGTCTAAACATTATGAACTTTCAAATTGTAGACTTTTAAATCCTCAACTTTTAAGATATCGTTTAAATGTTTGAATTTTCATTGAACAAGATTTACCTCTAATTTATTGAACTTGCCATTGCAATGATTATTTATTATAAATTTTGTTTTCATATTTCATTTTCTTTATGTTTTAGATTTTTTAATTAGTTTGAATCTTTTATATTGTGGGCAAACTTTTTATTAAATGAACCAAATCATAACGTGTTCTAAGATCCAAGATTATTTTTAAAGATGAAATTTAGTAAGGAATATGAATAATTACAGCTTAGATAGGATAATAAAACAAGCTTACAACATTATCCAAAATATATAATCTTTTTGTGGAAAACAGAGCTTGAAGGAGGAGTATCTCACTTCAGTAGTGGCTACAGAGTATTAGGTAGCCAACAATTAAGCATCTAATCGATCATAAACATAGTATATTTAAGATCCTGAACAGATTTTGGGATGGTGTGCTCCAAAGAAGCTGCAGAGTGAAATGGTTGAAGGTAGGGTCAGCCATTGCGCTCTCCTGAAAGGTTGAATGTAGTTGTTTGGAAGACCATACGGAGGATTGTTCTGTTGAAGAGGTTGAACTGTGAGGAGGTCAGATGATGAAGCATGGTAGTGTTGGAGATTTGACATTGTCTGAAGTAAAATAAATAAAAGCCTAGTTTCAAGAAGTTTGAATAAGCATTTCCAATTTCAATTAGTTCTGTTATTGAGTTCCTTAGTTTTTTCATGTTCCGTTGTAAGTCTTCTACTTAAGCAGATACTTTCCTGATGCAGGCACATATGCGTGATCATAGATATTAGATGAATGAAAGATGGTGAAGCGGTTTCTGGACTAAGGTCACTCTCAACAGATCCGAGTGGGTGGAGATGGAATGAAGTGGAATCGATGGAGACTCTTCAACTGGACTTCATCACTCTTTGAAGAATTTAGTGGATGAATGATGAGTAAATTGTAACCAGGAGAATCTAAAGATACCACACAGATGATGGAGGATCTGTGATAGGTCTAGAGCATTGAAACTTCACACAAGAAGATTGAGGCATTTTTGGTTCTTCCACAAAGGAAAACTACGTTTTATTTCATCAAAAATTATTGTTACATGCTAAGAAGAGAATTTATAAATAGTCCAGAATCAGGGGATCTCTAGGTTCGAATGTTTTTACATTAAAAAGACTAAACTTGCAAAAAGAACAGACTCAAAAAGGACTTAAAACAATAAAACATGTGTTTATTAAATATTAAAAATGTATCTTAGATTTTTTGAAATGGCTTGATCTTCTCATTAAATGGTGGACAATGCAATTCCCTTAATTCCTTGAAGAATCGGTAGAAATAGAATTGTTGGAGTTTTGAAACATTCTTGAGCATTTTTCACCTTTTCATGTTGCCCCTTGTCTTTTTGGAATTCTTCATGCTCTATGAGTGTGAGGAGACTTTCTACATACCGGTTGAAGCTCTCCCTTAAACATTTAGTTCTTGACGTTGTACTTGGTGATTGTTCTATGGTTGCTATGGCGATATCTTCACCAGACTGATTCTGCCAGACTTCTCCAGACTTGACTGACTTTCACTAGACTTGACTAAAATGACTTCTCCAGACTTGTCCAAACATGACTAATTTTCACCAGATTTTGTTAAAATATGTGATCTCTATGATAGAAGAATTCAAACACAAGAGGAAGAGGGAAAAGGAGAAAGCTAGTTGATAAGGAACTAGAAAGAAAGAACTAGTTGTGAAGAAACTAGAAGAAGAAATAGTTGAGAAGGAACTAGAAGGGAAGGAACTGGTTGCTAGGTAACTAGAAGAAAGGAAGCTGTCACAAATAAACTAGAAGCTAACTAAATGGAAAAATGGAAGCAAAGGACAGCATGGGGGTGCCAGAATCAGGGCATGGAGCTCTCCACTGTTGGAGTAGGTGAGCTGCTCCCTCCTCTCTTCTTCACGCCAACTCCTCCTTCTCTCCTTCCTTCTTCACGCCATTCTCCTTCTCTTGAGCGCCTCTTCTTCTTGTTCTTCTATGTATAAACTCTATAAATACATGTAATGTGATGTAAAGAAAAGTGTGAATAAGAGGATTAAAAGTTTAACATTCTCTCTACCTCTTATTTCGCCATTATACTCATCATTCTTATTATCCATTCACAAAACATATACTTCCATACTAAACTCTTTAATTCAACAATTCTCACGCCAATCTCTCTAGCTATCTCCAATCTCTCAACTTGTTTTTTTTTCAACATGGTATCAGAGCAGGTTAAGGCTTAAAAGGCTTAATAACCTCATATGATTCTCTCTTCTCTGCGCTTCTAATCTATTACAATACACTCTTCTAAGTTCTATTCACTCTGAGATTAATATCCTTGAAATCGGTTAGATTTCAAGTTGTGAAAGAACTAGAAGTGTGTATTGTTACTAGAAAATGATGACAAATTGAGGGAGATTTCATTGACCTCTCCTTGGCTTCTTTTCTTGGGGAGCTCGGTTTTGTTTGTAGCTCATTAGAGAGAGTAGATCCTTTCCTTTGTTTCTCTTGTGTGTGGAGTCTAGATCCACATACAAACTTTGAAAAGGGGTTGTATCAACATCAATCCCGCGGTGATCCTCTTTGGAATCAAGATCCAGAGGATTTTTAAAATAATTCATCCGTGAGTTCAAGAAGCTTGTCATGGCGTGGGAAATAAGGCATCTAGGAGATGAAGAGTGTTTTTGGCGTGATGGTTTAGAAGAGGAGAAGGCTGGGTGGTTACCTTAAATGGTGATCCAAGCAAGCTCTAAGTGAAGACAAATCATTGAATAGGAAGTAAACTGGCTGGTGATCAAATGAAGACATCCAGCAAGAAAGAAAAGGTGCTTACCTCAAAGTGAATGGAAGCACTAAACCGGCTGTACAAACAGTCAAAGAAAATGTGAATCTAGTTCACATAAGACTTCAAGAAAAATATGAGACAGCTCATAGTAAAACTTGGAGAAAAGGAGAAGCTTACCTTAGAGAGAGGAAGCTGAAGAAGGATTAATCCCGGAAGAGACTTGCGGAAGAGAAGTGACTAGAGGAGTTCACATCTTTAACCCGGAAGAGACTTGCAGAAGAGACGTGACAAGAGGAGTTCACATAGAAGACTTGCATGAAACAGAGATGAAGCACAAGGCTGAAACGTTTCCTGCAAAGAAAAGGAAGTGGTCAATAATTTTTTGATCAAAGAGACACAGTTGATAAGAGGAAAATCAATTGTGGAAAAGTTGATAAAAGAAGCGGTGAAGAGATAGTAAGCAATGTTTTTGGAAGGGGTTGGTTGTTTTGTGATTCTTTAGAGTTTGATTCCAGTTATGGTGATTGGAAACTCACGTTCACTTGTAACTTCAAGCATTAAGGAGGAGAAGAGTAAGGCTGCTGAAAGAGGTGAAACCTCAGAGGAAGAGGTTAAGAGCGATTGTTGCTCTGAGAAGAAGAAGAGCAACAGCAACTCAGTGAAGCACTTGGCGAATTCTCAGCCTCAGTAACAGGCAAATCAAACTCTGCAAGACTCATTTCCAAGAAGTTCATGACTTCCAAAACCAATCTCATAGGCTAATGCTATCTTTCATTGGTGAATCTTTCAACAAGCGGAAGATTCATATGGTCCAAAAAGTAGTTGCTCCAAGGTATTGATTAAATGGTGCTTATGGAGGGTCATATTCTTCCACATGGTCTTCATCCTCTCTTGAGGCCGAATCACTTGATCCAGGAGGTCTTGAGAGAGTGGTGATCATACTCAACCATGTGGCGATCCAAGCGGAGCAATCTACAAGAAGAAGTGTGTATAGGCTCAAGCAAGCTATTCATGGTGGTGTTATGTGGAGGTAGATGATGTCCTTTGCGGCCTAATCCAAAATGGCTAGCAGACGAAAGCTTGTCCTAATTGGCAAGTGAGATAGATAGTCTAAGAGGAGGCGGCATCATTGGCATAATCAAGCTTAGTGCTATTTCCTTTGCAAGAGTGGTCCCTTGGCAATGGGCTAGTCTTGAAGGGAAGTGTTGAAAAAGCGGTGAGCTCCAAATTATGCAACGGTCTTCCTTGTCAAGTTTGGTTCTTCCTATACTCGAACCAAGCTTGAGGGGGAGTGTTGAAGAAGACCGTTGAAGCACCAAGTTAGGTGATGGTCCAAGAAGAAGAGGACTATCAAATTGTACCATGGATAGGTACGGCATTCTGAGAGGAAGCCGGGAGAGTCTTACCATAAGCGGGATTAGAGCGGATGGCTCTTTGAAGAATCAAGATCAAATCTATGAAGGGTTGAAGCCAAGATTGATCTTGATAGATGGAGTGTGAAGCTCAGACCAAGAGGCGTTCATCTAGGAGGCTGTGGAACGGTAAACAAGGCAACAAGGCACTCCAAGCACCGTATGAGGAGACGATGGCGAGAGAAAGCCGGGAGACACATACGAGTAGCTATGGATGATGTTGTAAGAAAACCGAAGGAGAAACCACCTTTCAGACCTTATTAGGTGTGGTCATCCGAGAAGCAGCGGGAAGTGGCGTCAACCGGATAGAGTATACTCCCAAGGGTGATCAAGAGGAAGCCAATGACAATGTGAGTATTCCGTGAGCTAGAAGATGTCATCCGAGGAGCTTGAAGTCAAGATTAAGTTTGAGACAAGAAGCCCGAGGAGACATGATCCGAGTGAAGCTTAGAGAAAACAAAGCCTAATCCGCAAGGAAGAGTAAAGGCCATGGGATTCAGTATCCTAGGTCTCATTGAGGTTAGGAGTCATCAAAACCGTCTTGGAGCAAGCAAGGATCAGCTAGCGGATATCCTCATCATGCCATCATCTTCTATCAATGAGGATCACGTACATGGCAAGATTGGCCTTAAGGACACCTACCGACCAATCTTGAGGGGGAGTGTTAAAATATGTGATCTCTATGATAGAAGAATTCAAACACAAGAGGAAGAGGGAAAAGGAGAAAGCTAGTTGATAAGGAACTAGAAAGAAAGAACTAGTTGTGAAGAAACTAGAAGAAGAAATAGTTGAGAAGGAACTAGAAGGGAAGGAACTGGTTGCTAGGTAACTAGAAGAAAGGAAGCTGTCACAAATAAACTAGAAGCTAACTAAATGGAAAAATGGAAGCAAAGGACAGCATGGGGGTGCCAGAATCAGGGCATGGAGCTCTCCACTGTTGGAGTAGGTGAGCTGCTCCCTCCTCTCTTCTTCACGCCAACTCCTCCTTCTCTCCTTCCTTCTTCACGCCATTCTCCTTCTCTTGAGCGCCTCTTCTTCTTGTTCTTCTATGTATAAACTCTATAAATACATGTAATGTGATGTAAAGAAAAGTGTGAATAAGAGGATTAAAAGTTTAACATTCTCTCTACCTCTTATTTCGCCATTATACTCATCATTCTTATTATCCATTCACAAAACATATACTTCCATACTAAACTCTTTAATTCAACAATTCTCACGCCAATCTCTCTAGCTATCTCCAATCTCTCAACTTGTTTTTTTTTCAACAGATTTGACTAGAGTGACTTCTCCATACTTGTATTGATGTCCTCATCATTCCTCCGTCTTGAGAAAGTTCTGCTTCTAGAACTGGTTCACCTGTATGGAAAAGGATAAATCAGAAACATTGAATGTTGGAGAAATAGTTAATACACCTGGAAGTTCAATCTTGTAGGCATTGTCATTGATTTTCTCTAAAACTCGAAATTGTCCATCTCCTCTTGGTGATAACTTTGACTTTCTTTCCTTCTTTTCTCATGTGCAACCAAACCCAATCAGGCGGTTCCAATGTAACCTCCTTGTGATGTTTGTCTGCTTGTTGCTTATTCTTCTCGTTCCTTTTCTATATTTTCCTTGACCTTTTAGTGAAGTTTTTTTTACAAACTCTGCATTTGTGACTCTTTCTGTACTAGAATAAACAACTTGAGGTGGAGGAGTAATATCGAATGGGGTTAGAGAACTAAAACCATAGACAATTTCAAATGGAGAAAGTTTAGTTCCAGTATGTTTAGCATGATTATAGGCAAATTCAATATAGGGTAAACAAGATAACCATTTACGAAAATTCTTACCCACCATAGCTCTCAACAAGGTGGAGGGAGTATGATTAAATATATGTGTTTGACTTTCAGGTTATAGATGACAAGTAGTAGAAAAGAGTAACTTAGTTCCAAGCTTCTTCCACATAGTCTTCAAAAGTGACAGAAATTTTGAGCCCTGGTTCAGAAAATTGTCCTTGGAATTCCCAAACGCACAACTTCTTAAAAAAAAAGATCAGCTGTTTGAGTCGCATCATTTTTCTTGTTACATGAAATGAAATGAGCCATATTTGAGAATCTATCCACAACGTTAAAACTGGAGTCCTTGTTGTTGATCTTGGGAAGCCCTAGAAAAAAAATCCATAGAAATATTTACCTAAGATAAGTCAGGATTAGGCAAAGGTATATATAACCCATAAGGATGTAACATGGATTTTGCTTTCAAGCAAGTTTGATATATTGTGATTTTATCAGTTTTTAGCTCTTTATTTTCTTTCTTTTTCATTTATTTTATTAAGTCAAACATTTTTTATAGTTTTGTAGTTTAATATTGAGTCAAATCAGGTTTTGGATACTTTATGGAGTAAAACAAGATATTAGGAGTAAAAGGGAGCAATTGAAGATGAATGATCATGATGAACCTTCATAAGTTTGTCATCCGTTGAACATCTTCCCATGAACATAATTTTATTACCTTTAGAAACGAAATATCTACGGGAGTTAGCCTTCATTTGGCACCAGTCTTAGTTTGTTCCCATTGATGTTTAGAAAGTTATGCTCATTTTACTGAAGACGTGTCTATTTGGCAAGCAGTGAGCGATTTTGTTCCTAGGAGTACTAGATTGATCATTCCGACAATGGGATTGATCGATCCCATCTTCAGACACATATTTATGTCCCAATTTCGATCTGAATCACTATGGATCTGACCCAATTTGTCTCCTAATATTTTAAAAACCATAGACTCAGATTTTTAGAGATATTCTGAATATTTTAAAGTTCAAAACTTTGTTCTTTTATTTGTAGGCAATTGGGGGCAAATGAATACATCTTCTTGATAATTGAAGAATATTTCTAAGTCTTTCTATTTATTTTTCAGTTCAATCATGTTTTTATCTCTTTCATGTTTCTTTACATCCATGTCTAAGTAGTTTTTAGTTAGGTTTAGGGTTTCAAAAGAATTTCAAAATCATTGAATCATACATAGATAGGGAATTATCGTAGGGTTCTTCATCTATTATTGATCTTATTTCTTGGAGTAAATTGATCACTTAGTCTCTGATTCAGGTTTTAATCTATTCATCAAAGTGTTATAGGTTGTTGGATATAACATAGATAGGCGTATTGTCCTTAACCAATGGAAGCTGATGTTAAGGCAATCCATGAAAATATTGAACCTGATTGTTAATGTTTGTTTAGAATTCTAGATTTAAATGACAGTTTAGATACTTAGGTTGTTATATAAAGTAATTGATATCATGACAGTGTGTTGGTTATACATTGATGTTTGAGTTCTAGATGGTTTCCATTAGTCCCTTATAGTTGTATAGTTCGTGATCTCTTAATCTCTACGACTTTCCCTAGATCTAGAGCTTATTTAGTAGATATTCACACCGTTTTAATTTATTATTTTCATTTTTGTTATCCAAAAATCATATTTATTGTCTTAGCTTAATTTAATTTCTAAAGAATCTTAGTGTAATATTGGTCTATGTGGATTTGAGTTATGCACTTTACACATAACCTTTATACATCTCTTCGAAGAGACCTCAACAGAAGCCGCAAGCCTTCAATACACCTTGGTATAGGGATTATGCAAATTTTCTTTCTGCAATTGCAGAGCTACCATAATTCTTTGGTTATAGGAAGAAGAAGTTCATGCATGACGCTAATAGATTCTACAAGGACGAGTCATACCATTACAAGAAGTGCTCAGACGGATTATTCAGAAGATGCATAACAGAAGAAGAAGTCAGAGGAGTTCTATCTGGATGCCACGGCTCTTACTATGCAGGTCATTTGAAAATTTCTAAAATTGTTTCTAAGGTTTTACAAGAAAGTTTTTTGTGGGCCACTATTTTCAAGGATGCCTAGACTTTCATATCATGATGTAATGCTTGCCAGAAGATGGGCGAAATAAGCAAGAGGAACGAGATGCCGCAGAACTTAATACTCAAGATGGAAGTCTTTGACATGTGGTATATTGATTTCATGGGACCATTCCCAAAGTCTAATGGGTATGAATATATTATTATTGCTGTTGATTATGTTTCTAAATGGGTTGAATCGATAGCAAGTATCACCAATGATGTAAGCATTGTAGTGAAGATGTTCAAGGCGATTATATTCCCAAGATTTGAAGTTCCGAGAGTAGTGATAAGTGATGTAGGATCCCACTTTATCAGTGGAACTATTTGAGCGCTTATCAAGAAGAATGGGATAATACACAAGGTCGCATCTCCGTATCATCCTCAAACAAGTAGTCAGGTAGAGATCTCAAACAGATAAATCAAATCTATGTTGCAGAAATTCACAATAAAGACAAGGAAGGATTGGTTAATGGAGTTTGGCGATGCACATTGGGCATACAGAACCGCGTTCAAGATTCCATTAGCTACCACCCCTTTTAAATTGTTTATAGAAAATCTTGTCATCTACCAATTGAGTTGGAGTACAAGGCCGCTTGAGCCGTCAAGGATATTAATTTCAAGATGAAGATGGCAGCCAAGAGACTTTTGATTGAATTGAATAAGCTGTATGAGATCTGCCACAATGCCTATGAAAATTCAAGGATTTGCATGGAAAGAACCAAAGCATATCACGATTAGAAGATCATTCTGAAGTTATTTGCCCCAAACGATCAGGTTCTTCTTTCTAACTCGCGGCTTAAGCTTTTTCCTAGGTAGTTAAGATCAAGATGGTCGGGACCATTCATCATCAATGAAGTTAAGTCATATGGAACTGTTGTTCTCTTGAACAAAAAAAGATTTATGTTCACTATGAATGGACAATGCCTCAAGCCATATCTAGCAGAAAAAAAAATAGAAACACATCCATCAATCTGATCGATTCTTCTAAAGCTTAAACCTGAAATGATACCACCACTGAGGCAACAATGTAAAAAAGCGAGCTTAGTGGGAGATGTTGAAATATGTGATCTCAAGAAGAAGAATAATTCAAACTTAAGAGAAGGAGGGAAGGAAAAAGAGAACTAGTTGTGAAGAAACTAGAAGGAGAACTAGTTGAGAAGGAACTAGAAGAAAAGGAAGCTGTTGGATCTCAACTAGACAATCTAACTAAACTAAGTGAGGAAGCAAAGAGAGGTATGGGCACAAGCATGGGCGCATCAGAGCAGGGCATGGTGCGCGTCAGAGCAGGGCATGGTGCAACAAGACTATTGGAGCAGCTCACCCATCTCTCTTCCCTTCTTCACGCCCCTCCTCTCCTCTTCCTTGATTCTTCTTCATTTCAATGTAAAAAGTCTATAAATACATGTAATCTCTTGTAAAGAAGTGTGTGTGAATAAGAAGAAATATTCAGCAATCTTTCTCTTCCTTATTACGCCAATTCTCTCATCTCCATCCTTATCTCTTTCTAAACCTCTAAAATCAACATGGTATCAGAGCGGGTTTATCCTTCAACCGCTTAAATCTCACCTTATAACTCTTCTAGCACTCTACAAATCTTATAATCTATAACAATAAATCCTCCTAGTTCTATTCACTCTGAGATTAATATCCTTGGGATCATAGGATCTTCAAGTTGTGAAAGAACTAGAATTGTGTATTGTCACTAGAAAATGGAGACAAATAGAGTAGCAATCTCAGTCATGCTCAAAGGAAACAACTATCTCCTTTGGGCAAAAACCACTAAGACCATCCTTAGAGGAAGAGGACTTTGGCGATATGTTGAGCCAAAAGAGGTAGCGGAAGCTGTAGTGAGAAATGAAAAAGAAGAAGCTAAGGAAGAACAAGAGGAACAATACACGCTCTCTCTTCTTCAAAGCTCACTAGAGTCATCCATCTTGGCGGCCTACTCATATGCCGATTCCGCCAAAGAACTATGGGATATACTCAAGGGAGTATATGGAAATGTCTCAAATATATCAAGAATATTTGAGGTGAAGATGGCGCTGAATGAGCTTCAACAAGAGGAGAAGCCATTCAAGGAAATGTTTGGGGAGTATAGAAGCTTGTGGGCCGAGTTAGAGATTTTGAGGCCACACACAATCGACCCCAAGGAGTTAGGAGAAAGACGTGACCAAGACCAAGTGTTTGGACTTCTCTTGGCACTCAATGCATCCTACAAAGATCTTATCAAGCACATACTCAGATTTGAGAAGCTGCCAAGTCTAGCTGAAGTATGTGGCATGATACAAAGGGAGGAAGGGTCAAGAGACCTATTCCGTGCACCAAGTGAGGCCGCATATCTTGCAAAGAGGAATCTCACATTCGACAAGAGGGTTTTGGAATGTGAGCATTGTAAGATGAAGGGGCACACTAAGGAGAAGTGTTGGACTCTTTACCCACACTTAAGGCCTAAGCGGCTAAAGGAGAATGGAGGTGGACCTAGAGCCTTCATGGGAGTCACGCAACCTGTTGAAGAGATGGTCAGAAGATCCGAGTTTGAGGCTCTCATCAAGAGTCTATCCAAGCTCACAGAATCCGGTAAGAGCCTATTTAGCTCTAAAAGCTCCATTAAGAAGAATATGATCATTGTGGATTCGGGGGCTTCTCATCACATGATTAAGGATCAAGACATGCTGAAAAATCTTGAGCCTTATCATGGAAATGTACAAATAGCCAATGGAAGCTCAGTTCCGATTGAAGGGATAGGAGAGTTAGAGCTTTTCACAAAAGAAACTAAAGCATTATACATGCCTAGCTTCTCATCCAACCTTTTATCAGTTCATAAAGCAACAAAAGATTTGGATTGTGTGGCAATGTTTGGGACTGACTTTGTGAAGTTTCAGGACCCTAAAACAAATCATGTACTCGGAGAAGGGAAGGTGGAGGATGGAGTGTATCTGTTGGAAACAAATAAACAAGAAAAGCTAAAAGCTCTTGGAGTGAAGGCGGATAAGGAAGTTTTTAACAAGAAGGAGATTGGAGATAGCTCATTATGGCATGGAAGGCTAGGACATCCAAGTTCAGCTATCCTCAAGATGGTCTTACCCAATCTCGTTCAAGAAGAAGAAGTTTGTGAAGCATGTGTACTAGGGAAACATTGTAGACAGTTTTCCCCTCTTCATCTACAACTTGTGATGAAGCTTTTGGCATTGTACAATCAGATGTATGGACCGCCCCATGTAACTCAAGAGATCAATATAAATATTTTGTGTTCATTCATTGATGACTACTCAAGATACACATGGATCACACTCTTACATTCAAAGGATCAAGTATATGAAGCGTTTACTAACTTCACCAAATATATCTCTACCCAATTCAAGACCAAAATCAAGATCTTAAGAAGTGATAATGGAGGGGAGTATGTGAGCAAACGATTCAAGGAGTTACTCAATAATCTTGGTATCATACACCAAACATCGTGTGCATACACTCCACAACAAAATGGGGTAGCAGAAAGAAAGAATAGGCATCTCATGGAAGTTGCAAGAACCCTCATGATTGCCAAAGGAGTACCTAAGTTTCATTGGGGAGATGCAGTAATGACTTCAAGTTACTTGATCAACCGGCTTCCAACGAAAAATATGGATAATAAATCACCATTTGAAGTGCTACACAAAAGCAAGCCAAACGTGAACCATATGAAGACCTTTGGATGTTCTTGTTATATGTTTCTACCGGAGGGACAAAGAAGCAAGCTTGAACCTCGAAGTATGAAGTGTGTGTTCATTGGCTACTCACCAACACAAAAAGGATACAAGGTCTACAATCCGGAGACAAGGAGGGTCTATGTATCTAGAGAGGTGAGATTCAATGAAGAAGAAGGATTTTATGGAAACAAGAACCATGAAGCTCCGGAGGATGTGACTTCATTACCTATGGATTGGATGCGGGTTAATGACGCTCTAATAAATGAAGTACAAGGAGAGAGCGAATCATCTGAAACCAGAGTAGAAGATGAGGCACATGCGGAGCAAGATCAGAATTCTGTTGAAGAAGAAGCGAATGATGGTGAGGGAGAACTTGAGCCAACCGTACCCCTAAGAAGAAGTACAAGACAAAGGCGACAACGTGTTTACTATGGCTACAACAACTCTGCCATGCTCCAAGGGGAGTCTAGTGCGAGTAATCTTCCTTGTGTGATAAGAGAATGTCCTGTGCGTACGGCGAGCTTAGATCTCGATCCTATTGGCGACAGCATTCTCTTATCACAAGGGGGAGATAACACTCAAACTAGCACTATCACATATCCCATTGAGCATTTTTGCTCGTTGGCATCCTTACCTATGGAGCATGAAGCTTTTCTTGGAAGAATCAGCAAGGAATCCATACCTAACTCATATGAAGAAGCGTGTGAGAATGGAGTATGGGTAAAAGCCATGGAAGAGGAAATGAAGTCCATGGAAAAGAACCACACTTGGTACTTGACCGAATTACCAAAGGATAAGAAATCAGTTGGGTGTAGATGGGTTTACACAATCAAGTATACAAGTGATGGGAAAATAGAGAGGTACAAAGCAAGGCTGGTGGCAAAAGGATACACTCAAATCTATGGGGAGGATTATACCGAGACATTTGCTCCGGTTGCTAAGCTCCACTCCATAAGTATCCTAATCTCAGTGGCAGTGAACTTGAAGTGGGATCTATGGCAGATGGATGTCAAGAACGCCTTCTTGCAAGGAGATTTGGAAGAAGAGGTATATATGGATCCACCCCAAGGATATCATAAGGAAGGCAACAAGGTTTGCAGATTGAAGAAAGCAATCTATGGGCTAAAGCAATCTCCAAGAGCATGGTACCAAAGGCTAAGCGCTTGTCTATTGGATAAGGAGTTCATAAGATCTGAAGCTGATCATACCCTCTTCACAAGGCAAAGTGAAGGAGGAGTAGTGGTGGTCTTGATCTATGTTGATGATCTAATCATCACAGGAAGTGATAAAGATGGAGTAGATCAAATCAAGAAACTCTTGAAGATCGCTTTTGATATAAAGGATCTGGGAGAGCTTAAATACTTCCTAGGGATTGAGATGACACGGTTTGAAGATGGGATGTTCATCTCTCAAAGGAAATATGTGCTGGATCTCTTGGAAGAAACTGGCAAGTTAGGATCCAAGCCGGCTAAAACTCCAATAGAAGAAGGCTACCAAGATAATCCTGAGGGGGAGCCATTGGAAGATATTAAGAGGTATCAAAGGATGGTGGGCAAGCTCATCTACCTCACTATCACAAGGCCGGACATTTGCTTTGCAGTGAACCGTGTGAGTCAACATATGCAAAAACCAACTATGCAGCATTGGAACATGATTGAGAGGCTGCTAAGGTACTTAAAAAACAGCCCTGGAAAAGGCATATGGATGAAGGCTAATGGAAACACAAAGGTTCAAGGATATTGTGATGCGGATTGGGCTGGAGATAAGCAAGATAGAAAGTCCACATCCGGTTTTTGTACCTTTGTGGGAGGTAATCTAGTCACTTGGAGAAGTAAGAAGCAGAAAGTTATAGCCTTATCAAGTGCTGAAGCCGAGTATAGGGCTATGAAGGAGGTGACAAAAGAATTGATATGGGTGAAGGCATTCCTAGAAGATCTTGGAATACATGAGGCTGAGGAGATGCTGTTGTATTGTGATAATCAAGCTGCAATACATATAGCATCAAATCCGGTATTCCATGAAAGGACCAAGCATAGAAAAGTGGATTGTCACTTTGTGAGGGGAAATATTCAAGAAGGAATCATCAAACCCGCATTTGTAGCAAGTGGGGAACAGCTAGCGGATATCTTCACCAAGGCAACATCCTCTATCATTGGGGATCACATACATGGCAAGATCGGTCTAAAGGATCTTCACCGACCAATCTTGAGGGGGAGTGTTGAAATATGTGATCTCAAGAAGAAGAATAATTCAAACTTAAGAGAAGGAGGGAAGGAAAAAGAGAACTAGTTGTGAAGAAACTAGAAGGAGAACTAGTTGAGAAGGAACTAGAAGAAAAGGAAGCTGTTGGATCTCAACTAGACAATCTAACTAAACTAAGTGAGGAAGCAAAGAGAGGTATGGGCACAAGCATGGGCGCATCAGAGCAGGGCATGGTGCGCGTCAGAGCAGGGCATGGTGCAACAAGACTATTGGAGCAGCTCACCCATCTCTCTTCCCTTCTTCACGCCCCTCCTCTCCTCTTCCTTGATTCTTCTTCATTTCAATGTAAAAAGTCTATAAATACATGTAATCTCTTGTAAAGAAGTGTGTGTGAATAAGAAGAAATATTCAGCAATCTTTCTCTTCCTTATTACGCCAATTCTCTCATCTCCATCCTTATCTCTTTCTAAACCTCTAAAATCAACAGGAGATACCCACTTGTAAGTTTTCTTTATTTCAGTTTTAGTTTAGTTTTATTTATTTTTATCTTTCATGTTTATATTTCTGTTTTTTCATAAAAGCATAAAAATACAAAAGAAAAAAATAGAAAAAAGGCCATCAGTACCGGTCACATGGCTGTGACCAGTGCCTCCCCTACTACCAAGACCAGTAACAAGAGCTGTGACTGGTGCTGATTGCTGAAAATCAACATAGTGCAAGATGTCTTGTACCAAGCTAGGTGAAAATCCAGAAGACCGGTCACGAGAGTTTGTGACCTTCGACCACTTCATGTACTACACGACCGGTCACGACTATTGTGACCGATTCCAAGCTAAGCACCCATGGCTTGCATCCCGCATCATGTCCTGTACTGCATTCCTGATGCCCCAAGATGGGTCAAGAGGAGTATGACCAGTAAGGATGACCAATTCTACCTGAGGATTCCTGAGAAATTTCTCGTACTGTTTACTGTGTACTGAGTATCTCTGAAGTTTTTTCAAGTCATCAGACATTCCAACCGAGACTCATGATGAGTCATCTCTAAGATACTAACATGTTTGCCAAGTTCTCCGATGATTTCCTTGAGGAATTAAGTATTCCAGAGAATTAGAAAGTATTTGCTGAGTATTATCGAGCTGCTAACGAGTATCACCAAGCAAATACTCCCCCATCAACTCAAGACATCACCACCACCATCATCCAGCTCCACCACACTGTATCTTTTAGGTTTGATTTTACATTTTTAAATTTTTATGAAATCATTGATGGTTTAAGGTTTTGTCTCAGGAAATATGCAATTAGGGAGTGATCAACCAAAATTCAATGGACCGAACCGAGTCCATTTGATGTCAAACAAAAAAAGGAGAGAAAAATCGGTTAATCACCATCAAACCCAATTCAAGGTGACATTGTTCTTAAATTAGCTCTTTTGTGGTTTTTCATCCTCGCTACTTTCTTTTTTCCCACCGAAGATAGTGTGATTTAAGTCTGGAGAAGGATGTTCTATCTATTATTAATGCTGCTCTATATTTTGTAGAATTGAGACATTTTACTAATTTTTACACCAATTATTTCACCATTTTTATAGAGTCAAACTTTTCTTTTTGAGTCAAAACTAGTTAGGGAACTACGATCTTTTCTGAGGGATTCTCTTATTTAGATTAACTATTATGACTGATCGCTTAGCCAAAGTCTAGAAATTCTAGGGTTGACTCAACATTCACGAAAGTCTCTTGTCACTGGAGTATAGGTTAACTTAATGTTGTCTCCACTCAGGGGATTGATATACATTGGACGATACCTCTTCAAGCCGCACGAGACATTGAAAATTCGTAAGTATCTTCCCCTCTCCCTTCCCTTCTATACTCAAAATAAAATTAAAAAGGAGAAAAAATAAAATAAAATATATGCTATTTGATTTCATGTCCATGAGGAGTGCGAAGACGAGATTCCAGATGCAAAGTGAGTTTCAGTAATTTTCAAAAACCTCTTCTCTAAGTCTGGGGGAGTTAATAATATTGTATTTTTTACCTATTTTCTGAACTATGTAGATTTTTAAATCACGTCCAATTAACCTTGCCAATTCCATACTTTGACAAGAACCTTTTGTCTGTTTATTTTCTTTGTAATGCTAACCGTGTATTTGTTGATTTTTCCTGCTTATTTTCAGGTGAAGGATCTCAAAACGGGGCTCTCATTAGTCCAAGTACAAGCTAGGGGTGACCTTTATTAGTGGCCGATATCAAGCTCTCTTATCTCGTTGTTTTTTGCCACAATCAAAGTTCATCTTATCCACTTGTGATGAAGATCAAATCAAAGACTCGACACTTTTGAAGGTAGATATGGTTGGATATGGATGAATATGGATAGATTCTTGCATAAACAAATCAAAGACTCAAGTTTATTATCAAGGCTGTGGATCCAATGGTCACACAATGGATGCGGAAGTCCACTGATATTTTTCAATGTCATGCCAAGATATTACACACTTGGTGATGACAAGGTTTGATTCCCGGATATGACTCACCGGAGAATCGAAAGGATTGTTGGATATGACTCACCAAACAATCAGAAAATGTTTTCAAAGAACAAAAAAGATTTGTCTCTAAAACCAGTTTGATAAAAAGTTGGATGCTCTAGAATGGAGCTTACAATGAGTTTAAATAGAGGAGGGACTTGAGCAGACTCATGCTCTTCGTAAACTACTCTATTGGGACTCTAAAACAAGACCTAAGACTTTGACTCAAAGTAAATGGCATCTAGAACCGAAATGAAAGAAGTTTGTGGATAAAAGACATTGAAATGAAACTATAGTCTAGATTATAACATAAGGTAGATGTTGAGTCGGTCCATGGCATCAAGCAGGCGACCAAGTTTATCATCAGAATGGTGTAAGTGAACTTGAGGCCCCATTAAAAACCTTAGTTTGGAAAACCCATTGGGATAAAACCAAACCAAGGGAAAAGAGCTCACTCAAGACACTTCATGATGATTAACTCAGAATGGCTTGAGTGGAGATAAGCATCTCTTGGTTGTGTTGAATGGGATGAACATCTTCTTGCTTCCAAGACATCTTTAGAATTATTCCCACAGCTTCGTTGACTCTTCTTGTCCTTGCACGGGTCATGGGGCCTCTAGGAATGACCAAGGCATCATCCTCTTCTTCTCCAAGTGCAAGCTGGTCCATGATCTCATCATCCCCTCCCTCTTGAAAAGGATTTTGTCCTCAAATCTTGATCATCTGCAACAAAAGGAATCAAATCAGTAACATTAAAGTTATTACTTATTTCATACTTACCTTGCAAATTTAGCTTTTAGACATTGATGCTGATCTTCTTTATGATCTCAAAAGGCCCATCAATCCTTGACATGGGCTTAGACTTCCTCTCTTCAGGAAATCTTTCTTTCCTTAGGTGAACCCATACTTGATCACCTATTTCAAAGATCTTCGCACGCCTTCCTTTGTTAGCATGCTTGACATACTGTTTGGTCTTCTCTTCAATATTTTGCCTTGCTTGCTTATGAAATTGGTGTTCCAGCTCTGCCTTCTTCTTTCCATCTAAACTAACTCTTTCACACTCAGTCATAGGTATTAGATCCAAAGGAGAGGTAGGATTGAACCCATAAACAATTTCAAATGGAGAATACTTGGAAGCAGAATGCACAGCATGATTATATGCAAATTCACAATGAGAAAAGTAGTCTTCCCATGATTTCAAGTTTTTCTTTATGAATGCACGCACGAGAGTTCCTAGTGTTCTATTAACTACTTCAGTCTGCCCATCAGTTTGGATGACAAGTAGTAGAAAACAACAACTTAGTACCTAGTTTAGACCAAAGAGTCTTTCAGAAGTAACTAAGAAACTTAGTATCTCTATCAGAAACTATAGTTCTAGGCATGTCATGTAAGCGCACAATCTCCTTAAAGAACAAGTTAGAAACATGCATTGCATCATCAGTTTTGTGACAAGCTATGAGATGTGCCATCTTAGAAAACCTATCTACCAAAACAAAGAGAAAATCTTTTCCGGTTCGAGTTCTGGGCAGTCCAACAATAAAGTCCATAGAGATGTCATTCCAAGGATGATAAGGAATAGGTAAAGGAAAATACAAACCGTGGCTCTGAACCTTGGACTTAGCTTGTTTACATGTTGCACATCTTCCACATATCTGCTCCATATCTCTTTTCTTGTGTGGCCAAAAGAAATGGTCCTGCAAAACTTTAAGTGTCTTGGCAATACCACAATGTCCCATAAGACTTCCTCCATTTGCCTCCCTAACAAGAAGATCTCTTAAAGAACAGTTAGCACATTCAAACAGTTATCATAGAAAAGAAAACCATCCTGCCTAAAATAATGGTCTGCAGCAAATTTCTCACACAACTTATATGCATCACAAAAATCAGAATCATTTTCATATATACCTTTGATTTACTCAAAACCCAATAGTTTAGCATCAAGAGTGTTTAAAATAATATACCTCCGAGATAGTGTATCAGCCACTATATTTTCCTTACCTTGTTTGTACTTGATCACATAAGGAAACGTTTCTATGAATTCAACCCATCTGGTATCTCTTTTGCTCAGCTTGTTCTGCCCCTTTACGTACTTGAGAGATTCATGGTCTGTGTGTATTACAAACTCCTTAGGCCAGAGATAATGTTGCCATGTTCGGAAGGCCCTCACCAAAGCATAAAACTCCTTGTCATAAGTAACATAGTTAATAGTTGCTCCTCCAAGCTTCTCACTGAAGTATGCTAATGGTCATTTCTCCTGCATTAACACAGCACCAATACCAATCCCTGAAGCATCACATTCAATCTCAAATATTTTATTAAAATCAAGAAGGGTAAGGAGGGGAGAATGAGTAAACTTCTCTTTAAGGCTTTGGAAAGCAGCTTCTTGTGCCTCTTCCCACTTGAATCCAACATCTTTCTTGATCACTTCAGTCAATGGAGCAGAAATGGTGCTAAATTTCTTGACAAAACGCCTGTAGAAGCCAGCAAGTCCATGGAAACTCCTCACTTCACTACTGGTGGTTGGACTCGGCCAGTCCATGATTGCTTTAATCTTCTCCGGAACTACCTTTTCACCATCTTCACTTACAACAAAGCCTAAAAAGACCAAGTTATCTGTTCCAAAAGTATATTTCTTAAGATTGGCATAAAGTGTTTTTTTCAATAACAAATCAAGAACAGCCCTAAGATGTTCTATATGTTCTTCAAAGCTCTTGATTTTTACTAGGATGTTATCAAAGTACACAACCACAAAGATGCCAATGAGATATGGTTCATCACCCTCATGAATGTACTAGGTGTATTGGTTAATCCAAAAGGCATGACTAACCACTCATACAATCAATGCTTAGTTTTAAATGCAGTTTTTCACTCATCTCCTTCTTTTATTCTATTTGATGATATCCACTCTTTAAATCTATTTTAGAAAAAATACAAGAACCATGCAATTTATCTAACATGTCATCTAAACAAAGAATAGGATGGTGATACTTTACAGTGATATTGATAATGGCTCTACAATCCACACACATCCTCCAAGTTCCATCCTTCTTTGGAACAAGCAATACCGGCACAGCACAAGGGCTCATGCTCTCTCGGATATGGCCTTTAGCCATTAGTTCTTCCACTTGCCTTTGAAGTTCTTTAGTCTCCACAGGGTTAGTTCTATATGTTGGATGGTTATGAAGTGAAGCTCCAGGCACGAAATCAATATGGTACTCAATCCCACGGATAGGTGGTAGTCCTTTGGGATTCTCCTCCGTGAAAACATCTTCAAACTCCTGCAAAAGAAAAGAAATACTACTCGAAACTTCCGATAATGGATTAGTAAGGTTTACCAACACCTCTTTGTAAACAAACAATAGAATTTGTTGTTTAGAGAACAGAGCTCTCTTAACCACATTAGATCTCACAAGAAAGTTTGATTGCCTCACAGGTTTGCTCTCAAAGGCCTTTTTCTTGGTTTTCCTCAAACTCTCATTTTTGTTTGATGGTGGTGTGTTTAGGGGGTCACTCACATTGGTTTTATCTTATTGTTTCAACCATGTTTGTGAAGAACTTTGAGTTTGAAGATGATAGAGAATGAAGAAGAAGGTGATGGAAAATGGCGAGTTAAAGAGGGAGAGTTTCTGAATTCTTATCTTCTTATTCTCACTTATTCAACCAATACAATGCACAAGTATATATAGAGTTTACAAGCACAAACTAAGGAAAAAATATCTAAGGAAGAGGAAGAGAAGAGGCGTGGAGAGGAAGAGAAGAGGCGTGGAGAGGAAGAGAAGAGGTGTGATAATGGAGTGGTTGAGCTGCTCTAACAGTGCAGCCGCGCCCATACTGTTCCCATGCTGTGCCCATACCTCTTTGCTTCCTAGTTTGCTTGTCTAGTTGATATCCAACAGCTTCATTTTCCTTCTAGTTCATTCTTAACTAGTTCATTCCTTTTCCCTCCTTCCTTTGATTTTGAATCCTTCTTACTATGGGGTCACATATTTCAACACTCCCCCTCAAGATTGGTCGGTTAAGATCCTTCAGACCGATCTTGCCATGTATGTGATCCCCAATGATAGAGGATGTTGCCTTGGTGAAGATATCTGCTAGCTGTTCCCCACTTGCTACGAATGCGGGTTTGATGATTCCTTCTTGAATCTTTCCCCTCACAAAGTGACAATTCACTTCTATATGCTTGGTCCTTTCATAGAATACCGGATTGGATGCTATATGTATTGCAGCTTGATTATCACAATACCACAGCATCTCCTCAGCCTCATGTATTCCAAGATCTTCTAGGAATACCCTCACCCATATCAATTCTTTTGTCACCTCCTTCATAGCCCTATACTCGGCTTCAACACTTGATAAGGCTATAACTTTCTGTTTTTTACTTCTCCAAATGACTAGATTGCCTCCCACAAAGGTACAAAAGCCGGATGTGGACTTTCTATCCTTCTTATCTCCTGCCCAATCTGCATCGCAGTAACCTTGGACCTTTGTGTTCCCATTGACATGCATCCATATACCTTTTCCAGGGCTATTTTTCAGGTACCTTAGCAGCCTCTCAATCATGTTCCAATGCTGTGAGGTTGGCTTTTGCATATGCTGGCTCACACGGTTCACTGCAAAGCAAATATTCGGCCTTGTAATAGTAAGATAGATGAGCTTGCCCACCATCCTCTGGTATCTTTTAATGTTCTCCAATGGCTCCCCCTCAGGACTATCTTGGTAGTTTTCTTCTATTGGAGTTTTGGCCGGCTTGGATCCTAACTTCCCGGTTTCTTCCAAGAGATCCAGCACATATTTCCTTTGGGAGATGAACATCCCATCTTCAAACCGTGTCATTTCAATCCCTAGGAAGTATTTAAGCTCTCCTAGATCCTTTATATCAAAAGCGACCTTCAAGAGTTCTTTGATTCGATCTACTCCATCTTTGTCACTTCCTATGATGATTAGATCATCAACATAGATCAAAACCACCACTACTCTTCCTTCACTTTGCCTTGTGAAAAGTGTATGATCAGCTTTTGATCTCATGAACTCCTTCTCCAAAAGACAAGCACTTAGCCTTTGGTACCATGCCCTTGGAGATTGCTTTAGCCCATAGATTGCTTTCTTCAATCTATAAACTTTGTTGCCTTCCTTATGATATCCTTGGGGTGGATCCATATACACTTCCTCTTCCAAATCCCCTTGCAAGAAGGCGCTCTTGACATCCATCTGCCATAGATCCCACTTCAAATTCACTGCCACCGAGATTAGGATTCTGATGGAGTGGAGCTTAGCAACTGGAGCAAATGTCTCGGTATAATCCTCCCCATAGATTTGAGTATAACCTTTTGCTACCAACCTTGCCTTGTATCTTTCTATCCTCCAATCACTTGTGTATTTGATTGTATACACCCATCTACACTCAACTGGCTTCTTATCCCTTGGTAAATCGGTTAAGTACCAAGTATGATTCCTTTCCATGGACTTCATTTCCTCTTCCATGGCTTTTACCCATACTCCACTCTCACACGCTTCTTCATATGAGTTAGGTATGGATGATTTGCTGATTTTTCCAAGAAAAGCTTTATGCTCCATAGGTAAGGATTCCAAAAAACAAAATACTCAATGGGATATGTGATAGTGCTAGTTTGAGTGTTATCTCCCCTTTGTGATAAGACAGTATTGTCGCCAATAGGAACGAGATCTAAGCTTGCAGTACGCTCAGGGCATTCTCTTATCACACAAGGAAGATTACTCGCACTAGACTCTCTTTGGAGCATGGCAGAGTTGTTGTAGCCATAGTAAACACGCTCTGTCTTGTACTTCTTCTTAGAGGTACTGTTGGCTCAGGTTCTTCTTTGACAATGTCAATGCTTTCTACACCTGGATTAGGTTCACTTTCCTCATCCGTGGCTTCATGATCTGAGGTTGGATCATTCTCCTCATGTACATCATCCCTTGTTCTTGAATCTTCAAAGAACGGTATCCACTCTATAGATGGAGAGCTCATACCTTGAGGGGTATCATGATTCTTAGCTCCATAGAAGCTCTCCTTTTCATTGAACCTCACCTCTCTTGATACATAGACTCGTCTTGTCTCCGGATTGTAGACCTTCTATCCTTTTTGTGTTGGTGAATATCCAATGAATACACACTTCATGCTTCTAGGTTCAAGCTTGTTTCTTTGACCTTCTGGTAGGAACATAAAACAGCTACATCCAAAGGTTTTGAGATGATGTAGGCTTGGTTTCTTGTTGTACAATGCCTCAAATGGTGACTTATTATCCAGGTTCTTGGTAGGAAGACGGTTGAACAAGTAGTTTGAAGTCATCACAGCATCTCCCCAATGAAGTTTAGGTACTCCCTTGGCAATCATGATGGTCCTTGCTACCTCCATTAGATGTATATTCTTTCTTTCAGCTACTCCGTTTTGTTGTGGAGTATAGGCGCAAGATGTTTGATGGATGATGCCAAGGTTGTTGAGTAATTCCTTGAACCGCTTGCTTATATACTCTCCTCCATTATCACTTCTTAAGATCTTGATTGTTGTTTTGAATTGTGTAGACACATAGTTGATGAAGTTGGTGAATGCTTCATAAACTTGATATTTAGTATGTAGAAGAGTAATCCATGTGTATTTTGAGTAGTCATCTATGAATGAAACAAAATACTTATATTGATCTCTTGAATTACAAGGAGCGGTCCATACATCCGAGTGTACAATGCCAAAAGTTTCATCACAAAATGTAGATGAATTAGGAAACACTTGTCTACAATGTTTCCCTAGTACACATGCTTCACATACTACTTCTTCTTGAATGAGATTGGGTAAGGCCACTTTGAGAACTGCAGAACTTGGATGTCCCAACCTTTCATGCCATAGTGGACTATCTCCAATCTCCTTCCTACTAGATACCTTAAATCCGCCTTTATTGCAAGCGCTTTCACATCCGCTTGTTTATTTGTGTGCAAAAGATATACTCCATCCTCCACCTTCCCTTCTCCGAGCACTTTGTTTTTAGGGTCCTGAAACTTAACAAAGTCAGTCCCAAACAATGCCACACAATCCAAATCCTTGGTAGCTTTATGAACTGATAGAAGATTAGATGAGAAACTAGGCATGTATAAGGCTTTTGTTCCTTTTTTGAAAAGTTCTAATTCCCCTATCCCTTCAATCGGAACTGAACTCCCATTTGCCACTTGCACATTCCCATGATAAGGCTCAAGATTTTTAAGCATGTCTTGATCCTTAATCATGTGATGAGAAGCCCCTGAATCCACTATTACTTTGTCCTTTTTATGGAGCTTTTAGAACCGAGGAAGCCCTTACCAGATTCAGTGAGCTTGCTAGGCTCTTGATGAGGGCTTCGAATTCGGACCTCTTGACCGTATCCTCAACTGGTTGTGCCACTCCCATGAAGGCTCTAGGTCCGCTTCCATTCTCCTTTAGCCTCTTAGGCCTCAAGTCTGGATGAAGGGTCCAACACTTCTCCTTAGTGTGTCCCTTCATTTTACAATGCTCACATTCCAACGCCCTCTTGTCGAATATAAGATTCTTCTTTGCAAGATGTGCAGCCTCGCTTGGTGCACGAAATAGGTCTCTTGACCCTTTATCTCTTTGAATCATGCCACATACTTCCGCTAGACTTGGCAGCTTCTCAAATCTAAGTATGTGCTTGATAAGATCTTTGTAGGATGCGTTGAGTGCTAAGAGAAGCCCAAACACTTGATCTTGGTCACGCCTTTCTCCTAACTCCTTGGGGTCCATAGTTTGTGGCCTCAAGATCTCCAGTTCGGCCCACAAGCTTCTATACTCCCCAAACATTTCCTTGAATGGCTTCTCTCCTTGTTGCAGCTCATTCAACGCCCTCTTCACCTTAAATATCCTTGATATATTTGAGATGTTTCCATATACTCCCTTGAGTATATCCCACAACTCCTTGGCGGTATCCGCATATGAGTAGGCCACCAGGATAGATGGCTCTAGTGAGCTTTGAAGAAGTGAAAGAGTGAACTACTCTTCTTGCTCTTCCTTGTCATTATATGGTTCGGCTTCTTCCTTAGGTTCAATGAACTTCTAAAGCCCTCTATCTCTTAGAACGGTCTTAGTAGTTTTTGCCCAAAGAAGGTACTTGTCTCCTTTAAGAACAACAGAAATCGCTACTCTATTCGCCTCCATTCTTTTGTAGTAATACACAATCCCAGTTCTTTCACAACTTGAAGATCAACCGATCTCAAGGATATTAATCTCAGAGTGAATAGAACTTGGTAAGATGTATTGCTATAGATTAGAAGGTTTTGAAGATAGCTTAAAGGGATTATGAAGAGAGTTTAAGCGGTTGGATAAAGAACCCGCTCTGATACCATGAAGAACTTTGAGTTTGAAGACGATAGAGAATGAAGAAGAAGATGATGGAAAATGGCGAGTTAAAGAGGGAGAGTTTCTGAATTCTTATCTTCTTATTCTCACTTATTCAACCAATACAATGCACACGTATATATAGTGTTTACAAGCACAAGCTAAGGAAAAAATATCTAAGGAAAAGGAAGAGAAGAGAAGAGGTGTGATGATGAAGTGGTTGAGTTGCTCCAACAGTGCAGCCGCACCCATGCTGTTCCCATGCTGTGCCCATACCTCTTTGCTTCCTAGTTTGCTTGTTTAGTTGATATCCAACAGCTTCATTTTCTTTCTAGTTCATTCTTAACTAGTTCATTCTTTTTCCCTCCTTCTTTTGATTTTGAATCCTTCTTACTATGGGGTCACATATTTCAACAGTTTGATCATGATGAACTTCTTGTGGTATCAATGGAGCAATGGTGGTCTTCCGGCCATTGTATTCAAAGGAATAACGGTTTGTAAACCCATCATCGATGACCCTTCTATCAAACTGTCATGGTCTCCCTAGCAAGATGTGGCCGGCCTCCATTGGTAAGATATCACACAAGATTTCATCCTTATATTTGCCTATAGTTAAAGGAACCAATACTTGGCTGCTTATGATCATTTTTCCATCATCATTCAGCCATTGAAGCTTGTAAGGCTTCGGATGCTTCTTCACTTCTAGACCTAACTTCTTGACCATAGTTTCACTTGCCACATTAGTATAGTTTCCCCCATCAATAATAAGGCTGAAAACCTTACCTTGTACTAGGCATCTTGTGTGAAACAAGTTCTCCTTTTGTTCTTGGTCAGCATCTTTGGCGTGAAGGCTCAATGATCGCCTTGTTACTAACAATTCTCCTATTGCTGGTAACTCCATCTCCTCAAAATCGGAGTTATCCTCTTCTTCAGGTTCTTCTGTTTCAATCTCGCCATTATCCAAAAGGATCATAGTTCTTTTATTGATGCAGTCATTGGCGTAGTGTCCTTTCCCTTGACACTTGAAACATCTAATATCTCGGTTCCTAGAAGAAGTTGCCACAACTTTCCCTTTTGTGTCTTGAGTAGGGGTGTAGGTTTTGGAGTCAGGTTTTGGTTTGACCACAGTCTTGTCCTCTCTTTGATAACTTGACTTAGCATGAGAAGCTCTAACCCCATAGATTGTTTTAGAACTACTCCTCCTCTTGACTTGTTGTTCTACAAGAACAGCCTTATGAAGCATCACCTCCAAATCACCATAAGTTTGAAGCTCCTTCCTATCTTGAATATCTCGAGCCAAGCCACTCAAGAACTTTGCCATGGTTGCCTCATGATCATCATCTATGTCGGCTTTGATCATAAGAGACTCCATCTCTTGAAAGTAATCCTCCACACTCTTACTGCCTTGGCTTAATCTCCTAAGCCTTTAATGTAACTCCCGGTGGTAATGACTTGGAACAAATCTCTTCCTCATCAAGTTTTTCATTACTTCCCAAGTTTCAACACGTGGCTCCTGGTTGCATCTCTTACTTGTAACAATCTGATCGCACCAGTTGATGGCATAATAGAACTTTGTTGCAGCAACTTGAACCTTCTTCCATTCTGAGTAAGGCTGACAATCAAAGACGAGTTCTATCTTCTTCTCCCATTCTAGATAGGTGTTCGGATCATTCTTCCCATAGAATAGTGGTATCTTCAACTTAAGACTACTAAGATTGTCTTCATTGCATTTCATGTCTTCTCTTACACTTCTTGGATGCCTATGTTCCCCATTATAAGCTTGACTTCCATGGATGTAGTAGTCTGGTCCTCCCTCATTGTTTACTGGGCATTGTGCCCTTCTTCTTCTTTCAGCAGGGTGTTGGGGAAGTCTTTGGTTAACCGACTCTTGTATGGTGTCCTTTCTCTCATGAACCGTATCTAACTCCTGCCTCAAGAGGTGCCTCATTTCTTCCATAAGAGCTTGTACATCCAGGTTGTTTGGTCTGGTCTTCTTGGTCGGTTGGTGTTTTCACTTTCTCCAGCTTCACTATGGGACATCTTAAATTTTCCTGCAAAACTCAACAAACAGTTAGTAATAAAAATCTCACTATTAATTTTCTCTCTCAAGTGTTTCATACCAGTGTTTCACTCAACTCTCAAGATGTTTTCACTCAGAGATTTCTCAATGGTTCTTATCTAACAAATCATCAAATTCAATAAGAATTTTTCCAACAATCTGAATAGGAGAGAAATGAAAAGAGTTGGAACAATTTTTGTTTTGTTTCTTTTTTTTTTAAACAGAAGATCCAACGGATCTTTGAAGACAAAGATAGGAAGAAAAGACACAATTGAAAGATGGAATTTGAAAAGAGGTTAAAGGCGAGATGAGGACTCATGGCGAAGAAGATGAGAGATCAGAAATGAAAGGTCAGAAGTTGAAAGATCAGAAATGAAAAGGTGTGAACAACTCACTACAAACTCGAAAATGAAGCTCTGATACAAAATGATGAAGATCAAACCCAAGATTTGGCTCTTTCGAGGGTAGATATGGTTGGATATGGATGAATATAGATAGATCCTTGCATAAACGAATCAAAGACTCAAGTTTATCAAGGCTGTGGATCGAATGGTCACACAATGGATGCGGAAGTTCACTGATATTCCTCAATGTCACGCCAAGATATTACACACTTGATGATGACAAGGTTTGATTCCCGGATATGACTCACCGGAGAATCAAAAAGATTGTTGGATATGAGTCACCAAACAATCAGAAAATGTTCTCAAAGAACAAAAGAGATTTGTCTCTAAAAATAGTTTGATAAAAAGTTGGATGCTCTAGAATAGAGCTTACAATGAGTTTAAATAGAGAAGGTACTTGAACAGACTCAAGCTCCTCATGAACTACTCTATTGGGACTCTAAAACAAGACCAAAGACTTTGACTCAAAGTAAATGGCGTCTAGGACCGAAATGAAAGAAGTTTGTGGAGTAAAAGAAATTGAAATGAAACTGTAGTCTAGTTTATAACATAAAGTAGATGTTGAGTCGGTCCATGGCATCAAGCAGGCGACCAAGTTAATCATCAAAATGGTGTAAGTGGACTTGAGGCCTCATGAAAAACCTTAGTTTGGAAAACCCTTTGGGATAAAACCAAACCAAAGGAAAAAAACACACTCATGACACTTGATGATGATTAACTCGGAATGGCTTGAATGGAGATAAGCATCTCTTGGTTGTATTGAATGGGATGAACATATTTTTGCTTCCAAGACATCTTTAAAATTGTTCTCACAGCTTCATTGATTCTTTTTGTCCTTGCATGGGTCATGGGGCCTTTAGGAATGACCAAGGCATCATCTTCTTCTTCTCCAAGTGCAAGCTGGTCCATGATCACATCAACTTGGCATCACCATCTTATCTCTCTATGCTTTAAAACATTGTCCGTTTTTTTTATCTTGCTCAGACTCTTGAGCTTCTCAGTTGTTATGCTACAATTGTTTTATTAATAAAAGCCACTGGCTCCCTTTTTCCGAATCCACAATTGTCTACACGCATCCTCTTGAGATTATCTTTAGTGCTGGGTAGACTTCCCTTATTCTTTTCATTGATATCTGCAAGTATTATCTAAAACTTATTGAGCACTACACAAGATATTCTTGGCTATATCCAGTAAATGTGACCCAAGTCAAAGATACATTTATTCGATTCAAAGCCCTAGTTAAAAACCATTTCAAACAGAAAGTCAGAACCTTTTTATTCAAATAATGGTATTTATATACTCTTGGCATTTCTCACTTAACCACTCTACCTCACACACCCTAGCATAATGGTATTTCCTATAAAGAAACATTGCCATGTGGTAGATACAGGTGTCACCTACTTTCTCACACTCATTGTCTCTTGTCACATTTTACGTATGCCTTTGCAACATCCATATATCTCATTAATCGCCTCCAACGCCTGTTCTTTCTGATATCTCTCCAGTTTACAATTTGTTTGGCATCACACCCAATTATACAAAGCTCAAACCTTTGGCTCGATTTGCTTTCCTTGGCTTAGACCATATGCTCCAAATAAACTTCAAAATAGGTCAGCCCCTTGTGTCTTCCTAGGATATTCTCTCACACAGAATGCCTATATTTGTTTAGATCTCATGCCGGATTATCTTTACATTTCTAGGCATGTTCATTTTGGTGAAACACAATATCCTTTCTCCACACTCCAAAACTCACAGAACACTATTCCTTTCCAAAATCATCACTCCTACACCACATCACCTTCCTCTCTTCTTGGAGCAGTACTTGTAAGGTTCCCCCAGTTGGCAATGAAACCTCCCCACGAGTCTTCTTTGCTGGCAGAAACTTCACCGGACACATGCTTCATCTCGACATGTTGAGAGCAGGTCGGTGCCCATCACAGAGACAAACAACACAAGTCAGGCCCAAACTCAGCCCATATCAAACCCAATTACATTATCTTCATCATCAATAACAACATTAGAGAACCGAATCCAGGCCCGTAACACTCTTCCAAGTTATATGGCCCAACACCTTTACCACCAGTACCATGCCAAAGCAATCCCATCATTGTTTTCTTCTTCCACAGCTGCTCCTCAACAAACACAACAACAACCACCTGGAAATCAACATTCTATGCCCAGTCGCTCTAAGAAAAACATCACCAAAACCAAACCCAACAAAACATTAAGCCCAACTGTTAGTACTGCAAGATCCAAACGGCTGTTCTTTATTCACAAGTTTGTAATCACATCTGAGTTTATTTCTGGGTGTCGGTGTATTTTTACTAATAATGTTTCTCTGCTGGTTCCTTTTGATAGACATAAAGCAAGATTTGTTTCAAAAGGGTTCCATCACATCTGTAGACTTTGGAAAGCAACGTGTGATCTCAAACTGGCACCAATGGCCTTAAAATCTATTTGATTTATGAGAAGAGGATGACCTAATATATGTTTATATAAGAAATTGTAAATAACGATGAAGACTGTAATGATGTTGAGGATAAATTAGGTGGTGGATATAATGATAATAACTAAGTGGATAGTGATTTAGGTTTTGAAGAAGATGTAAATGAGAAATTATGTAAAGAGGATAAAATTATGTAATTTTGAGACTAATGGACATTGGTTAATGATGGGTTAACACTTATTAGTTACTCTGTTAACGGATTTAACGACATGTATTGGTTGGGTCAACAAACACTTATGTATAAAAACAAATCAACGAAAGTTCATAGTTTAAATGACGTACAACAAAGTTCACGGTTTAAACGGTCATAATTTGAAAGTTTGATGTTTTATTGACATTTTTATCTTATTAGTTTTGAGAATAACAAAGATCGGTAACGACTGGTTAACATATGTTAGTTATTCTGTTATCGGATTTAACTTCATATCTTGATTGGCTGGATCAACCAAACTCATATAATTAAAATAAAGTCAACAAAGGTTTATGGTTTAAACGGTGTACAACAAAGTTTACGTTTTAATTGACCACATTTTGAAAGTTTGGAGTTTTTATGACATTTACCCATTTCTTTTTATCAAGGCGAAGTTATCTTTTTCCTATTGGCCTCCCCTTTTCAACTGAACTTTAGGTTCATTTATTTTTATATCAATTGATTCTTCTGGAACATCAATTCTTGACGGAACAATTTCCACATGTATATATGATTTTGTCACCCTTTATGTATCGATGAACACTCTAGTAACCGATTTGTCATATCTTGTAAATGTATAATTTTCTGAAGTTCTAGTTCACTTTGTTTCGTTGGGGGATTAAGGTACAGCAAAGACAGTGTAAACCATGTAATATTGTTTGAAACTTCTTTAATTTCTCCCCATAATGCTGGAAATTCAGATTCACTTAATTGGCTATCGACAAAATGTGCCTCAAACAGATCACCAGTTTGCGGTTCAAGATATTGTTATACTTGGTGAGGTGTACCTGGTATATATTCTCAGTCTCCTTTGATCCCATTTTTGTTCTTTGTGGTGCAGCTATAGGGACATAAAATGCAGATCCAAAACACGAAGATGATATATATCTGGCTTCTGGCCTGATGTTAACTGCATTGGGAATATTTTTGATATGCATTGGGAATATTTTTGATATGCATTTGGTTGTATTTGGATTAGTGCCACAACATGCAAGATTGCATGACCCTTTACTGAAATTGGAGTTTTGTTCTCAATATTAACGGTATAGCCACACGCTAAAGCTCTTTAATCAAAGACTTAGCCATGCCATTTGGTGTATGAACATGTGGGACCAGATGTTCAACATCAAATCCTAATGACATACAATATTCATTCAAAGCTTGTGAAGTGAATTCACCAGTATTTTCAAGTCTTACATTCTTTATTCATGAAATTGTGCTCCTAACTTGATTATTTGGGCAGTGAATCTTGTGAAAGCCATATTTCGTGTTTTCAATAGAAACATATGTGACCATTTACTAGATGTATCAATCAATACCATAAAATATTGAAACGGTCTGCATTATGGATGAAATGATCCACATATATCACCATTTATTCTTTTTAAGAATACTAGAATTCATTCCCAATTTTTGCTGGTGATGGCTGTATTATCAATTTTCCTTGAGAACAAGTATTACATTTTCCCGACTGAAATATCCACCTTTTTGCATCATGACTGAACCCGGATCCTCTAAACATTCATGCTAGACTTTGAATAAATTTGTAAGCTTCTGGTTTACCATAACATATGATTCAATCATGTTGATTTTTGTAGAACATATTCCAGAGGATAAACCTGGTAGCTCTTCTAAATTTTTTCTCTCCAAACTAACCGATGTAATGCAATGATATTCAATGTTATTTTTATTCATATTTTCTATGTGATATCTATTTCTGGAGATATCTTTGAAACTTAACAAATTTATGTAAGATTTTGAGGAATATAAAGCATCATATATTCCAAATTTAGTTCCCTTGGTATTGAAAACTGACTCTTAGGGAACTCATAATAATTTTTGCATTACCAGATGTAATATTCACGCTTCCGACATTTATTTTAAGAGAGGAAAATAATATGTATTTTAAGTATTGTATGTGTTGTACCAATGTCTGCCAGACATATATCCCCTTCATCCATCTCAAATTTTGACATTTTCTTAATTAAAAAAATTCACAAAAGATGCATTAATATATAACAAAAGTATGAAACTAATTTAAAGTAAAACAGAAAATAGAACAAAACCAAAACAAACATTAGATTATTCATTTTATTTTCGTTTTTGGAGAGATTAACAAAACACAACTATGTATACATCATGCCATATTTTCTTCTTCAAGAATATTTTAATCGTTTTGTTTCTCGTTGGTGGCTTCAAGATCAACTATAAAATTGGTCATATCAAAAAGCGTATCATCACTCGTACCATCAAAAGAAGGTCCGGATCCATCATACATGATGTTGGTTTCAGCTTCTTTTTATTTCACTTTTTGCGATTATTAAAATATATTAGCTAAATGTTTTGGCATACGATAGGTACGGGACCGGTGTCCTTTCATGCCCCATCTGTAGAAAACACTTTCATATTTCTTATTTATCACGCGATCAACTTCGTTTTCTTTGGACCATGCTCATTACTTTGATATAGATGAAATTTCCTTACATATCATTGTCCACGTCCACGACCATATCCTCCTCGACCATGATCATTACTTTGACTGTGTCTATGTCCATAGTTATTATAATTGGATGATGCAACATTCACTTCAGAGAATGGAGTTGATCCAGTAGGAAGAGTTTGATGATTTAACTTCACAAGCTTATTATTTTTTTGCCACCAAGAGAACTTGATTAATTTTGAATAATTCTGCTATCTAGTCGTCTGGTAATGTTGCTGCAGGGTTACATTAGCAGGATGAAATATTGGGAGAGTTTTCTTGATTATCATAATCAATTATATTTTTCCACATAAGGTCATCCTGAACGTAATTTCGAGTAAAGAAGAATTATATTCGTGAAACTTCTATAATCCTGGAAGTGGAGATTTAACCACGCATGTTTAGGTTTTGGTAAGATCTTTCTGGTTATCAAACCTATCTTTTAGTGATTGCCAACGATATGTAGGATTTATTTTTCTGAGATATTCATGTTTTAAATCATCATGAATATGGTGGAACAAAAATATCATGACTTTTGCCTTTTGTTACTCTAAAGTATTTTTTACTTATCGATGGTATCAAGGAGACATTTTTCCTTTAAATGCATCCTTGATGCAAATGCTCATCTCATATAATTATTTCCAGATATATCAAGAGCAGCAAACTTTAGTTTTTCTTAATTTGACATAATTACTGTATAACATAAAAACAAAATAGAAATTAATTTCATAAAAATCAATTTAAATCTCAAATTAAATTTGATAAAGATTTAAAATTTGCAAACATAGTAAATGTAACTTAAAATAATGATATTAAATAGAAATTAAAAGAACAATATTTTAAAATGTATGATTTGTCTTCAGGACAAAATTTTATCATATAGTTCTTCTGAAACTTTAGCATCAAATATCTTCTAGATGTTTAATTATAAATACGACAATGATCTGAAGTAACATATTCTACCATATGACCATAAGCCGTTTGAGGTGGTAGATCCTACCATATAATCCAAGGAGATATAGTCTACCATGTGATCATGATCATAAAGCCATAGCCTCCATAATGATTGATTCGGGGAAGATAGTGCCTATCATCCTGAAATGGCACTATCTTCCTGAAATAACATATAAATGGAGAAGGCAGAGCCTATATATCTGTCAACATAAAATAAATTGAATCATAAATTAAACCACACATTTTTGGATATGAAACCTCACACTTTTGTATATGAGTGAGTCTTGCTGATAATGTATTGTGAAATATTTGTTGAGATAATATAATATTATATATATATATATATATATTTAGATGTGTGTGTGTTTATATATATATATATGATGGTAGAGTGGTGAGAGACGTGTGTGAGGAGAAAATAAATAATGAGACTTAAGATTAACTTTACATTATATGTGCACGACTATTTATATGCAAAAGTAAGTATGCGGTAGAAAATAATGATAAAATATTAGGATGGATAATTTTCTTTGACTTATTATAACAGGGAGAGCATTTTTATTTCTCAACCAATCAAGTACAGCCATGTGGTGCTAAGAACTGATCCTTAGACTCTTTAGTTAAGGCCAACTCCAATGTAACGCTATAAAACCAAATATAGTGAAGAATACATTTGAAATGGATGATAAACTCTGCACCAAAAATGTTTTTAGTGTTTTTTGAACAGTGTTACATCATATTTGGTGTGACACTGTTCACAAACACTAAAAGTAATGTTTTATTCATGAATTGAATTTAAATATATAGCTAAAATAATGTTTATCAAATAAAAATAAATATATCATCACTGTTTGGTATCTTTTGTAAATATGTATAGAATTATAATTAAAACAAATACAAAATCTTAATTTATAAAATATATGTAAACTAATACTAAAATTGATGAAACTAAAATACATATTAATAATTGAAACACTAAAAACATAAAAATTAGAAAACTAAAACCAAAGAAATATTTAAAAGCTAAATGTAACAAGGTAAATTTTTAATGCATAACATAAAATTAAATAATATTATAATTCCTAGGAAAATTATTTCCAGCACCACTAAGAAAACGATAGATTTGGGTAAGACTTTGTTAATCACTTGGTGATTGTTGGTATTCACCTTGATGTTCTGTCCTTGAACATGTTCTCCTTGAGGTTGTTGTTCTTGAAATTGGTCTCCTTGATGTTGATCTCCTTGGTAACAAGATGCTCAAAATTGAGATCCATGATATTGGCTTTGATATCTTCTCTATGTACTTCATATTGGTTTGTTGGTGCTCTTCTGCTCAGAATTATTGCTCTTTGATTTTCAATATTCGCACGACTCGCTGGATCAGATAGAGAATTCAAATCAACAAATAATATTTTATGCTCTTGTTTCAGTATTTGTACCTTGACCTTCTGCCTAAGAATTTTATTTCTCTTAGAATTACCTTTACCAATAGCTTTGATAAGCTTGTCATTTTGCTCCATCATTTTTTTCTTTTTCCAGATTTATGTTTTCTATTCGCTTTTTTATGCCCATAGCTCTTTGAGATAAATTCAAAGTGGTTTATTCACTACTCGTATTTAGATCAAATGAGTTCATAACATAGAATGGTGAAGATCATCTTGGAATGATGGAGATGACATAACATTACGACCTTCTTCTTGGAATATAGCGGCTCTACTAGTGTGTTTATTTGAAAATTTCTCAATATCTTTAAAGATAGGCCACACATGATCGAAATTTAATTTCTTGTATTTGACACTTTGTGTTACTAACATCTTTGCTTGATTTAACTGAATTAAGACTGACAAGATAAAAGATTTAAATAAGTTAGCAAGTATAAATCAATAAAATAGAGTTAGAACAAATAACTCAGATATATACATAAACTTACAATTTTATGCTCAGAAGCGCTGCTAGGATTCTTATTTTCAATCTCCGCTAAGATTCTTATTTTCAATCTGATTAACACATCCCCTCAGCTTGGAGACTGCAGCAAAGTAAAAATCATAAATTAAATAATATAATAATAATAAAGACATTTTTAGTATAAAAGTTGATGATGTAGTTAGAGATGAAAAATAAAATAAAACACAAAAACTCAAATTTGGTGTGACTTCAACACCAAATTTGGTGTTATCGTTGTAGTTGCCCTGAGGATCGGTTCTTAGATAATATGGCATTTATTTGTTTTTAATTTGTTTCGGTTTAATGCTAAGAACTCATCTTTAGAACCCTTGTAAAACCTTTGTTGGAGCTGCTCTAAGTTTTTCATGATAATAAAAATAAAAAATAATGAAAAACAGAGATATATAGAGAGAGAAAGTAAAGGTAATTGGAGGAAACCCCCCTTAGAGATCTAACATTTTCTTACCATTGATTGTTTCAACTCTTATAAAGTTTTAAAATTTAATTACATTAAGGTATATTAAACGATTATTTATTTTTTGTTTGAGAGACTATATGATCTCTACCCAATGAAAATGTTTTACATTTGATGCTCAAGGGGCTTCCACATGTACATATTAAGGAGGTGATGAAGCTTCAGGTGGTGAAAAAACTTGAGAAGATTGATTTTTTGGATCAGGATAGAGTGGGAGATAGGGTTAGCGAGGGTTGAGAAGGTACGACAATATGGCCTCGGATCTGAGGAATGACAAAAAGGGAAGGGGCTTGACAAAGGATCAAAAGTTTGGCTGGAAGGGAAAATTTGAAACAGTTCGGATAGGGATTTAGCTGAGAAGGTAAAGTTTGTGTTTCGGTGGGGAGGAGAGGGATTTGTAGTGGGGATAAGGGGTGAAGGAAGCCTCAAAACCAAAAATTTTTCAGTGGCTACTATTGAATCTATAATTACTGTTGGAGGTGAAGCTATTGTTGCAACTGTAGCTAACCCAGAAATAGGATTAATTTTAGCGGGAATATAAGATGGATTTGGGGGAGAATAAAGGTTTAAGAAAAATCCAAAGAGACCATAATTCGGGTTTGTAATATATAGCTATGTTCAATTCATGCATCCATTATAAAGTAGGTTAAAACATACATCCAATAACAAATAATTTTAATATCGATCCTTTAATTTTAATTTTGTGTTAAATCCAACATTAATCGTTACGGGTTAATATGTTATGAAGTTTTACCTCCGTGAGGAAATTTTGTTTAACATAGAGGAAAATTGAAAAAACAAAGACAAAATGACTTCGTAAGAGTGTATCTTGTTGTTTTAGTAAACTCTTACGACGTTTTTTATGATAAAACAACAAAATACACTCTTACGAAACCATTTTGTCTTTGTTTTTTCAAAAAAATTTCTGTTTTAAACAATATCATATGTAACTTAGATTTTACGGAGGTAAAATTTTACGGCATATTAACACCGTAATGACTAATGTTGGATTTAGCATAAACTAAAATTGAAGGGATGATATTAAAATTATTTGTTATTTGAGATATGTTTTAACCTTCTTTATATTAGGGGGTATGAATTGAACATAGTTATATATTGTGGGCATGTAAAAGCCCAATTTCCCCCAAGGAGACTATAAGCAATATTTATCTCCTAGCCAGTGTAATGAAGTATTTGAGGAGACCGGGCTACACTCGTGGTAGAAGGAGTAATAGAATGGGGCTTTACCTTGCGGTGAGAAAAAATAAAAGGGCTCAGAAGGCAGAGCTGGAAAATCGGAGATAAGGAATCAGACAGGTCAAGGAGGAACGGTGGTGAACGATTGGGACTACCAGTTATAGCTGAGAGATTGAAAAGGAAACAAGAGCATAAGGAACCAGAAATTTTTCATTTGTGGATATGTGACATGTTTTACTAGCTCAAATTATGGAATTAAAATGGAGTTGCATGAACTTGAGAAAAACTTGTATCTAATTGCTATAGAAAGTATTTGAAACCGTTGAAGACGTAACATTGGAATTTTTATGTCCTGGGCATCCAGTTCGGTTTGTTCGGATCAGTTTGGACCAAACCGGATACTGCAATTTTGGATTCACTTCTGTAAGGAGGACATAACCGACTGGCACAATTAAAATCAGAAATCGGATGTCGGTTCAGTTTGGATAAATGATACATAACCGATGGTGTACCCAAATAATTGCAATTAAACTCAGCTCAATCTTTTTTACTAAAAGGATTGAGACGAGTTTATCTATTGTATATGCTATTTATAAGGATGTATGGATTTTCGAGAAGAGAGGAGCTGTACTGGTCCCCCAGAGGGATACTCCCAAGTAAACAAAACAGGTATGAAAGCCTGAACCCTTAGACGATGGGGGCATACTTGCTCAACCGACATCATAGTATGAATTAAACATAACCACATTTAATTATATCTAATCAATGTATCTCCACCAACACTAATCGATCTTGTCTTCTCGAGATAGATTTTCATTTAGACCTCTTTGCTTTATCACCTGATTTTTTGAAATTTTCATCTTTCATCAGATTTTAACTGTAAATTCACCACAAGATCTTCAATCTCTAATATTTTCTCAAGGTCATATCTCATTATCTACAAGCAAGAAACGGGTATGTTTTTGTAAAGGATAATCGTGATTTAAGATATGAAATTTGGGGATTTTAAAATCGACATAGTTCTTAGGCATCTTTATTGTCTTGAATCTCTTGATAATTTGATATTAGAATTTTTTTTACAAAACCCTAATTGTGATTTGATATTAGATATTTAAGGGTTTTCAAATCGACATAGCTCTAAGTCTTATATATGTTAGAAGCTTGTAATGTGTCTTTCTTTAGAAATTCCAAAGGTTTGATTCTCTTGGCAGTAAGATAGTTAGTTTGAGGAGTAGTCAAGAGAGCTGTTCTGATCTAGATATATACTTGGCAGAAAAAAACTGAGATTCGACAAGTTAACAATTTGGGTTTAAGTTTGGATGTTCTGTCATGGTGGAAGAGTAACTCCTCAAAGTTTCCAATATTATCAGAAGTGGCAAGAGATGTTCATTCAGTTCAAGTCTCTTCTTTTGTTTTAGAGTCTGTCTTTAGTACTCGCGGCCGAGTATTGGATCCCTATACGAGTTCTTTAACTCCATATATGGTGGAAGTATTGCTATGCATACAAAAATGGTTGCATTGTTCTTATAAAGCTGAAGCTAAAATTGCTAATTTAGTGCAAATGATGGCAGAATTGATTTTCTTTGAATCATCAGGTTTGTATTCTAACTTTCTATAATTTAATGTGAAAATGATATAACTCAGTTTGTTTAGTTATGCAGATTCTCGGAATGTAACATAATCTCCTCAGTGATTCTTGTTTGTTGTATGGAAGATAATTAACTAATGGTATTTAAGTTGCAAATTTTGAGTTTTTGATGGTTAACTTTCAATTATGTTTCTTATGGTAACGATTTGTTATGGTTAACAATTTAGTTTCAGTTTTCAATATTTTGAGATGATTTTATGTTTTCACTTATTTATTTTTGGTTTGAGATTGTATTTACTTTTATTTTTTTTATGTTTATAGGTTGGTCTGATATATTTTTTTGAAAGGAACCAACCTTCACTTTTGGTTTTGGACTAAGCTGTTATTCTCTTTGTTTTTGGTGAGGATTGGCAGCATATAAAATATGGTAGAACTCTAACCACTTTCCAGCTTTGTTTTATTAAGATAGTAAAGCTGATGTTTTGTTAATGAGTTACCAGCTTGTAATAGCTATTTTTTTACTTATTGGTTATGAATATATGTTTTTAGTGAAAATCGGTTTCTCATAACCAAATTACTCAAATTTGGTTTGCATTTCAGAACAGTTTTTAATTTGTAAACCGAATCGAAACCGAATACTATCCAAATCGAATAACCGATTAGCTTTTCCAATGCAATTCGAAAAAGATTTCACATATCAAATAACCGAAAATCTCAAACAATTTAACCCAAAATGTCTGAACGCCTAGGGCTATGTTTTACCGTTCCATAGTTTTGATGGTGAAAATTATTATTATTATTATACCATTAATAATTTGATTTAGTTAAGCCTATACAATTTTATTTGGGATATGTAGTTATGTGATGTGTGTTAGTTTGTGTAATTAGTAAAAAAAACATAATAAATGTTGGATAATCCAAAAAAATAAACTAGTTCTTAATTTATTTTTCTAAAATTGCTCCTAATTTATTTGATGGTGATTCCGAATTTCCTTCTAATATATGAGTCAATCCCGAATGAGGCAATGTAGACAACCTTTTCCTATAGAACAGCGGGAACATCGATGAAAAAGTTTGGAAAAAGATTTCCACTAGAATTTGAATTTCACTCAGAAAATAATAATATTAAAAAGGCTAATGTAATTAAAGGTGATTCGGTAGTCCGTTAAAATATTAAAGTTTTAAACGTTTAGGTTGTTATATTAAAGTTTTAAACGCTTTCATCGTTTTGTATTCAAAATGCCCCAAAAAATAATAATCTTATGACAAGTGCTTTTGTCCCACTAGTCAAGCCGGAAGACTAGGACATAGACTTTTTACTGTTTGTTAGTTATTTCGACACATTTCGTTTTGTCTTAATCTAAACATTAAAGAAAAGAATATTAGTTGGGTAATAAGTAATAACGGCATCTAAAAAGGAATTTAAAAAATAAGTTTTTAAATTCCGTACAAGAACTCTGAATCACAAAGTCAAACGAAACAAAAGGCAGAGAAGCCACAAAGAACAAACACTAATACATATAATGTGTTTCTCCTACTATACATCATCATAATCATAATCGAAAATTACCCAACGTCTGGAGATAAATCAAGTGGAGAAGATCAAAAGCATTTTCTAACTGAAGAACATAAAACAGTAATACAGATCCTTAATTTGAATAACAAACAATTAAGCCTTAAGAGGCTTGGATGAATTAGCAGATTTTCTCTTGAGAACAATAACCCAAGTGACAGCTTCCAAGAGCAAAGTGATACCTCCTAAGGTCGCAATCACAGAAATATAAGCCGTCTTGTAAGTATGGTCTGGGTTCAAGATGCTAAGACCTTTAAAAACATTGATGATTCCAAGGATAAGGATAGAGTATCCAACTCCATGGTGGTAAATATTCCAAAGGAATCTAAACTTGTGGTCCTTGTTTGGTCGCAACAGCATCGCAAACATCTTAAAACATGCACAAAAAGACACAACACAACAAATAGTTCAACAACACAACAAACACACATCTTTATTTTAATTGGTCAACTTGCATATCATTAATTATTATTGGTTTACCTGAAGTGTGGCCATAGCGAAGAGAGCAATGCCTATGTTACGGTGACTGTTGTACTGAAAACCTTTAGATTCTGACCCGAGCTTGAGTCCAGTGGCCCATCCGGCAACACCAATGATGTAAGCAGAGAACTGACATGACACGTGGAGGTAAAACCAAGCTGGATCTGCTGATTCAAATATTCTCATGTACCTAGCTATGATTGCTCCAATCGGAAATAGAAATCCCCAACTCACAGCGTTTAATATTCCATGGATCTGCCAGTTTACATTCAAATCGTTCATTCTTCTTGATTTTTTTTTTTTTGCACTTTTTAAGTGTAATAGAATTTTTTTTTTAAATTAAAATCAAAATCAGACCCACATTTTTCTTATGAACCAAAATCAAGATCATTCTTTAACATTAAATTTTTTGAACCAAAAGTAAATAAAAACTTGTTCATTCTTCTTGAATTTGAAGGGGAAAAAGATTTCAAAATCAAAACAAAGTCATAACACTTACGTTTCTCTTATGAACCTTTGAGTTGCCTTCGCCGCCAGAGGCAGGGACACTAGCGGTGGCGCTGGTCAGATCGAGCGACCCCATAGCGTTAAGATTAGGATTGCTAAAATCATGAGCCTGTATCCTCCCATTGGACACACCAGGTCCCACCTGCCAAACCTGATTAACCTTCCCCTTCGCCGCTAAATCTGCCGGAACTTTCACTTTAGCAAAGATTCTTAAAGCTCCACCATTATTAGCCATCTCCTCGGCTTTAACGTCCCAAACATCAAATGAAAGCTTCGAAGGAACAAGAGAGCTATAAGAGATGATGTTAAGAGTCGTAACGGAGGCAACACCGGTCTTGGGATCCTTAGAGGCAACGAGGGTTTGAGATCCAGCCATGCCGGTGGATTTAGGGTTAATAGCCCAAGCGATCCAGCCACCAGGCTTTGATGGTGGAGCGGAGAAAACAACGGAGAGAGTTGTGTTAGCGGAGTCATAGGAGTAATGGAGAAAAGCTTTAAGGTCAGGGAGGTCAAGGCAATGAGGGTAAGATTTGTTGCCGGAAAATGCATGTGGGGCAGGGCTTGTACACTGTGACACAGCCGGTGAGAGTAGCGTAGCCAAGAATATCAAAGAAAGAGTGATTCTAAAATAAGACGCCATGATGAATGGTCGTGATGCGATTGAAATGAAGTAACCGTCAAGTATTGGTCGGGATGATAAATAGGTGAAATCAAGTGATAATTTTAGCCTGCATCTAAATGTATGATACACACCTGGTTTCAGCTAATTAAAGATTTTTTATTTATTTATTTCTATAGTTTTAAAGTTTGTTTTTTTTGATGAAAACACAGCACAATTATCTTTTTTTGTTGTCCTGATTCTGGAAGGGTCATGGAACAGAACATATAACTGATTAAATAGTTGACAGATATGTTTGACCTAAGACAAAAGATCTAAATATTACTTTACGCCACTATTTTGTATATAAAAAAGGGAAACTACAAAAAAAAACAAGAAATTAATAATTTTAGATATTATATCTTTTTATTATAGTGAAATCTAATTCTTTTTTTATGTTGTTAACAAAATATAATTTACAAGCAAGTAAATCTCATAAAGTAATTTAGGATTGTTTGAATAAATCAAATTTTCCTTCTTCATTTTACTTTCTAAAATTAAAACACGCGTTCTTAGATATTATCATGTCATTTGTTTCAAAAATTATTTTGATTTTTGATTGAATCTGTCTAAAGACGCTTGATTGACCAAAAAATAAAATCCCCTCTATAATAAGCCACTTACCTTTTCCAGATTTGTGACAATTTAGCAATTTTATTGACATGAAAGGTCAATAAATGAAAAAAACTTAAGAATATCAAGTAAAATTATTTCATTCTTTCAAATCATCATTCAATATTACACATCAACTTTATTTTATTTCCTAAACCTCGAAAAATAACTAAACCCAAAATATCTATCCAAACCCGACCCAAAATATCAAAGCCGAACACACTAATAAAATATTCGAACAGAGCCTAAATTTTTATATCCAAAAAAACTAACTCAAGTTCGAACCAAAACGAAAACTGAATGGGTATCTGAAATAATTATATACCCTAAACTTTGATAACAAAACAAAACTAAAGCCAAACTCGAACCGAACCAAAAACCGAATGAGTACACGAAATAGAATTATATACCTAAAAATATTAATTATTAGAACTGTCAACAGTACCATTTGATCCCTTCTTTTCCATGCTCCGCTCCCACCGTCTTATTGGGTTTAGGCACTTCATGTTGCGACTCAACTTCTCAATATCCTTCCTTATTCCTCAATTCGCAACAAAGCTCCATTTGCTATCCTATTTAAAAAGCACCCACTTATGATCATTTAAAAGTATTTGGGTGTCTCTGTTTTCCAAATCTTAATAATTCTACCATTCATAAACCTGCTCCTAGATCAACTCCATGTTTATTTATTGGATAACCAACTCAGCATCGTGGATATCGATGTCTTGATCTTCAAACTAACAAAATAATTATATCAAGACATGTTGTATTTGATGAGTCTAGCTTTCCAGCTGGAAATAAAAACACAAAACTATCCATCTTTTATGATTTTTTTGACGAAGCTGGTGGTCCATCACCAGAGTTTCGTCAAATTCTTCAAATGCCACAGAAACAATTCCGTCTTCTCAGTCTATAAAACCTTCCCCACCTCTGGTTGTTGAAACTAATCAGCCCATTCCGCCTCTTCCTGCTGAATGTGTTCGTCATCCATTGACTACACGGAGTTGCAGTGGCATTTTCAAAACAAAACCAGTGATCTCCCTTCATACTTCTGCTATTTATCATCTTCCAAAAAACCACCAGAAAGCTCTGCTTGATCCCAATTGGAATCCAGATGTGGCAGATGAATACAGTGCTCAAATTGACAATGAAACTTGGAGTCTGGTACCTAGGCCCAATAATGCTAATGTTGTTAATTCTATGTGGTTGTTTAAGCACAAACATGATGCAGATGGATTTTTGACTCGAGGCAAAGCGAGATTGGTTGCTAATGGTAAAACACAGGCTGAGAGAATTGATTATGATAATACGCTTTCCCAGTAGTCAAGCCAGAAACAATAAGAAAATTTTACATGTTTCAGTTTCAGGAAATTGGCAAACCAAACAGCTTGATGTCAAAAATGTGTTCCTACATGGTAACTTGTCGGAAACAATTTACATGCATCAACCACCTGGATTTGTGAGTCCACTGTTCCCTCATCATGTATGCAAGCTTAATAAAACAATCTATGGATTGAAACAAGCTACGCGCGCTTGGAATGCAAGGTTTACAAACTACATTACTCGTCTTGGGTTTATTACGATTAAATGTGACCCATCTCTGTTTGTGTACAAGAAGGACAAGATATTAGCTTATCTTCTGCTGTACATAGATGACATTATCCTTACTGGTTCAACTCCAACCATTGTTGAAGAAATCACTGCTGCCCTTAAAGCTGAATTTCCAATCACAGACACATGAAAACTAACCTATTTTTTGGGAATCAAAGTTGAATATAACGCTTCAGGTATGTTGTTATTTCAGGGTCAATATGCTCGGGACTCATAATCAGGTCTGGAATGAGTGAGTGATGTTAATAAGTGAAGCTGGCGATCCAATACCAAATTCTACGGAAAATCGTCGTCTAGCAGGAGCTCATCAATATCTAACCTTCACTCGGCCAGACATTTTTTATGTTGTGCAATAAGTATGACTATTCATGCATGATCCCAGGGAAAAACATCTTCAAGCTTTAAGGCACATTATTCGATATCTACAGGGAACTCAGCATTTAGGCTTGCAGATTATTCGATCATCAAATAATAAACTCACAATGTACTCTGATGCTGATTGGGTGGGTTTCCCAGATACTCGTAGATCAATTTCTGGATTCTGTGTTTTTTTAGGAGACAACTTACTACCTTGGTCATCAAAGAGACAGCAAAAACCTCAAGATCCAGTACGGAGGCCGAATACAGAGGTGATGCAAACACAGTTGCAGAGACATGTTGGATACGCAATCTTCTTCTTGAGCTGCACATACCGATACTGTCTACTACACTCATCTTCTGTAACAATATCAGCTCTGTCTACATGTCCAATAACCATTCCAACATTAAAGAACCAACCATCTAGAGATAGACCTGCATTTTGTCCAAGAAAAGGTAGCAAAAGGGCTAATTAAAGTCATTCATGTTCCTTCCTCAGTCCAATATGCTGATATCTTCACTAAAGGATTACGAACAACGTTATTCAACGAGTTTCGACACAGCTTAACCGTTCGAAGCTCGAACGCTTCAGCTGAGGGAGGGTAAAATAGTATGCTCACATTATTCTGTAGTTTTTAAATTAGAATAAGATCCCTTGTATATAGGATTTGAGATACAAATAGTGTATAAAAGATTGTAATCAGTTGAATGAAATATCAAGGGAAATAGATAATCTTTCATGATCCCATAACCCACATGTCCCATGATCGTAACCTGCTCTAACACCATAAAAGATTATCTATTTCCCTTAATCTTTCATTGAACTGATTACAATCCTTTATACACACTATTCATATATCAAGTACTATATACAAGGGATCTTATTCTAATTTAAAAACTAAAGAATAATGTGAGCATATTCTCTTTTAGTGTGTACCCTCGGTTCAAGCAAATTTGGTTGGTTGCTCTGGCTATCGCCAAAAATTTAATTCCCGATGGACACTTCATGTAACACTTATCCATTGGGGGCCTTTCTTGGCTGCTGGACCGTCTGCAAGAAGAAGGTCGATGCTAAAGTGTATGCAAAGTTTTTTCACCTCTATTTTAACTTTTTGTTTTAACTTTGTTCAAGGATTTAAAATATATATAAAAATGAATTTAAATAGAAATATGAAAACAATTTATCAAGGATTTGAAGTAGATAAAAATATTACAATTTTTTAAATTAAACCTAACTCTTTATGATTATAATTATTAACATTTTCCTTGTGTAAATATATAATAGTTTAATAGACATGTGTCAAGATATCGTTCATTAATTTTTTTGTTTTTTTTGTTTTCTGATTATAACAAAAAAATATGTGTCCATAAAATAAGATGAATAGTTAACTAAATATGTTGGCTACACTAGAAAACATTAGTTAAAATATGTTGAAAATTTGAATGTAGAAACAATATTTTTATTTCATGTTTTCCTTTGTATGATAGGATAAATAAATTTAGATTCGATATATTAACAAAATCACTGTCTCTATATGTTTAAAATTTGTATAAACTAACAAATTCTCTTATAAAAAATATAAATAAGAAACTTATGTTTATATCTTTTTGAATAAAATAATTAATCTTTTAAAATAGAATTAGGTTAATACTTTAACAATTTATTATTATTGTGTAATATATACATTGGATATATTTATATTTATATCAATTTTATTTATTATAATTTTTTAGATGTGTTAAATTTTAGAAATAAGACATGTCTAAAAATTATCAACGCTTAAATAAACAATGTTGAAATTTATATAATTGGATCTTTAAATATAATAACCCCAGTTTCTTAAAGTAAATGTAAACCAATCACATTATTTCTTCTTTGTTTTTACATTTAGTCATCTGTTGGGCTAATTTGAGGAGGATCGGCTCGCCGGTCAATTGTAACTTATATTTAGTCTTTTAATTCTTTAAATTTCTCTTAATATAAATTTCATTAAAATATGTGGACGAAAATAAACTATCTTAGATGCCACCGTGAAACAAATTACAGCTTGGCTGAGAAATTATTCTATGGACATAATAAACTCATCGAACGGTTATTCATCTTGTCATCTCATTACTATCATCACATGATCCGTGTAGAAAAACAGTTAGACTCATGTATTTTACGAGTGTTTATGTAGGTGCAGCCAAAAAGAAGATCATATCTTTAACCATATGATTTTAAGAACATGTGTCATTAGTTACATGATTTGGCTGTCACATATATTAGAGTAATAAATTTAAATATGTTTGTGCCAAACTTGTCAATATAATAATAAAATATGTGTTCACACACGTACAAAAAGTCGTGGATTGAATTAACAATGGTTTGGACTAAATACAACTCAAAGGTCTACATCGTTTCCTGTGACCAGATTTTCTAGTCTAAGATTAACAACAGTAGTATAAAAAAGAATCAATGTTTTGGACTAAATACAACTCAAAGTCAAAGGTTACTCCTATATAAATTAACATTCGGTGAATTAATATTTTTGCAGTTAATATTTTAACCCCGATTATTACTTTTATAAATAAATAACTCTACACATTAATAAATACTATAATTATATTACTATTTCTACACATTAATAATATAGTATTTTTTTTTGTGGAATTTGGAGGAAACAAAGAGAGTCAAAGTAATGAATTTGGCATCAGCATCATACTAAACCGACATTAAGAAGTTCAAGTTTTCAAAAGTGATTTAATAACAACTTAACATCAACCACCCATGTCGAATAGTATTCTAAAGGTCTCTATAGTGGCTCTAAATTAAATCATCATAATTGAGTAATGACTAATGACTGAAAAGAAAAAGAATAGAGAGGGGACAAAAGGAGGAGGTAAAAGTATATCCAACCCTCCAAGTGAAGATTGATGCCACCGCCAAAACAGTTCGTCATCTTCTTATGTTTATAATTTTACTTTTCCTTCTTTTTTTTAATGTATTCTCGGAACCACCTATCTTCATTTCCTTTTTTTTTTTTTTCCTTTTTCATATTCCAAGATTTGGGATTTCACTTTCTCTTTTTGGAAAATCCTCTTAAAGATCAAATAGAATATAACAATTTCACATTTAGGAGTAGATAGAAAGAATCAATGTAAAAACTGTTAAGTAAAGAATATCAAAAATAAACTAGTTGGCATTGGCATAGTTTTATTCTACACGTTCTCGAATATTATATATATGTAAATGGCTAGTTGGAAAGTACTATAAGTCATGATCGATATTAATACTTCAACAAATTAATAAAATAAATTAAACTAAAAAACTAGAAAATTACCATTGTCTACCGAAGTGTTATTAATCATATCATTAGCTTTCATGATATCATGATTATCACCATTACTTTCGTAATTAGCAAATATCTCATGAACGAATTTCTCCACGTTGATTTTTGAAATTTCATTTTTCTCCGGCGCCGGAATATACGGTGGTCGTGATACCCTAAGCACCAAATCCCAATCCAAACCTCTAAAGTAATCGTGACCCTTGATTCCTTGAACGTTAATCCTACGGCTAGGATCTTTTTCCAATAGTTTTCTTACCAAGTCCCTGAACAGTGTCGTTTCTCCGACCAAACTCGGCGGTTCAGTTAATATCTTAAAAAATGTCTCTTTCCTGTTCGATCCCTTAAACGGCGTCGTTCCGTACAACATCTCATACAAAACCACTCCCAACGACCACCAATCTACGGCGAAGTCATGACCACTTCCGTTGATTACCTCCGGCGCAACATATTCTTCAGTTCCAACGAACGAATTCGACTTCTCTCCCGACGAGTCAAACTCAGTCGATACTGAGTCATCCGGTGAGATTCCCGAGTTACAAAACCCGAAAAATTGAAATAAAAACCGTTCTTTTTTCATTGCCGTCGTCTTCTCCGACGGTGAAAGTTGTGGAGTTCTCGGAGGAAGTTTCGTGGAAAGATCGAAATCAACAAGCATTAAATGACCATTTTCTTGAATCATTACATTATCCGGCTTCAAATCTCTATATACGATTCCTTGATTATGCAAATACTCAAGTGCAATCACAAGCTCCGCTGCATAAAATCTAATGATCTCATCGGAAAACATTTCTTCAGATTGTTTCTTCCTTAAGGAATTGAGATCTCGTCCTGGACAGTAATCGATGGCGTAACCGACAACTTTATCTGTAGACAAAACACCATGAAGACTTGGAAACAAAGGATGGTTGAATCTTGACAACACTTCTTGTTCAAAACTCACGCGTTTGTACTCATCTTTTGTTTTCTTCTCGATTGATTCTCTTAGTATGACTTTTAAAGCAAGCCATTTGGTGTCGGCTCTCACTAGGAAGACAACTCCTTTAGAGCCACGGCCAAGGGCTGAGAAAACTTCTAGATGATCGAAATTGAGAGTTGGAATTTGGTTCTCCGGTGGTGGGTTTTGGTCGCTCATCGCCGGGATTCTTAAAGATTTTTTTTTTTATAATTGTTTCTGTTTGTAAGGATGGTTCAATATTCTCTGTTTCTTTAAGCCAGATTTATAGAAAAGTAAGCTTACCGGGAAAGACTTGAACAAGACTAACTAAAAATTTCCCTTAACGTTACTTTTACCGTTTTATTTCTAGAATCACCAGTATACATATTTTTGTATTTCATTTTTCAATGGTAAATGTTTTTTTTTCTTTGTGGTTTTAATGGAGAGTTAATTTGCAACTTTTGTGTACCATTTTACACTTAAATATGGCAAGATATTTTTTGATTGCTCATGAAGTATTGAATTCCTTAAAATTAAGATAATAGTTTTTCAAACTTAGATGGCAAATTAAACTGACATGATATGATAGTGTTGAGTGGAATTTTTTTTGGAAAACATTGAGAGCATTTGGATTTTCTGAAACTTGGATAGAATGGATTATTGACACTGTTATAACGGTAAAACATTCATTTATTATAAATGGAAATCCACAAGTAATGATTACCTCTCAAAGAGAGTTGCCTCAAGGTGATCTGGTATCACCTTATTAATTTATCTTATATTCAAACATAGTGAATCATTTACCTGATGTTAGTTCTAACAAGAGTAACATTCAAGGGATTAAAATTGGGAATGTGATCCCTAGAATAACCCAATTTTTATTTGCTGATGATTCTTTATTTTTTTGTCAAGCTAATCGCAAAAACTGCATGACAATAAAAGAAATTTTTAGAGTTTATGAACATACTCGGGTCAAAAAGTAATCAAGAGAAATCAGTTATTACTTCTGGCTAAGAATTTTTGGACATACTCAAAAACGTCTTAAGAATATTTTGTGAATTAATAATCACGGTGAATGTGGAAAATATTTAGGTCTCCCTGAATAATTAGGACAAAAACATAAGTTTAATTATATTATTGATAGAGTACGAGAACGTACCTCTTGATGGAGTACCAAATTTTTAAACACCAGCAGGAAAAATAAATTTTATCGAAATCAGTAGCTCTTGCAATGCCTGTTTATTCTATATCTTGTTTAAGTTACCATCTCAGGTTATTTCAGAAATTGGTAGTATCATGCTCGAGTTTTGGTGGAAGAAAAGTAAAGATAAACATGGTATACCTTGAGTTGCATGGAAAAAACTTCAACTTTCCAAAAAGATGGAGGATTAGGATTTCGCGATTTAAAAAAATTGAATGATGTCTTGTTAGCTAAGCAAGATTGGAGGCTTTTAAAATATCCAGAATCTCTATTTGCAAAGATTTATAAGTCTAGATATTTTAAAAATGTTCATTATTTAATGCCAAACAATGTCCATATCAATCATATGGTTGGTGATCAATTTTATCTAGTATTAATTTATTGAAACAAGGGTGCCGTAATATTATTGGGGATGAAAAAAACAATTTTTTTTAAAGATTCATGGCTTCCAACGAAACCAACAAGATCAACATTTTCGGATGATCAAGATAATGATATGTTAGTAAGCGACTTAATTCAGGAAAACCAGGGGCTTCTGCTCATGAAATAATGATATTTTGAATTCGGTTTTATCTGATCAAGATGACAGATTAGTACATGAAAATTCAACCAAAACCAGGGTATTGGTTTGCAAGAATTAATTTAAAATCCCAAACCCAAAATATTTTATGACCACATGGAAATCCGTTAATGAAAAATAAAGTGTGGAATTTACCAATAATGCCAAAATTAAAACACTTTATTTGGAAAATTTTATCAAAGGTAGTTGGTACGGCGACAAGATTAATTACACGAGGTGTTTATATAGACAAGAATTGTCAAAGATATTGTCAATCTGATGAAACAATTAATCATCTTTCTTTTACTTGTCCTATAGCTCTTCAAACATGGAGATTGTCACAGTTACCATTTATGCATCAATTTAACCTGTCAAAAAATATAGAAGAATATATTCAATATTTTCTACATATACAAAATGAAGCAGGTTTACTAAAGCAACAAAAATTGCTATCTTTTTGGATTTTATGGGGTATGTGGAAATCAAGAAATAAATTAATTTAACAAGAAATAAATTTATTCGAATAATACTATATCATATGCAAATTCAGAAGTTCATGAATGGATTAACAATAATATTCTGCAAAACCGCTCAAAACCCTCGGTATTATAAAAATCTTGGATCAGACCTGATGTAGGTTGGTGGAAATATAATTATGATGCTTCATATAACCATACAACACACCAAGCTACAAGTGGTTGGTTAATATGAGATAATGATGGAATTATAAAGATTTGAGATGCAACTCATCTAGGAAAAACATTCATACCACTTGTAGCTGAAATCAAATCTTTATTAAGTGCTCTACAAATCAGTTGGTGGAGAGGATTTACAAGGGTTATATTTAAAGGAGATTGCCAAACTCTTGTGAAGATCATTCAAGACAAGACAAAAGACATTACTATTTTAAATATTTACAGAGATATCAAAGATTGGATGAAGAAATTTGAATATATAAGAGTGTTACATGTCTCAAGAAACTTTAATGTAGCAGCACATCTGTTATCTACAAATAGAGCATCAAACAATATTTTTATTGTAATTTTATTTATCCACCAATTTTGGTTAAATGATTTATGTATAATGATTATATTTATTCCAGATAATTAATACAATTTCTTTGCTGTAAAAATATAGTAAGATATGTTTGGATAATGATATAGCCATAGAAACCATTTAAAAAAAAAATACTTTTAACTAAGAGCTATGATTATTTTTACTAGATCAATTGATAAAATTGCAAAATAAAACTCTTAAGAGTTGCACTGACGAGGTCTTTTGTGTCTAAGGTACAATCAGTCAATTGATCGCTAAGCAATGATCCATGGGTATTGATTAAGACATCTAGGGGGGGTGTTATTGGGCAATATCCCATACTTAAGTCTCTTCGGCGGTTATAGGAGAACTTACCTTGTTTGGGTGCATTAAATGCCGTTTTGATATATGTTTGGATCTTGACTCTCGTGGTTGTGTTGTTCAGCTGAGTATGCAGACTTCTGTTGTTCATATCATTCAATACATGATTAAATAATTCCCTTACTATTCATCCCTTTCTCTTCTTTTATATTTCTTTGTAGGTGAGCATGACAAGTAGTTGGAGGTGTAGGACAGTACGATGCTATTTTGGGATGAACATCGTTTTTGCTTTATTTTATTTTGACTTGTTTTTAACATTAGTTTATTACTTAAATGGTCTTAAGATTCGCTTTTATATTTTACTTTGATTTGGATATTGGATTTTGGATATTTATGAGTCTGTTTTCGAAAATAAAGTTGACTCCTGGGATTTTTTGTGATTTAAATAAGTACTTAGTGTTTTGGCCCACCGTTCTTGAGAGATAAAGAGAAGGGTGTTACATACTACTTGGGTTTCAAAACCTGCATTAAAAATAATCTCTTGTATCATATATGAAACCAAGCACGCGTATGAATGCAATAACTTCTAGAGTTTCTGCAGAGTAATTTTGTTTGACTGTACATACTTTTTGTCCAGACAGATTAAAGATACAAAGGCGGCGGATTGATAAGTTCACGAAATTATGTATTGGACTAGTGGTATAGTGGTATAGTAAAGATAAACATGGTATACCTTGGGTTGCATGGAAAAAACTTCAACTTTACATGATATAAGACTGACTGAACAAAGAAATAGCCTTATAGCCTATCATCAACTCATGATCTGTTTTTGGTTTCAAAATTTTTAAACTAAATGTTTCAAATCTTATAATGTTCTCTTAAGTTACCTCTGGGGTGGGGTGGGGGGGGGCAATCTTGAAACACGTCCAATACATAATTCCGTGAACTTATCAATCCGCCGCCTTTGTATCTTTAATCTGTCTGGACAAAAAGTATGTACAGTCAAACAAAATTACTCTGCAGAAACTCTAGAAGTTATTGCATTCATACGCGTGCTTGGTTTCATATATCATACAAGAGATTCTTTTTTAGCCAATCATGTAAAGTTTGTCTTTCCTTATTTTAGAAGGTGTTCGAAGATCACATCTTCCAATTTCACGAAAATTGCTTTGTAAGTTCTAAAATATTTTTAAGTAACTGGACTATATTTTCTCTGCTTGCTCTTCTGGTTATCTATTTTCGAATTATGTGTTTAAGATTTGTTAGATCTTTGTTTCATTTGGGAACTCAAAGTCGGAGTTCGAACTCTCCACCTCTTAGCCAATCACTACCAACACTAACCATTAAACTTAGAGGTGTCAATTGGTCGCTGAACCCGTGGGCTAAGATCAGTCTAATTCGATATGGGCGGACCATGGACAGACCAAAATTTAAATGGACAATATGGGCGGGCACTAATTTCGCACACAGTCGAAAATAGGCAGGACTGTATGGACAATGGGCACGTTCATGGTCTTTTAAATCAAATTTTTTTTGGAGGGAAAACCAAAATTGTTTTTATCGGGAAAATTTTTTTTTATAATTTTGGACAGAAAACAATATTTGAGGGTTTTGATGAAAAATAAGATTTTCTGTTTTTGGAGGAAAAACTGAGATTTAAAGTTTTTGGCGGAAAACCGAGATTTTACAATTTTGTCAGGAAAAAAAGTTTTATGTTTTTGATGGAAAATAAGATTCCATATTTTTTTTGGGGAAAAAAAAATTTACATTTTCGGCGTGACTTTTTTGGCGGAGAAACGATATTTTATATTTTTATCGGGAAAACAAAAGTTAATGTTTTGGTGGGAACACAAGATTTTACATTTTTGGCGAGATTTTTTTTTGGCGGAAAAACGATATTTTATATTTTTACTGGGAAAACAAAAGTTTATGTTTTTGGCGGAAAAACAAGATTTTATATGTTTGGTGGGAAAATGAGATTTTAAGTTTTTGGCGGGAAAATAAGATTTTACGTTTTTGGCAGGAAAACAAGATTTTAAGTTTTGGAAGAAAATGAGATTTTACAGTATTATTTATATCTGAATTGGTTTATTTTAATCAATTAAATTGGTTAATTTCATTTGTTTTTAGATTATAATAATAATAAAATGAAATTAAATAAATTTTATTGCTGGTCAAAATATAAAAAAAATTGGTCAAATATGAAGTTGGGCTGTCCATGGGCGGACCATATGGATATGAGTTTTATTGGTCGGCTGCCCATTATGGACCATTGTTCATAAAAGGCTGTCCATTAACGTCCATATAAAATAATGGGCTATATGGACACGCTCAAATGGCCGCTGGACAGCCCGATTGATATCTATAATTAGACTACAAATACTTTTCGTTATATTGATGCCCTTAAATATTTAATATATTTTTGGCATCTAAACCCTTTGCCTCGCTGGGTTTGGATCAAGTGACTGGATCAACTGATTTAACAAAGATTCTGTTTGATAATAAAATGAAAGTTTAAAACGTCTGGGCCTACATCTAATATACAAGGAAATACAATGGTGGGTACTAGATCTATAGACAAATACTTCATGGTTTTAGATAACTGCAGCTGCTTACTTTACTTGTAATGTAACTGATTGCAATCGCACATGATCGCTGATGTTTACATTGTGTACTACGTAGTGATACAGAGTTTTGCCAATAATGTTGTTGGTGCCTTCTATGTAAATAGACAAGAATCTATCATGTCAATGTGCTGCACACTCATAAGTAGGGGTGTCAAAACGGATTAGCCCACCCCGTTTAACCCGTCTATTGCGGATTGAGTTAATTTGCGCTTTTTAGCGGGTTAGCCCATTATAACCCATGAGTTCTAAACTAATAACCCTAACCCACCGCGTACAATAACCGTGAGTTTAGCAGGTTGGTCCGTGGAATTTAAAATCAAATTAATAACCAAAAAATTAAAGTTTTACAATGTAAATTTATCGATGATAAAAAAATACATCTTGTATCTATCAAAATCAAAAAGAAAATAGTAACAAAAATTATAAAATGCATAATTAAATCAACAAATTTTCAAAAATTCAAGTATGAAATTGATTTGAGCATTTTCAACGTCTCAACTTATTAAGACAAAAGAAAATAAAATGTATTCTTCGAAATTTCTAAAATACAACCAATATGAAGATGGATTTTCTACCACCTTTTGTCTACAGCGTATAAATCCATCAGTTCGCGGATCAACCCGCAACCCATGCGAGTTTGTCGATCAAAGAACATAGACCGTGATAGATCAACCTGAAATGCCCGATTTTTTTGGGCAATCAAAATATGAACCCTAACCCGCCCTATAGCGGTGCGGATTTAGGGTAACCCATGGGTTTTCAGCCCTAATTGACATCCCTACTCATAAGGCAAACAAAGACTAAACATTTCTTCTTCGTTTTAAAATTGTGAAGCTTTATTTTCCAATGATATATAGTGAGGACAAGTTTTAGAATATTTGATGTTTATTTTTTTGGTATGGTTGAACTGATTGGAACATGAAGATAAAATAGATAGAGAAAAGGGAAGACATGTATGAGAAAATTAGGAAATTCCTACTTTGGTGTGTTTAAGCCTAAGTTCTGAACTTTTTGGTGTTATCAAATTACAAATAGTCTAATCTATGATTATATGAAAACTATTTAATCATAGATTAAACATCTAACATAGTTTTTCATATTTTTTGAACAGCTTGAAAAATTAAAATATTTATGAGACTTACGGGGAATGAGTGCTTAAACTGAAGAATAAGAACTCAACTATTGAAGTAGAAAGAGATGCGGTTTCTAACTACTTCCAAGATATAATGGCGATAAACACATTTAAAAGATCTGTTGTGGTGAAACTGTTTCATAAAATTGGATTGATTTCCAAGCTCTCTTAGATAGCAATGGCGATAAATGAATGAGCTTGGATTGATGTTCCAAGCTCATTCATTTAAAATCCGAGGTAGGCTTTCTTCCATTTATACAATTTATTATATTAACGTGGGTTTATTTGTAATTGGTCCAACGGATTTGAGGACAAATCCTTTTTAATACGGGGAGCACGATGCAATTCTATATAGCTTGGAGGACTGGGCAAGGGCATTAAGAAAAGGAAATGGAGCTAAGGAGAACCTAGTTCTTGAGAAAATGAAACAGTGATAGTTATTGTCTTGGTTTACATAAAAGTTCAGGAGGTTTAAGACATCATGTCACTTTCTGGTCAAGTGAATCCGGTAGCTATTCACTATGAGTGGTTCAAGGCTGAAAATTCTACCAGCTCAGATGCAGTGATTTTTCGTTTATGTTCTCAAAAGTCCTTCTGTCTAAGTATGTCTAGTATGTCTGTCAGTCGAGTATGTCAAGTTGAGTCGTCATATGTTTAGTTATTTCTATCCATGTGGGGGGGGATTATTGGAGACTATCTTCAAAATATATGTTAGTTTGAATAAGAAATGAAAGTTTTTTTTTGCGGATATCTTATATAAATTAGAAAGCTAAAAAACATGAAAATATTAATTGAGAGTGATACAAACCAAATCAAAGGTTTACTGGTCTTCTATCTTAATGCTTATAATTTATGTCATCGAGCTAAATTCATATCTAGCCATAATAGGTAAGATCATAACCACATGTCCAACCATAATGACTGAAATTATAATAGCAGATCAAGCCAAAATGGCTGAGATCACAAATGTTCCTCCTTGGATGGTTATAAAACCACTACTCTTCTTTTCCTTACAACAAGTTCAATCTCTTCACTCTCTATTTTTCTTTTCATCTTTTTTTTTTTCGAGAGTATAACACAGAGAAAGTTCATTAAATTATGAACTTGGGTTGTGCAACACAAAATAGTTGCAGTTGAATCATGGGATTCAGAATGTCATCCAACCGTCACACTAGTGGCGTTTTCAGAATTAAGGAAAGAGTCTCTTGCCAGTGCAAATCTCATTCCTTATTCTTTATTGGTATCATTTTCTATATAATAAACTTTACAATTTATTCAGTTTGACCTATTGTAGAAATAGAGTTCCTACATGTTCAATATTTTCTCTCTTTAAGCCAGATTTATAGAAAAGTAAAGTTATGCTTTTGAAATTGTTTCCTTGCCGGGAAAGACTTGAATAAGGCTAACTAAATATTTCCCTTAAGGTAACTTTTTGGGTTTAATGCTAAAAAATCATCAACGTTTTTAAAATTTGCACGCTAGCCACTAACTTTTTTTGTGCAAGTCAACCTACTCACCTTCCAAGTCACCTGCTATATAGCCAGCACGTGTATTGTTGATGTGGCACTGTTAAGTAATTAACGGTAAACACAAAACAATTCCATTTTGATTTAAAACTGCATGTTGTTGTTTTTTTGTGAAAATCATGCCATTTGTAGTGTTTTATATTCATAAGTGTTTGCTTTGTGGTTGTTCTTCTTGTCGAGCAGATCTAAGAGGAAGAGCAAGAAATTGTAGCTGGAATCTCAAAAAAGTGCCAAGATTAATCGAAGAAAAAGACACAATCGAAGGTAAGATCCAACATTTAAAAGCTATTTGAATTTGTTTTCGGTTGATTAACTGTGGTTTAAATGGGGGTTTTTAATGTTGGGCAATTTATTTAACTATGAGTTCTTCTAACTTGACTCGATCCTACAGTGTAAGGGGTATTCCTAGAAAATGCTTTTGTGGAAACCAACCACAATGCTCATTGCAAAGACAAAAACCAACATGGATCAAAAAAATTACCGATGCATTGATGGACATGATGGAAGTCATAGTCATGTTTTCAAATGGGTAAACGAAGCTAACATGGAAGAGTATGTTGTTCTCTCGGAAACAGGGGAAAAACTCACTGAAGACTTTGCCAAACTACTTGATTCATCCCATCAATTGATGGAGAATCTTTATGAGCTTTCGGAGAAGATAAAGAAACTGGAATGTGAGGTCAATCCATGAAGGCAACCGTTAAGAAGAGTTTTGTATTTGTTGCAGTTTCTGGGGTTTTATATATACTATCGAATGATTTAAGATTAGGTTGTGTGGCATTTGTAGTATTTGGTATGTAATGGTTCTTGTGTGAAATTTTTAGTATTTTCTATTTAAAGTAGTCTTTTGGTATGTAACTTACAAAGTTACCGTAATGATGTAGTCTAACCTCTTTTGGTATGTGACAATATGTATTTTGCTATGAATTTTAGCAGTTGGTTTACCAAAGTATAGAGACAGGTTTGTTTCAATTAAAAAATGGGTAAAACGTTATTTAAAATGACACAATAATCAAACACTAAAACAAGTTTTGTTACATGAAAATTTCAAGTTTCAAGTTTGAAGAGACAAAAAGGACAAACATAGATAATAAATAGCCATAACACACCAAAAGTAGCCATAACACATCGTTTGCAAGGGAAAACATAGTGGAAATGTGTTCAAGGTGTCTTGTTTGCAATTCGATTCCCTACCATATCCGCGAGTTCAAAATGATTCAGAACACAAGGCTGAGAAGATGATCCATGAGCGGTTCCTCCACGAATGCCTCCTCCATGAATGTCAACTCCAACACCACGAGTAATACGACGAGTACCATCATGAGCAGGAGTAGGATGAGGAGCAACATGAGTTGAAGGAGTTGCAGGACCTTGAAGACCACGTGTTTGAGGAAACCATGAGGAGCTAAAGGACCAGCAGCTTCACGGTCAGTTTTTGCAGTATTTGCAATCTTCTTTTGCTCCATGGCTTTGTATAGGCCACTAGGAAAAATTATATTGTCCCTTTCATCAATGACAGACTTACCAACTTGAATGTAATCATCCCCTGTATCTGGACTTGTGAAAACTCCATATCCTTCCTGCAAAGTACAAAAATAAAATTAGCAACACTAACTTGTTTAAAATAAGTATATGATAGCAACACTTACCTGTGGGAGTGTATCCTTTCTTCTTTTTATGTGTGTTTAATGGTTCTGGCTGTGAAACTGAAATGTGGAGGTTCTCATTCTTCCTAGGCCTCCCTCTCTTCCTTTTTGGAAATGCTAATGACATGCTTGATTCAGTAGGCTGAGAAGTAGATTGAGGAGCAGGCTGAGAAGCAAGCTGAGGATTAGGTTGAGAAGATGAGACAATGACAGATCCCCAAGCCTGCCATCCATCACTTTGAGGAGCCGGCTGAGAAGATAATCCTATTTGACCAGACTCACATGCACTACTACCAGATTCCTGAATGGGTTTGAGTCGTGGCCTACATGGTGCTTCTTCTGATGCATTGGATTTGGTGGATTCTTGCATTTGGTTTTGTTGTGACATTCCTCACCACAGTTTCTACAGTGATGTCCCAAATAAACAAAACATAAAGCATATTATAAGCACAAAACAAACCATATTGTAGAAATAGAGTTCCTACATGTTCAATATTTTCTCTCTTTAAGCCAGATTTATAGAAAAGTAAACTTATGCTTTTGAAATTGTTTCCTTGCCGGGAAAGACTTGAATAAGGCTAACTAAATATTTCCCTTAAGGTAACTTTTTGGGTTTAATGCTAAAAAATCATCAACGTTTTTAAAATTTGCACGCTAGCCACTAACTTTTTTTGTGCAAGTCAACCTACTCACCTTCCAAGTCACCTGCTATATAGCCAGCACGTGTATTGTTGATGTGGCACTGTTAAGTAATTAACGGTAAACACAAAACAATTCCATTTTGATTTAAAACTGCATGTTGTTGTTTTTTGTGAAAATCATGCCATTTGTAGTGATTTATATTCATAAGTGTTTGCTTTGTGGTTGTTCTTCTTGTCGAGCAGATCTAAGAGGAAGAGCAAGAAATTGTAGCTGGAATCTCAAAAAAGTGCCAAGATTAATCGAAGAAAAAGACACAATCGAAGGTAAGATCCAACATTTAAAAGCTATTTGAATTTGTTTTCGGTTGATTAACTGTGGTTTAAATGGGGGTTTTTAATGTTGGGCAATTTATTTAACTATGAGTTCTTCTAACTTGACTCGATCCTACAGTGTAAGGGGTATTCCTAGAAAATGCATTTGTGGAAACCAACCACAATGCTCATTGCAAAGACAAAAACCAACATGGATCAAAAAAATTACCGATGCATTGATGGATATGATGGAAGTCATAGTCATGTTTTCAAATGGGTAAACGAAGCTAACATGGAAGAGTATGTTGTTCTCTCGGAAACAGGGGAAAAACTCACTGAAGACTTTGCCAAACTACTTGATTCATCCCATCAATTGATGGAGAATCTTTATGAGCTTTCGGAGAAGATAAAGAAACTGGAATGTGAGGTCAATCCATGAAGGCAACCGTTAAGAAGAGTTTTGTATTTGTTGCAGTTTCTGGGGTTTTATATATACTATCGAATGATTTAAGATTAGGTTGTGTGGCATTTGTAGTATTTGGTATGTAATGGTTCTTGTGTGAAATTTTTAGTATTTTCTATTTAAAGTAGTCTTTTGGTATGTAACTTACAAAGTTACCGTAATGATGTAGTCTAACCTCTTTTGGTATGTGACAATATGTATTTTGCTATGAATTTTAGCAGTTGGTTTACCAAAGTATAGAGACAGGTTTGTTTCAATTAAAAAAATGGGTAAAACGTTATTTAAAATGACACAATAATCAAACACTAAAACAAGTTTTGTTACATGAAAATTTCAAGTTTCAAGTTTGAAGAGACAAAAAGGACAAACATAGATAATAAATAGCCATAACACACCAAAAGTAGCCATAACACATCGTTTGCAAGGGAAAACATAGTGGAAATGTGTTCAAGGTGTCTTGTTTGCAATTCGATTCCCTACCATATCCGCGAGTTCAAAATGATTCAGAACACAAGGCTGAGAAGATGATCCATGAGCGGTTCCTCCACGAATGCCTCCTCCATGAATGTCAACTCCAACACCACGAGTAATACGACGAGTACCATCATGAGCAGGAGTAGGATGAGGAGCAACATGAGTTGAAGGAGTTGCAGGACCTTGAAGACCACGTGTTTGAGGAAACCATGAGGAGCTAAAGGACCAGCAGCTTCACGGTCAGTTTTTGCAGTATTTGCAATCTTCTTTTGCTCCATGGCTTTGTATAGGCCACTAGGAAAAATTATATTGTCCCTTTCATCAATGACAGACTTACCAACTTGAATGTAATCATCCCCTGTATCTGGACTTGTGAAAACTCCATATCCTTCCTGCAAAGTACAAAAATAAAATTAGCAACACTAACTTGTTTAAAATAAGTATATGATAGCAACACTTACCTGTGGGAGTGTATCCTTTCTTCTTTTTATGTGTGTTTAATGGTTCTGGCTGTGAAACTGAAATGTGGAGGTTCTCATTCTTCCTAGGCCTCCCTCTCTTCCTTTTTGGAAATGCTAATGACATGCTTGATTCAGTAGGCTGAGAAGTAGATTGAGGAGCAGGCTGAGAAGCAAGCTGAGGATTAGGTTGAGAAGATGAGACAATGACAGATCCCCAAGCCTGCCATCCATCACTTTGAGGAGCCGGCTGAGAAGATAATCCTATTTGACCAGACTCACATGCACTACTACCAGATTCCTGAATGGGTTTGAGTCGTGGCCTACATGGTGCTTCTTCTGATGCATTGGATTTGGTGGATTCTTGCATTTGGTTTTGTTGTGACATTCCTCACCACAGTTTCTACAGTGATGTCCCAAATAAACAAAACATAAAGCATATTATAAGCACAAAACAAACCATATTGTAGAAATAGAGTTCCTACATGTTCAATATTTTCTCTCTTTAAGCCAGATTTATAGAAAAGTAAACTTATGCTTTTGAAATTGTTTCCTTGCCGGGAAAGACTTGAATAAGGCTAACTAAATATTTCCCTTAAGGTAACTTTTTGGGTTTAATGCTAAAAAATCATCAACGTTTTTAAAATTTGCACGCTAGCCACTAACTTTTTTTGTGCAAGTCAACCTACTCACCTTCCAAGTCACCTGCTATATAGCCAGCACGTGTATTGTTGATGTGGCACTGTTAAGTAATTAACGGTAAACACAAAACAATTCCATTTTGATTTAAAACTGCATGTTGTTGTTTTTTGTGAAAATCATGCCATTTGTAGTGATTTATATTCATAAGTGTTTGCTTTGTGGTTGTTCTTCTTGTCGAGCAGATCTAAGAGGAAGAGCAAGAAATTGTAGCTGGAATCTCAAAAAAGTGCCAAGATTAATCGAAGAAAAAGACACAATCGAAGGTAAGATCCAACATTTAAAAGCTATTTGAATTTGTTTTCGGTTGATTAACTGTGGTTTAAATGGGGGTTTTTAATGTTGGGCAATTTATTTAACTATGAGTTCTTCTAACTTGACTCGATCCTACAGTGTAAGGGGTATTCCTAGAAAATGCATTTGTGGAAACCAACCACAATGCTCATTGCAAAGACAAAAACCAACATGGATCAAAAAAATTACCGATGCATTGATGGATATGATGGAAGTCATAGTCATGTTTTCAAATGGGTAAACGAAGCTAACATGGAAGAGTATGTTGTTCTCTCGGAAACAGGGGAAAAACTCACTGAAGACTTTGCCAAACTACTTGATTCATCCCATCAATTGATGGAGAATCTTTATGAGCTTTCGGAGAAGATAAAGAAACTGGAATGTGAGGTCAATCCATGAAGGCAACCGTTAAGAAGAGTTTTGTATTTGTTGCAGTTTCTGGGGTTTTATATATACTATCGAATGATTTAAGATTAGGTTGTGTGGCATTTGTAGTATTTGGTATGTAATGGTTCTTGTGTGAAATTTTTAGTATTTTCTATTTAAAGTAGTCTTTTGGTATGTAACTTACAAAGTTACCGTAATGATGTAGTCTAACCTCTTTTGGTATGTGACAATATGTATTTTGCTATGAATTTTAGCAGTTGGTTTACCAAAGTATAGAGACAGGTTTGTTTCAATTAAAAAAATGGGTAAAACGTTATTTAAAATGACACAATAATCAAACACTAAAACAAGTTTTGTTACATGAAAATTTCAAGTTTCAAGTTTGAAGAGACAAAAAGGACAAACATAGATAATAAATAGCCATAACACACCAAAAGTAGCCATAACACATCGTTTGCAAGGGAAAACATAGTGGAAATGTGTTCAAGGTGTCTTGTTTGCAATTCGATTCCCTACCATATCCGCGAGTTCAAAATGATTCAGAACACAAGGCTGAGAAGATGATCCATGAGCGGTTCCTCCACGAATGCCTCCTCCATGAATGTCAACTCCAACACCACGAGTAATACGACGAGTACCATCATGAGCAGGAGTAGGATGAGGAGCAACATGAGTTGAAGGAGTTGCAGGACCTTGAAGACCACGTGTTTGAGGAAACCATGAGGAGCTAAAGGACCAGCAGCTTCACGGTCAGTTTTTGCAGTATTTGCAATCTTCTTTTGCTCCATGGCTTTGTATAGGCCACTAGGAAAAATTATATTGTCCCTTTCATCAATGACAGACTTACCAACTTGAATGTAATCATCCCCTGTATCTGGACTTGTGAAAACTCCATATCCTTCCTGCAAAGTACAAAAATAAAATTAGCAACACTAACTTGTTTAAAATAAGTATATGATAGCAACACTTACCTGTGGGAGTGTATCCTTTCTTCTTTTTATGTGTGTTTAATGGTTCTGGCTGTGAAACTGAAATGTGGAGGTTCTCATTCTTCCTAGGCCTCCCTCTCTTCCTTTTTGGAAATGCTAATGACATGCTTGATTCAGTAGGCTGAGAAGTAGATTGAGGAGCAGGCTGAGAAGCAAGCTGAGGATTAGGTTGAGAAGATGAGACAATGACAGATCCCCAAGCCTGCCATCCATCACTTTGAGGAGCCGGCTGAGAAGATAATCCTATTTGACCAGACTCACATGCACTACTACCAGATTCCTGAATGGGTTTGAGTCGTGGCCTACATGGTGCTTCTTCTGATGCATTGGATTTGGTGGATTCTTGCATTTGGTTTTGTTGTGACATTCCTCACCACAGTTTCTACAGTGATGTCCCAAATAAACAAAACATAAAGCATATTATAAGCACAAAACAAACCATATTGTAGAAATAGAGTTCCTACATGTTCAATATTTTCTCTCTTTAAGCCAGATTTATAGAAAAGTAAACTTATGCTTTTGAAATTGTTTCCTTGCCGGGAAAGACTTGAATAAGGCTAACTAAATATTTCCCTTAAGGTAACTTTTTGGGTTTAATGCTAAAAAATCATCAACGTTTTTAAAATTTGCACGCTAGCCACTAACTTTTTTTGTGCAAGTCAACCTACTCACCTTCCAAGTCACCTGCTATATAGCCAGCACGTGTATTGTTGATGTGGCACTGTTAAGTAATTAACGGTAAACACAAAACAATTCCATTTTGATTTAAAACTGCATGTTGTTGTTTTTTGTGAAAATCATGCCATTTGTAGTGATTTATATTCATAAGTGTTTGCTTTGTGGTTGTTCTTCTTGTCGAGCAGATCTAAGAGGAAGAGCAAGAAATTGTAGCTGGAATCTCAAAAAAGTGCCAAGATTAATCGAAGAAAAAGACACAATCGAAGGTAAGATCCAACATTTAAAAGCTATTTGAATTTGTTTTCGGTTGATTAACTGTGGTTTAAATGGGGGTTTTTAATGTTGGGCAATTTATTTAACTATGAGTTCTTCTAACTTGACTCGATCCTACAGTGTAAGGGGTATTCCTAGAAAATGCATTTGTGGAAACCAACCACAATGCTCATTGCAAAGACAAAAACCAACATGGATCAAAAAAATTACCGATGCATTGATGGATATGATGGAAGTCATAGTCATGTTTTCAAATGGGTAAACGAAGCTAACATGGAAGAGTATGTTGTTCTCTCGGAAACAGGGGAAAAACTCACTGAAGACTTTGCCAAACTACTTGATTCATCCCATCAATTGATGGAGAATCTTTATGAGCTTTCGGAGAAGATAAAGAAACTGGAATGTGAGGTCAATCCATGAAGGCAACCGTTAAGAAGAGTTTTGTATTTGTTGCAGTTTCTGGGGTTTTATATATACTATCGAATGATTTAAGATTAGGTTGTGTGGCATTTGTAGTATTTGGTATGTAATGGTTCTTGTGTGAAATTTTTAGTATTTTCTATTTAAAGTAGTCTTTTGGTATGTAACTTACAAAGTTACCGTAATGATGTAGTCTAACCTCTTTTGGTATGTGACAATATGTATTTTGCTATGAATTTTAGCAGTTGGTTTACCAAAGTATAGAGACAGGTTTGTTTCAATTAAAAAAATGGGTAAAACGTTATTTAAAATGACACAATAATCAAACACTAAAACAAGTTTTGTTACATGAAAATTTCAAGTTTCAAGTTTGAAGAGACAAAAAGGACAAACATAGATAATAAATAGCCATAACACACCAAAAGTAGCCATAACACATCGTTTGCAAGGGAAAACATAGTGGAAATGTGTTCAAGGTGTCTTGTTTGCAATTCGATTCCCTACCATATCCGCGAGTTCAAAATGATTCAGAACACAAGGCTGAGAAGATGATCCATGAGCGGTTCCTCCACGAATGCCTCCTCCATGAATGTCAACTCCAACACCACGAGTAATACGACGAGTACCATCATGAGCAGGAGTAGGATGAGGAGCAACATGAGTTGAAGGAGTTGCAGGACCTTGAAGACCACGTGTTTGAGGAAACCATGAGGAGCTAAAGGACCAGCAGCTTCACGGTCAGTTTTTGCAGTATTTGCAATCTTCTTTTGCTCCATGGCTTTGTATAGGCCACTAGGAAAAATTATATTGTCCCTTTCATCAATGACAGACTTACCAACTTGAATGTAATCATCCCCTGTATCTGGACTTGTGAAAACTCCATATCCTTCCTGCAAAGTACAAAAATAAAATTAGCAACACTAACTTGTTTAAAATAAGTATATGATAGCAACACTTACCTGTGGGAGTGTATCCTTTCTTCTTTTTATGTGTGTTTAATGGTTCTGGCTGTGAAACTGAAATGTGGAGGTTCTCATTCTTCCTAGGCCTCCCTCTCTTCCTTTTTGGAAATGCTAATGACATGCTTGATTCAGTAGGCTGAGAAGTAGATTGAGGAGCAGGCTGAGAAGCAAGCTGAGGATTAGGTTGAGAAGATGAGACAATGACAGATCCCCAAGCCTGCCATCCATCACTTTGAGGAGCCGGCTGAGAAGATAATCCTATTTGACCAGACTCACATGCACTACTACCAGATTCCTGAATGGGTTTGAGTCGTGGCCTACATGGTGCTTCTTCTGATGCATTGGATTTGGTGGATTCTTGCATTTGGTTTTGTTGTGACATTCCTCACCACAGTTTCTACAGTGATGTCCCAAATAAACAAAACATAAAGCATATTATAAGCACAAAACAAACCATATTGTAGAAATAGAGTTCCTACATGTTCAATATTTTCTCTCTTTAAGCCAGATTTATAGAAAAGTAAACTTATGCTTTTGAAATTGTTTCCTTGCCGGGAAAGACTTGAATAAGGCTAACTAAATATTTCCCTTAAGGTAACTTTTTGGGTTTAATGCTAAAAAATCATCAACGTTTTTAAAATTTGCACGCTAGCCACTAACTTTTTTTGTGCAAGTCAACCTACTCACCTTCCAAGTCACCTGCTATATAGCCAGCACGTGTATTGTTGATGTGGCACTGTTAAGTAATTAACGGTAAACACAAAACAATTCCATTTTGATTTAAAACTGCATGTTGTTGTTTTTTGTGAAAATCATGCCATTTGTAGTGATTTATATTCATAAGTGTTTGCTTTGTGGTTGTTCTTCTTGTCGAGCAGATCTAAGAGGAAGAGCAAGAAATTGTAGCTGGAATCTCAAAAAAGTGCCAAGATTAATCGAAGAAAAAGACACAATCGAAGGTAAGATCCAACATTTAAAAGCTATTTGAATTTGTTTTCGGTTGATTAACTGTGGTTTAAATGGGGGTTTTTAATGTTGGGCAATTTATTTAACTATGAGTTCTTCTAACTTGACTCGATCCTACAGTGTAAGGGGTATTCCTAGAAAATGCATTTGTGGAAACCAACCACAATGCTCATTGCAAAGACAAAAACCAACATGGATCAAAAAAATTACCGATGCATTGATGGATATGATGGAAGTCATAGTCATGTTTTCAAATGGGTAAACGAAGCTAACATGGAAGAGTATGTTGTTCTCTCGGAAACAGGGGAAAAACTCACTGAAGACTTTGCCAAACTACTTGATTCATCCCATCAATTGATGGAGAATCTTTATGAGCTTTCGGAGAAGATAAAGAAACTGGAATGTGAGGTCAATCCATGAAGGCAACCGTTAAGAAGAGTTTTGTATTTGTTGCAGTTTCTGGGGTTTTATATATACTATCGAATGATTTAAGATTAGGTTGTGTGGCATTTGTAGTATTTGGTATGTAATGGTTCTTGTGTGAAATTTTTAGTATTTTCTATTTAAAGTAGTCTTTTGGTATGTAACTTACAAAGTTACCGTAATGATGTAGTCTAACCTCTTTTGGTATGTGACAATATGTATTTTGCTATGAATTTTAGCAGTTGGTTTACCAAAGTATAGAGACAGGTTTGTTTCAATTAAAAAAATGGGTAAAACGTTATTTAAAATGACACAATAATCAAACACTAAAACAAGTTTTGTTACATGAAAATTTCAAGTTTCAAGTTTGAAGAGACAAAAAGGACAAACATAGATAATAAATAGCCATAACACACCAAAAGTAGCCATAACACATCGTTTGCAAGGGAAAACATAGTGGAAATGTGTTCAAGGTGTCTTGTTTGCAATTCGATTCCCTACCATATCCGCGAGTTCAAAATGATTCAGAACACAAGGCTGAGAAGATGATCCATGAGCGGTTCCTCCACGAATGCCTCCTCCATGAATGTCAACTCCAACACCACGAGTAATACGACGAGTACCATCATGAGCAGGAGTAGGATGAGGAGCAACATGAGTTGAAGGAGTTGCAGGACCTTGAAGACCACGTGTTTGAGGAAACCATGAGGAGCTAAAGGACCAGCAGCTTCACGGTCAGTTTTTGCAGTATTTGCAATCTTCTTTTGCTCCATGGCTTTGTATAGGCCACTAGGAAAAATTATATTGTCCCTTTCATCAATGACAGACTTACCAACTTGAATGTAATCATCCCCTGTATCTGGACTTGTGAAAACTCCATATCCTTCCTGCAAAGTACAAAAATAAAATTAGCAACACTAACTTGTTTAAAATAAGTATATGATAGCAACACTTACCTGTGGGAGTGTATCCTTTCTTCTTTTTATGTGTGTTTAATGGTTCTGGCTGTGAAACTGAAATGTGGAGGTTCTCATTCTTCCTAGGCCTCCCTCTCTTCCTTTTTGGAAATGCTAATGACATGCTTGATTCAGTAGGCTGAGAAGTAGATTGAGGAGCAGGCTGAGAAGCAAGCTGAGGATTAGGTTGAGAAGATGAGACAATGACAGATCCCCAAGCCTGCCATCCATCACTTTGAGGAGCCGGCCGAGAAGATAATCCTATTTGACCAGACTCACATGCACTACTTCCAGATTCCTGAATGGGTTTGAGTCGTGGCCTACATGGTGCTTCTTCTGATGCATTGGATTTGGTGGATTCTTGCATTTGGTTTTGTTGTGACCTTCCTCACCACAGTTTCTACAGTGATGTCCCAAATAAACAAAACATAAAGCATATTATAAGCACAAAACAAACCATATCAACAAATTATATTAAAGTATTTATCATAGTGATACCAACTTTCCCCAATCGCTCTATAACTTTAATAGGTTCTTTCTCACCCTTTTCTTTCTTTCTCTTCTTGCATGGTGGTCTTCCTCCAGGACTCTTAAAGTCAGGTGCCAAAACCCTTTCAGTTGTAGTGACCTTCCAGAGATTCATACCATTAACTGGTTCCAAACATTTATGATAAGCTAGCCTAAGGGTCTCAGAGGTAAACCAACTGCTAATCAAGGTTTTAGGATCTTTTTCAGCATTTTTCTCTAGCCTAAGAGCAGAACATATGTGACAACAAGGCATTCCACTAATAAGATAAATCCTACAACTACAACTCACTTCATTCCTCAGGTGAACTACATACCTATCAACCAGTTTCTAAGTTACCTCATACTTCCCAAGGCAACAAGAAAATGGTTGACTGTACTTCGCTTGATCTATCCGGTGATCTAGTAAAGCTAGTGCCCTTGGAGTGTATTCTGATCTAACCTTCTTAGCTTCTAACATTTTCTTGTAATTAGTAGTTATCACCCTCCTTCGAATCTCCACAAGCATTTCAGCTATAGTCCTAGTCCTAGCTATGCAAATCGCTGCATTGAAGGATTCTCCTAAATTGTTTTCAACAGAATGACACTTCAAATCACCTGAGAAAAAGCCCTACAAAACACATAACAAACATTTACCATTGTTAACATGTTTGTTGTCCATTATAATCATAAGTACAACTACATATGGTATGTTCTTATGTAGACCATGGAAACAGAGATTGATCTTCAAATCTGCATGTGCCACAGGGTCATACTGTTGGTGCTCTTTCATCTTCCTATCAAAGTCCAGAGGGTAGTATGACTCTGCAGCAGCCCAAAATATATCTTCCAACTCATTTCCTGAGTGTCTCTTCTTCCAACAAACATTCACATGTCTAGCACACATCCTATGCTCAGCATATGTCAACACTACTCTCACGGCTGCAACAACCCTTTTGATGTTCACTAGCAGCTGTCAAACCGTTCCCTCCCCCTAAAATGAGATCTTCAACTAGATGCTCAAAAAACCAGATCCAATTGTCCTTACTCTCTACATCAACTATTCTCCAAGCAATAGGGAACATCTGATCATTCGGATCCCTACCACAAGCCACTAACAACATTCCAGTCATTCTCCATTTCAGAAAGTACCATCAATATGTAGAATCCTTCTACAAGCAGCCTTCAACCCTTCTTTCAAAGCATAAAAAAGCAAACAAAAAATCTATAAAATTTGGATTGTCTAACCTCACATTCCACTGTTGACTGCTGATTTGATATTTTCAGCTCATACACATAGTCATGAAGCTTAGAAAATTGCTCTGCTTGCTCTCTATCAAAGGTCTTCAAGCACCTCATCCTACTCTTCTCACATATTGTCCAAAAAACATTTATGGTGCGTCTGAGAAGCTTGTTCTGGAGTTGTGTCGCTGAAAAATCTTGTTTCTCTCAGAATTCTTCTATGTACAACTCAGCTATTCGTGCATTTGTTAGTAGAGTCTCCTTACCAGCCCAGGTACACATGTAATCTTCATGGTATGTTCTAATACCTACCCTACTAGAGGTGCTGTTTATAGAACTATAGAGCCTCCATTTGCAATTCTTTTCAGCACATATAACAATAACTCTCTTTCCATCACTCTTGAGAAACTTAATATTCCTCTTCTTCTTCAAAACATACTTAATGATAGCTTTCTTAAAAATATCTATGGTTCTATATTCGTGACCTAAGCAAAATCCCTTGTACTTAGTATCATCCAAGTCTCTCCTACCATCATAATCATAATAATCATCATCATCATCACTCAAATAATCATCAGCATCTCCATAGTAAACATTACCCATATTTGCCTCATCATCTTCAACAGATCCCTGATGATCATCATCTGCTACTTCAGCATCCTCATCATCAGAAAAACTCCTCCCTTCTACCATTCTCATCTCTATGTATGGATAATCACTCCTAACAGCATGCAATGATAATGCTCCTTAACTAATCCCATAATGACTCGCATTCCAATGCATTTCATTCTCTTCAATATCTTCTTTTCCTTCCTTATTAGGTGGAAACCAACTCAACTTGCTTATATTGTCTTCGTAGTCTAAAACATCTACCAGCGACATAAACACTTTCTTAATACTAAAACCTTCAGCCACATGACGTCCAGACTCATGACATTCACCACCTAAATAATCCCCATTTGTACCCCAGTAACTATCAGATGTGATGAACATATCAAAATCATCTTCACACTACAAAGAAAACAAGAAAATAGACAGACAATTAGGTACACGAGTATATGAAAATTTGTTTCAAAATGTGCATATCAAACTCATATTAAATCTACAAAATTGAGCTCCTGAAACCTCTGAAAATCGAGCTCCATATCTATTCTATATTCGATTTCCACAAAATCGAGCAATAAAAATAAATTTTCAAAAAATCAAACTACAACCAACATATCGATTTAGACATGTAATTAAAGAAGAATCACTAACTTACCCCCTACATCGAGCTCCATAAAGCTTCAATTGTGACATACAACAATTTGAACTTAGCGCCACATCGATGAACTCAACCTTCCTACATATATTAACTGCAAGTATAAGTACCCTAAACCCAAAATCAAAACCCAGAACCCTAAATGCAAATCATAAACCCTAACCCAAAATCGAAAACCTAACCCATGACCCAATCGTGATAGATAGAGGAAGTCGGTTATGAAGACAAGAGAGGAACACGAGAGAGAAAGACGATAGAGGAAGACGAGAGAGAAAGACAAAAAGACAGGAAGATTTTAATCCTAACCAAAGTCCCAAATCGAGTGAAACTTAATCCTGAAATATGAACCCTAATTTTGATTTTACCCCAATTCGATTTTCCCCAAATTAAACCCTAACCTCGATTTTATTAAAGCCACATCGTTTAGTGTTGGCAAACAGAACATGAAATACAAAAAACCAACATGCAGTTTTAAATCAAACCGGTGTTATTTTGTGTTTGCCGTTAGTTGCTTAACAGTGTCATGGTGACAATATATGTGCTGGCTATATAGTAGAAAACTCTTACTTTTTGCCATTTTACTCCTCCAATCACAAGTATACATATTTTGTGTTTCATTTTCAATGGTCAATGTTTATTTTTTTCTTTGTGGTTTTAATTGAGAGTGAATCTGCAACTTTTCTGTACCATGTTACTCTTAAATATAGTAAAACCTCTATAAATTAATAATTTTGGAACTTTGATATTTTATTAATTTATAGTATCAATTAATATTCCTTAATTTATCGTATCAATTAATATTTATTAATTTATAGTATCAATTATATTTATTAATTTATAGAAGTTTTATTTTATTTTTATAATTTAAATTCTAGAATAAAATTATATAATTTTATTTTACTTACCTCAAAATAAGAATAAATTTTTTAAGTGAAATTATTTGATTTAATTTCGGAAGTTTGATATTTACAAGTAAAAATAAGTTTTTAACATGAATAACAAACACTAGATTAATTCAATTATGTAAATCACATAAAAATTCAAATTTATGATTAATAATATTATATATTAAATTTTCAAATTTATGAAAATAATAGAAATAATAAATATTTAATGTAATGTTATATTAATCTCATAAATTTAAATTTTCAATTTTATTAAAAGGATCAAAATAGATATGATACATATTCATAGAGGTGAAACTATATTGGATATTTAAAGCATAGGTTATAAACTTAAAAACTATACTACAATACAGTTATTTAAAAACAAAATACAACAATTGTTTGATACAGTAAAATTACTAATGAGATTTCAGAACATTCAATTTTGAAAAGGAAAACTAAAATAGTACATTAATATATTATTTATATATATATATTATATGATTATTAATTACTGATATTATAGGATCATATATTTACATAGGAGTTTCTAAAAAATTATTATCTTATTTAACTTAGATAATTTTTACATTGGCCCGACTTGAGACTATAGAATTTTATCATTTTATAGCGTTCATTAATTTATAGAATATTAATTTATAGAGCTTATACTGTAGCAAGATATGTCTAGATAATTACATAGCAATATAAAAAAAACCATTTTTAGCTAGGAACTATAATTATTTTTACCAGATCAAGTGATAAATCACATATGATTAATCATATATTGGATCTAATTAAATTAAATGAAGCCCAACAAAATATACCCATGAATTAAAATGAATTGTAATAAAACGAAACCGTCAAACCCAGCCCAAAACAAACATATAAAACTAATCTAGAGAAGGAGGAATCAATATAAATCGATCATTTTTCATCGCCCTCTCTTTATATTTTCACCTTAGTATACCTTGTTTTTAACCCATAAATTTTAGATCGGTTTTCAAGTTCCACATTCTTCCTCCTATTCCAAACCCTATTCGTTCTTCTTCATCATCTCTCTCTTTTTTTGGTCTCTAGTTTTGACGTCTTGTATCTTCCTCTTTAGATTCTGGTTTTCTTCTACTGCTAAGTGTAATTTTTGTTCATTCACCCTCTTCAGTCAGGTTCGTCTGCTCTCCTTTGAACATCAATTTTATAAATTAGGATTATACAAAATGTTAGGTTTTGGGAAAATTTAAGGGCTACATAAATCTATTAATTAGGGTTATACAATTATGAATTAGGTTTATTAGTTAAAATTATGTTATCTCTGGAAATTTAGGATTACAAAATTGAGTTTTGAGGTTAATGGGAACCAATTAATTGGTATAAAATCAAATTGTAGTCTTTCTTTTGAATATTTTGTATGAAAATTGAAAACAAATCTGGTGTTATATCTTAATAATGCAAGTATATAGCTTAGGGTGGAATTTTAAATTGGGTCTGATTTTTTGATTTGAAAATGGGTTTGAAATGGAGTCTTTGTTTATATAAGTTTCTGTTTGATGTATGTGATTTTTTGTTTAATTGCAGATATGGCTAAAACAAAAAGCGTTCATTTGCATCTGCTTTCTCTAGTAGAAGATGATAATACCAAAGCGGTTCGACCGGTGCCATTAAATGAGCTTCCACTTGAGCATCGGATGAGCATTCTTCTGAATCACAATTAATTCAGGTATTGGTTGATTTTGATTTTGAGTTTGCACATATATCTTCATTTTGACACTATAAAATTTTTCATTGATAGCAGTTAACATTAGCACGAATTCCGTAACTGTTATCAAAGATAGATTCGTGATTTTAGTTGACATAAAATAAAATTTTTAAAAAGCTAACAATATAATAGCATCTAAAATGTAGATAAAATAATCGCTAAGTGTGAATGTAAAATCACTTTTCTATGCCAAAATTTAGCCAAAATATTTGTTAAAGCAACAAAATTCATTTAACAACTTTTTGGAGTTTTCTTTTTATTTGATTTTCTCGGCGGGTTTTTGGAGTTAGGGGAGTGTTTTTAGGGCTTTTCAGTTTTTCTTTTCGAGGAATATAAGAAACTAAGTATTGTTTCTTAGTTCTTTATATTCTGAAACTCATTATCTCAGACTTTGTTAGGGGAGTGAATTTATGCACGTTCATCAAGAGAGAAATTTATATCAAATGTATTAAACAACCTCAACCTTAAAAAGAATGATTCTTGAAAGTTGTGTGAACACATTTTTGGCTTTTTGTTTTGAACATGAGAAAGATAAACTAATAACAAACCTAAAGACCATTGAAGACTACCTTTATTCCTTCAATTCACAGGGTTGTTTGTTAAAACATTGATAACATCTTTATCATCAATTTGACAGCAATGTTATAAAAATGTATCCTAAACAGCATATTGGATTGGAAGGAGGTACAAAATATTTCTATTTTTAAGCTGGTTCAAACAAAATAAGATATTACATGACCCTGAATCTCAAAGTTGGAAATGGGAATCTATATATAAGTTTTGCACATGCAATTACTAATACATTTAACAAACTTAAAAAAAATTCAAAGCACAACTAAATTAAATTTAATAAGATCTCATTGCTTAAACTTTCACATAAAATTCCAAGACGTTCTAAGACAATGGCTCGATCCAAATACTTCTATGAGGGCATTGTAGCGATTTCGATGGTTTTCTGTAAAAGGAAGCCGCCTACACGGATATGACCTATCTTTATCAAGCGAGTAAGATACACAACTCTTTGCCCGTAAACTACACTTAAAGAAGTACACACTGCTCCCCATCCCTGGGACATCCACTCTCATCTCTGAGGAGTGGACACTCATAAAGATTGTTAAGCCATCAAGAGTTTTACCAGTCATCTCCTCCCATTTTGAAGAGACTCGTTTATATACTAATGGTGCCCTAGTACCACATATATACATGACAGAGAGCTCTCCTCTCTGCTCCATTAAATAAATTACCTTCTGATGAAACCTCCACTCATTGTTAAAACAAAAGGGCACATTCCTCCCATCATGAAAAAGTAATTGTGCCAGAAGCTAGGTCAAAATGAAGTAAGGACCTCTTGAGTCGAAGCAATAGAAGTGAGCATTGGTGTAGACAATGTCGTTATGCACACAAGGGAAAAATCTATGAGGGGAAGAAATAGCCTTTAAAGTCCACTTAGTTGCTCCATGATAGATAGTGCCAATATGTATTGTAAAAGGATTTAACACTATAAAGTACAAGTACCCGATGTAGGGGCAGAAGAGAATACAATTGCCTGATGAAAGCATAACTCAAACTTTGGTATGCTTATGAGCTCCCAAGTAATCAGTTTCAAGAAGAACAGGTCCACTGTACTGGATCTGCGTGTTGCCGCATTAATGGATATGCACATAAGCAACCATCAATCTTTCGAGTAACAATGGTCACTGCATTTTTTCATCTGCTTCTACATCGGGTACTTGTACTGTTATAGTGTTTAACCCTTTTACAAGGCATATTGGCATTTTTTTAACACTGGTGCAACTGAGTAGGCTGTTAAGGCTATTTCTTCCCCTCACAGAATTGGCCCTTGTGTGCATAAAAATATTGTCTATGTTAACCTTAATTTCTATTGCTTTTATTAAAGTGGTACTTTACTTGATTTTGACCTAGCTTCTGGTATAACTAGTTTCAATGATTGGAGGCACAAGGTGCCCTTTTGTTCATAATAATGAATGAAGATCTCATCGGAAGGTAATTTATTTTATGGAGAAGAGAGGAGAGCTCTTTGTTATGTACAGATGGCACTGTGGTAACGTTAGTGTGTAAACTAGTCTCTTTGAAATGGGAGGAGATGACTGGTTAAACTCATGATGCCTTAACCATCTTTGCGAGTGTCCACTCCTCAGATACGAGAGTTGATGTCCGAGAGATGGGGAGCAGTGTGTACTTCTCTAAGTGTAGTTTACGTGCAAAGATGTATATCTTACTGGCTTGATAAATATTGATCCTATCCGCGTAAGCTGGTTCCTTTTCCAGAAAACCATGGAAATCGCTACAATGCCCTCGTTGGAGTATTTGGAACGAGCCACCATCTGGAATTGTCTTGGATTTTATGTGAAAGTTTTAGCAAAGGGATGTTAGTAAAGGTAACTTAGTTGTCTTCGAGGTTTTTTTTAAGTTTGTTAAACGTATTAATAATTGCATGTGCAATACTTATATACAGATTCCCGTTTCAAACTTTTTGGTTAAGGGCAATGTAAGATTTTATTTGGTTTTAACTAGCTTAAATATAATTATTGTGTACTTCCTTCGAATCCAATATGCTTTTTAGGATACATTTTCTACAACATTGCTACAAAACGGATAATAAAGATAACTCAAATTTCCTTTCAGGTTACACAGTTTTAACTCAGATTTCCTTTCATTGAATACTACCTTAATTTGGATTACTTTTGGTGTAGGTACTTGGCTAAGATTCTAACTCATGAAGGTTCGAATGATGTGGCTGTCCAAAAGCCAATTTTGTGGATCATAATAAAATCGTTACTTCTGTTTAACTTGGCTGATTATAGCTACACGTTTATTGGAAAAGAAGATACCCCATTTGTGTTTTACAATTAGGTTGGTAATTCATAACCTTGTGTATTTTTTTGTAATATATTTACTATTTAAGCATTTCATTCTGGCTGCAGATGTTGTACTGGATCCTCTTCTTGCATTTAGAAAAGAGCTTCAAGGTTTGTAGACTTCTCCTTGTCACACATGTTCAAGGTTTAAGCATTTGATTTTGACTTCAGATGTTGCACTAGTGCTTCATTTGATTTTAATAATCCTCTAAATAATTTATTAGTAAGCATATGAATATTATACTTAGTCTTCCAAGTATCTAATTTTAATGTTTTGTGGTGGAATTCTATTTAAAATTTTATGAAAAGATTGATGTGAAAGAAGATGCATGCTAAGGAACAGTCTGAACTACAACAACACCCCAATGTAAACCTTCTATCATGAAAGGGACATCTTTTTCTCGCGATATTGATGAATGTTTCATGATGTATTTTCAAGAATTCAAAGGAACTAAAATTTGAGTTTGTTGAGCGAAAGAAGAAGAATATTAGACAAGAGTATAAGACTTTATATTATGTTTTATAAAACTTTTTTGGTTTAATATAATATTAGTGTTATATATGTTTTGAATGATTTATGAAATATAAAGTTATAAATATATTTCCAATAAATTAGTTTCTGAAATTTATAATTCAAATAAACTAAAATAGCATAGAAGGAGGGATAATATATAGCATTAACCAAAACTATATATAAGTTTAATATACCAGCAATAAAATGCTACACCACAATATATTACAAAATTCAATATGAGCTTTAAAAAATAATCCATGACGTTTTAGTAACGCTATTTGGGATGATTTTAATTAGCACAATAATAAATTTTCTCGTATGTGGTGATCCTATAATAATTGCCGCAGTAACAACATTTTGTAAAGCGTTATTATACCCATTTGATAGCATTACGTGTGAGCTAATAATGCCATTTTCTTATAGTGTAATGATGCCTCTCTGTATGTTTCATGTCTAAATTTGCGTTGATCTTAAAACTTTGCTATGTACGTATATCTTAAACAAGTTTTCTAGCTCGGTAGTTTGGTATATACTTTGGTTGTTAGTAGAATTGGTATATAGTGTAGGACTGTAAGGTAATATGACTAGTGTAAATGATTCATATCTAGTACAACTGAATTACTTGTAAAGGAAGATTGGATTTGGATGGATTTCCCGCATTTTTATGATATTTTAAATAGTTACAAGTAGTTCTGGTAGTCAGGATACACTTATAGTTGGTAAAACTAGGTAAACATGGCACAACTACATACTGGAATGTTATTGTTGTAGGATGTAGAGGCTAATGGCGAGCTGGACCAGCAGCCAAACCAACCTACTAGGTTCTACCGAAGGCCAGAAGAATACTCGAAGACATCCAAGATCATTACAAGGAAAGGTATCTCTTTGATAGTATCATATTGTAGCCCATTTTTCTTATGTTTTTGTTATGTTCCCAATGAAGAAATCAAGTGACTATGGAATTTTCAAGGGTGGTTACAACCATTTACACTTCCAAGAGACTTTTATGAGTTTTGGAGGAAAAGACACCAAACCCCATTTTCAGAAAGATCAGATGCCCAGGCGTTTGATTTTTGTTGAAGACCTTTCAATGCAGAAAATTCAGAGATATTGATTTCTATGAAAAGCTAGAAAATTCCACATGTTCCTCAAACAAGAATCAGAGCAATTCGATTAGCCGTTTGAAAGATATCATCCAAAAAGTGAAGCTACATCAAGAAAGGTCACGTGGGAGAAGCCCCATGGCACCAGACAGAAGGTCCATTCCCGGTCTCCAGAAGCATGCCATAACTGATCACAAGCCCCATGACCGGTTCCTGAAGATTTTTCCCTGCCACTTATCAAAACTACACCGTTTTGGACTTATTTTCCGAAACCCTAGACCAAACCTATAATACCTAATTCTAAATGGAAACCCTAAGCTTCTTTTCCAGAGTCTCTTGCCACACCCCAGCTGCTCCAGCGCCTCATCACCGTCGTCCAAGCCTTAGAAATATTCTCTTGAAATTTCATCCTTGTTCTTCATGTTCTCTCTCTCTCTCTTTGTTCATTTGTATGGATAAAGAAATCTTCTGTGACATCTATATAGAAGTTTTCTTTGAATCCATTTGTGTATTTGGTTAATTATTGAAGTTGTTCTTCATGATATCTATGTCGTTTCTTTGCATTATGATCAAGTAGTCCTCTTGTTGTGTATTTATGGGTTGTTGATGCGATTCTAGATAACTCGGAGGATTTGGCAAGGGATCAAGCAAAATTCAAGGAGCTAAGGATCAAAAGGAAGCTAGGGATTCATTGAAATAATATTTTAGATTCAAGAAGGCCATTAGGAATCCCCTCAGGGCATTGGTTCGAGCATGTACTTGGCTACTCTATCATGTCATTGGGGTTTCTACACTTCATGACAATTTTCATACTGATAAACTGGGCATTCAAGATGGTACTAAGGCATCTATGGTCAAAGTCTACGTCCAAGAGTCCTAAAAGTGATAATAAAACACACTTACACTCTTTTCCCTTCCTTTTTGGGGTTTCCCAAGTGGTTTTCTGAGGAGAAGGTTTTCAATGAGATTCATAGGTTCTATGTTTCATCTATACCACTTATTAGGCTGATCCAATACCGGCCTAAAATCACTATATGGCATGGGATAAATCTCTTATTTCTATTCGAACTTATGCTTAGTATTTCTTTTGTTTTTATGACGTTTAATGTTTGTGTGTGGTTCGGAGATTTGTCTGTCGTGAACCACTATCTTCTCCTTCCTTTTCTCTTTATACTCTCGCGTATCTCAGACTTGTAACTCATCTTTCATCTATTCTATTAATTTATCTTTTGAAAGATTATTGAAGTTTATCTTGTGTGTCAAGATAATTTTTCTTAGACTTATCATTTGGCTCTTCTGCGACTAAGTGTGGTGTCATTCGATCCATAAATCTTGTTCTTAGCTTGCTACCAAGTCAATACATGTGATCAACCCCCGTGAATTCTCTCTGGGGGGATTTGGAACGTGGTTCTTCATCCAGAATTCAATCTGGTGGTATTAGAGTCAACAAAGGAAAGGCAAGGCATTTGGAGCGGTTTTCATTTACTTTCCATGATCTCAATACTTTGTAATAAAATTCCGAGTTCAATTTCTGATGTTTCTAGGGTGTTTCTAGGGTGTTTCTAGTATTTGTGAAAATAGTTTTGGAATTTTGAGAATCGATCTGATATTTTAAGTGTCTGTTCATCTGCTTCTGTCGAATCTGCTGTTTGATCTGTTTCTGGATGTTAAGTATCTATTAAATCGTGATATCTGTTGCATCTGAACCTAGGTTAGGTTTAATTATTTCTAGAATATTGTTCAGAATTGTTCGAGATGATTTGATAATTTTTGAGTATCAATTTGTCTCATACTGTCGTGATCTGCTTGTGGGTAGGCTAAAGGTAACTTTGTGTCTTTAATCTATTTTGTGTTAATTTGTTTCATTAGTATCATTTAAAGAGTTTGTTGTGTGTTGTTTTTCAAGTAAGGATGTCGGATCATAGTGAGTCAAGTCGCAGCAACAACAATAAACTCTTACAGAAGCTATCATGAACAAGATGGAGCAATTGATGAATGAAAAGCTTAGTTCCTTTCGTGAAGAACTTATTCCTTAGTTTATACATGATAAAGTTGATAGAATGAGTTCGAGCAAATTAAAGAAGCTGAGAGGAATCAAAACCAAGCAAGGCAAAGGGATGAAATGCAAAGAGATTTCCCGAGAATTAAGGAATTCAAGTCACTATAATTTTTATTCAAATATTAGATATATTATTATCACCTTCTATACAGAAAAAATAATATTTTAATAAATTTATATATTGTATATGTTTTAATGAAAATATACTAAAATTTCCAAGCGTAGAATAGGTTTAGAATATATTCTCTTACTAATGAAAGAAAGGGTTTGAAGCCTCTCAATGTACATGTTTCCACCTCAACTTTTCTAAAACTTCTTTTTACCACTTGTTGTATATATAATGATTTACATTCTCTTTTGTAAACCTCTATCTGTTAAAATGACCACATCAATTTTCTTTAATCTCTCCTTCCATTTCTTTTTATAACATTTAATCTCCTTGCTTTTCTCTTTTGTAACATTTTTTAGATTTGGTAAAACTAGACTGGTCTTCTCCTCATCCATGGTTAAATTAAAATCAGACATTCAATGACTAATAATTTCTGGAAAGATGATCATTAAGGAAGATGTAATTTGCAGGAGCTTATACCCAGGGGCGGTTATAAAGAGGAGTGTGTGCTTTTATGAGTACCCACTGATAAATTTAACAAAAAAATATGGTATAAAGGAGGGTCCAAAATAGTAATTGTAGTGTATTAGAGGGTCCATATTTCAAATTTTGAGCATAGCCCAAAAATATTTTTGCTACTTTGAGCTGCCCTGCCTATAGCTTCTATATTTTTCATGGTGGGTGATGATTTAGTTGAAACAAAGAAAGGAAGGTCAAACAAGACTAATAACACCTAAAATAGCAAACTCAAGCAAAGTAATGATTGTGTATCTGCACATTCCAAGCTTAATTTAGTGTTCCTAGTGAAAGTGAACTAAATATCTGTTTCTATTTGAATTTATGAAATGTGCAGAATCTCCAGCTGATTTTTTCTCGGAGAACAAAAACATGCTTGATTTTATAATGTGCGTCCGGGTTTATTGGTTTTAAAATTAAATGATGGATCTTTGATGTTTGTGTAATTCGATATGGTACCAACTTTTCTAGCATAGTTTGAATGTTTATTTTCATAGCAGGGTTGTTTAATTGTGGATTTTATACAGGGAAGTTGCTTTATACTACTGTTAGAGAGCTTATTGGAAATGATATTGATTCTGCAGATTCGATTTCAGAGCTCCTCCCGTTTGAAGTTACAATGTACCCTTCTTAATCTGGCCTAATGACAACTATTTTGAGATGATGCACGTGATCATTAGAGTTCTTACTTCTGGTAGAAGATAGTGTAGGTGTTTAGTGAATCAAAAATTTATTTTTTCACTTTGTATGTTCATTGACTTTATTGTGTTTCTTTTGCAGTGAAGAGATTGTGAATTCTAAGTTTAATTTTATGATTTTCTTATTGATCGAGAACACATTGATAGAGCTGTAAAAATTGGTGGGCCGTCCACTCTCCATCCATGTGCAACTCATTATGGACCGCCCACGGAAAACTCATTGTTGAGTGGACCAAAATGGTCTTAGGCCCACTTCGTCCACAGAAGTTATGGATCGGACAGTGTAGACATTGGCTTCCATTGAGTTATGAAAATATAGGTTAAAATCAATTTGGGGGAAATTAGAAAGTTACACTTGTGTTTTATGTTACATCTGTGTTTTAAACAGTTAAAATTAAAATTCAGATTTAAAGATAGGGAAACCAGCTGATAGTCCAAAATGAGTTTGGACGATTATGGGCTTGGGCTAAAATAGGTTTGGAACTTATTAGACATGAGCAACGATTTGTCCACAATTAATATGGATAATATTGGAAGGATCGAAATGGACGTAGACGTCCCAATTGACAGCTCTACGTGTTGACATGCAGCTGAGTGATGACTATCAGACAGATAAGGCCGGTGAGGTGTGCAAATTCTCCATTTATTGCTCTCATCATCTTATTATGTTACTATTTCAGGTTAAAACCTTGTGTTTTATACTGAGATAAAGATGTATAAAAATCAACAAAGAGAAAATGAAGTTTCAACATAAGTATTTGATAACACTTGTATATGCTCAATTGACTTATAAACAATCTATGTTAATATTAGAAAAGTATTGTGTGAATAAATATTTTAAATGTATTTGAAATTTTTTATATTGTTTCAGGATGATAATTGCCTATATATGTTTAATTCTCTGCTTGTCTCCGTATAAAAAAATACTTTAAATCGTTATTCTGGTAATTGATTTCCTATACATTATCATCTCAATTACTTCATTGAAATCCTACATAAAGAAAATATGTAAAAGCGGTTTTTGAAATCAAATTAATAAAGAAAGATCTTTGTGAATGATATAGATGATCTAGACTAATCAATGCTAAGCTAGTGGTGTCTTGTTCTACCTCTTAGAGCTAATCCAATGATTCTAAAACACTAAACTTGATTCATTTATTCTCATAGTACTAATCACTCCACTAATCACCTTAAATGTTCATAACTCTTGTTAAACACTAATTGACTAATGAGCATTAATCACAAGTTTTCTTAACCTCTAATCTTCCTAAACACTAATTATCATTGGCTAGGATTGAAAAGAGCTTGAAAAGTTTGGATCAAGCATTTCATCAAACACCTTGTGGGCATGAGAAATGCTTAAGATCTAAACTAACAATCTCTTGCTAATCTAGCATTAAACAATACCTAACAAGCATGGATCTAAAAATTATAAGCTTAAACTCCACTAACCTAGTACTAATCAACCTAGATCTAACATCCCAATGATCCTATCAAAAGACTACTCACTAATAGTCATGTAAACACAAAACAAAATGGTTGATCCTTGCATAATCATCAATATTAGAAGAATAGAAGTAAAGATAGAAAAGAAATCAAACTTTATAAACTCAGAAAACCCCAGAAATCTCCAATCCAAAATATCTCTAAACAAGTTTTTTTAACAAAAGATAAGATATATAAGATAAAATTAGGACTAGAGTATTTATAGTTCAAGTCTACGGGACCAACATAATCCCTAGTTAACCAAAATGAAATTAAAACTACACTAAAGTTGACTTCCTAAGCCATAGTTAACTTGATTTAGCTTTATTGAAGAAAGGAGTCGAGCATGTCCCATCGGTGGACCTTGATGGGTGGGAGAGGCCGATGAGAAACTCAGAAGCATTTCTTGGCTCCCCATTGGTGGAGCTTGGTCGGTGGGAGAGGCCGATGGGGGTAAAATCAACTTATCTCTCTAACCAAATACCCAAATCACATGATATTACCTCCATTAGAATGCCAACTCGAATTGATACAACTTTGCTGAAGCACTCTGGAGCTATAGCACAACGTGAAGTCTCCAATAGAGTCGATCTTTGAGATACTTAGGATTGGCTCTAGATCATCATTTATGTTTTCTCACACCATTTTCTCTCCTTGTTGTTTTCTTCAACTCCAAGACCTATATGAGTGAAACACATGAAAACATGCATCTAGACTCTAAACATGTAATGAAAATACAAGATAATGATAACAACTCATTGCTAAAAACATTAAAAACACAATATATGAACTCCCCCAAATTTATCTCTTGCTTGTCCTTAAGCAAACAATAAGAAACTTATTGGGAAAGATGTGTAAAATTTGGGATTCAAACCAAAAAGTATCAAACGAGGGATTAAACACAATGTCTTTGAAGATAGTTAAATAGTGCAAGAACAAACATCTCACTCTCTAGTATTTCTCCATGCTCATTGCAATGCAAAAATCTAATACAACCTCTAAGCTTAAGCAAGAACTCACAATCAAGCAGAAGACATCTCTTTAACATTCATTAAGGTGCTTATTATGCGGTCTTGGTTATGGAAATCAAATCACTCTTCAATCGGTTTATGGGTTAAAAGATTTTTGATGTGGCTTCAGAAGAATTTTTCTTTAGGTGGTTGCTCTAAAAAATATGAGTGCTAGTCAAATGCAAAATCCATCTAAGAAAGGGAACAATTGATGCTTACAAAAGTCAACTCTCATTATTCTACCCCATCCAATGAAATGCATCCTCTTTTCTATCCTTTAAATTTTATTCTCATTCTCATTTCAACCCCCATATCAATAGACTCTTTGTTCTTTTTCAATCCTCAACCTCATGATCAATCTCTTTTTCTTGGTCTCCTAGGAAAAACTTTTAGTTATACTCTTAGCTCTTTTATATCCATTTAAACTTTTCTTTCTTTTGCTCCATACTCTTATAAATTTTTCATTTTCTTTGTTTTAACTTATGGTAGCTATACTTCCCTTCTTATATATACTTGGGATTTAGAGCTTTTTGGTCTATCACTTGGTTTAACTAGGGACTCTTTTAATATCAATGATCAAGAGTTTCTTTCTTTCTTTTCCAACACCAAAATCAACACATATTCTAACCATTCAAGTCTTTCATTCCCCACCTAAAGCTAGACTTACCATCGCTAGCCTAAAATGAGAGCTAACCTTTGTCGTTTCCGATACTCTCAAGTTTTTGCAAAATCATATCATTATCAACAAAAGGCCTCACTCATAGAATATACAAATGGGTTTGAAATAAATGGTCAAGGTTAATAAGGGTATGGGAACATTCTAAAGATGAGAATAATCATTCGGGTTAGCAAAGGATGGTAAAATGGATAAGAAAACCCGATTATGACCTTAGTCAACCATGAGAATGCATTCAAATAACCATAAGCAAGAAAATTAAATTCAAGTTAAGTTCAAATTCATAGAGATGCTTCAAGAAATCAAGTGAGCTCTGCAAAACTAGAAAGTGCATTCGAAAGGTGCAAAGGTCCAAGCATGGATTTTTCATTATTTCAAAGATGTTCAAGCAGCAAATAACTATGACTAAGGGCAATGATCTTAATCCTAAGCATGAACTTCTACAAGCCAAACATCCCGTATGCAAATGAAAAATAAAAATGCTCCTAGACTTTATCTTACTATGCAAATGAAATTACAAAAATCTTTTTGTGTGTTTACAAAGTTTTCAATTTTTTTGATTTTACTATGCAATAGATGTATGCATGAGACTCAAATATGCAAAAAGAAAAATAAGAAAACAAAACACAAGATTAAAATACATAAAGCCCTCCCCCAAACTTGAATTATAATAGAAGTGAGAGAGAAGGATAAAACAAAAAGCAAAAATAAAATGGTATATACATTGAAAGGGAAAGGACCATACCTTGGCCCTAGTCGAGAATCTTAGGGTGCGGAGTGAGTGGAGTTTAAGAACTCCTAGGAGCAGTTGAAATGGTGGAATAAGCATTAGAGAAGTGTGTTCCACCTTTGAGTGTGAGAGTGAGTACCTCCTTCATCACATCATCAAAGCCCTTTGAACCAGTTGCCTTAAGCTCCGGTGTGAGGATCGCTTTAACCATAGAAAAGGGGTTTGACATTCCCTTACACTTTACTTTGTATTGTAGCTCTCCATCAATACATTTCCAAGGATGCAAGGTCATAGATGAAACCAATGGAGAGTGAACAAGGGTGGGATGGTGGTGTTTGTTCATTACCATCTTGTTCTTCTCAAGATTCTTCTTGGTTTCCTTCAACTTTTTGACTTTACTACTTTCATCACAACCATCAAACAAGGAGAATAAACACTCTTCATCCAAACTTTTCTCATCAAGCACTAGAGTCTCATTCAGAACCTTAATCTCATTCTTCCATTCTAACTCTTCATTGATGATTGTTCCACAAAACTTGGTAGAGGAAGACTTGATTGGATAAGTAACTGTAGGATTCACATTGATTAGAGTCACACATTTTTTTGAGAAGTTGATGCTTGCTCATGCGGTGTTGAGAAAGGGAGTTCCAAGAATAAGTGGAAGCTTATCTGGTTTCCCTCTACCTACTACCATAAAGTCTGCTGGGATTAAACAATCTCCAACTTTAAGTGGATATTATTCAATCAAACCAACTGGAGGCTTCGAAGAGGCATCAGCATAAGTGATCAAAGAGGAGTACTCTTTCATTTCCTTGATACCTATACTCTTCATCATCTCAAGGGACATAACATTCACACTAGCACCCGAATCACACAAGGCATTCTCAAATTTCATATTTTCAAGAGAGCAAGATATGACGAATGTACCAGGATTCTCAAGCTTGGGAAGACACTTGGGCTCAACCAATGTGGAAGGTTTAGGATTAAGCATTTCCATAACTTCTTCTACTTTTGTCATGTTGGCTAAGATAACTTCAATAAACTTTACATGAAGAGTAACTTGAATCAAACTACTCATGTGAGGCAAATGGACTCCAATTGTGCTCATTTTAGCTTTGAAGCTTGTGAAAACCTTCTTTTTAGCTTTGGTGAGTATTCTTCCTGGGAATGGGATTGGAGGTTCATAAGGAGAAAGCTCATCTTTTGGTGCATCTTCCTTTTCAAATCTTATGGGATTCTTAACTTCTTTCCTAGTAATCACCTCTACCTTTGGTTCACTTTTACTAACCACACCAACATCATCCACTCTATATAGAAGTCTAGTGATATCCTCAACATCTCTTTTATGATCATTCCCATCACTTGTGAGGATAGCATTGCAAAATTCCTTGGGATTTGATTCAGTCTTACCGGGAAGTGAGTCCATTGACATCATGGATGATGATGAAACTTGAGCAATTCGATTTTCAAGGCTCTTTACGTGGGAAGCCAAATGTTCAAACTTATTATTCAATTCACTGTAGGCTCCTTGCATCCCATCCATTCTCTTGTTAATCTCAAAAGTGCCTTTGTTTTGCCCTTCTAAGAGTTGTTTGAGGAGCAGAGTATTGGGATCTTCTTTGAGGGTTTGGGAAACTTGAAGGGGTTGAGTAGTGTTTGATATGAAGGTATGGTGTTGGTTGTATTGAGGTTGAGGTTGGTAATTTGGGTTGGGTTGGAAAGTTTGGTTTTGGTTAAAAGTTTTGATTGGGTTGGAAGTTTTGGCTTGGTTGGAAAGCTTGGTTTGGTAGTTTGGGATATGTATGGTCTTGTGGGTTTTCAACATTGGGGTTGTGGTATGAGAGGTTTGGATGGTTGTGGTAGCTTTGGTTGAAGCCTTTGTTTTGGAATCCTCCTTGGTTGTCCACATAATTAACTTTCTCTTGTTTCTCTCCATTATCCTCAACATAAACTCCAATCTCAGTGTATCCTTGTTGATACCCTTGTTGACCATTATCAAGTTCTCCTACATAGTTAACCGGCTTTTGAGTGAGAAAGAAAGTTTTGCTCATCTTGTCAAGTCTTCATTTATATCTGTGAAGCTATCCTTGATACTCTGATCTTGTCCACTAGTATCTCTCAGCTCTCTGTCATAGTCACCTCCATAACAAGCATCACTTTGAGCGAGATTTTTAATCAATAACTCTCCCCGTTCCCCACTTAAGTTGTCAAAGCTGCCATAACTTGCCGTGTCTAAGGCGCGGCGATACTTCTCAAGTGTGCCTCTGTAAAAGATGCCAAGAAAATTTTCCCTAGAGATACCATGATTAGGGAAATTCCTAGGGTAACCCTTTAACCTTTCTCATGCTTCATATAGATTCTCTTGGTAACCTAGTTTGAAACTAGCAATGTCGTTTCGAAGCTTTTCTGTCTTCTGCTTTGGAAAGAACTTATTGAGAAATTCCTTCTTACACATATCCCAAGTGGATACCGAATCTGAACCAATGTTCTTTTCCCACTGGGAGGCCTTTTTCTTAAGGAGAAAGGGAAAGTATCACCTTGATGGATTCTTCGGGGATTCCATTCATTTTCATTGTTCTGCATAATCTCTTAAATTGATCTAAGTGATCTAGAGGATCTTCCAATGACAATCCATTGTACCTCTGGTTTTGAACCATGTTGATCAAGTTTGACTTTATCTCAAAGTTATTGGCAGCAATGGAAGGTGTTAGAATTCCAGTAGCTTGAACTCGAATTTTTGGTGCATCAAATGCTCCTATGGGTCGAAGGACTGGTTGTCCATGCTGAGGAACCCGCGGAAATCCTCCAAATTTCATTTCCAGAACACGTTACAATGGACAAACCTCATACTTGTATTGTGCTTCAGATTGCAGAGTATTAGCAACTGCAAAACACAGGGTTGATGAAAGAATGATTAATAATCTAAATTTACTGAAACTGACACTTTAATCAAAAAAGTTGATGATCTTACAAACATTTGATCAATGTTTATCATACTAAATAAGTTTAATGTTGTTAATGCACTGACAAAGAGACATAATTGGATCTAATCAATGACAGCATGTGCTATATCTCTATACATGGAACTCATTATAAAAAGAAAAAAATCTTCCTGAGTTGTGTTAATTCAGGAACTGCAGGGACAGAAAACATAAATAAAATAAAACCTAACCATAGTCAAAAGCCTTAATCTGTCTCATGGTTGTACCAACTGATAATAGTGGCTTGATAAAGAACAGAGCAAATATAGTGATCTCAGTGGGAACACCTCAAACACTTGCAAAGCACTATACTAAATAACTGCAACAACAAAAGCATGCAGCAGCTATTATTTGTACAAACAGCAAAACGTTTTGTCATTTATATTGTGAAACATAGAAGATAATCTGCTATATTTCCAATTTCCAAACATATAGAAAATGATGAAAGTACAAAGATGAAGAATACATCAGCAATGGTAATTACAAATATTGCATTTACAACTGCCATATTGATATCAAAAAGTCGTTCTCCAAGATCAATCTAATCTCTATACTATAAAATTTCATCTCAAAACAGGCTACTGAAATTCATTGAAGAAGAAACAAAGTACCAGCTCCTAACGCAATTGCAATTTTGATCCTATTCAAGTTCCAGAAAATATAAATAATTCGTTCAATGGTTTCACACTGAAAAGAAATTGCCATAACGAAAAGGAAAAAAACTAAAAGCATAAGTTGCCTACTTAGAGTTAACGGCTAAGGAAGATTGTCAATGAATAAATCACCATAGTTAGAAGAACAATAAAATCTCCATAGAAGAAACTTGTTGGTTTCTCCGTTAGAAGCGTGAGTTAGAGAGAATAGAATGAAAATATTTTGGGGTTAAATTAATTATAAAATAGTTATTTATGAAATTAATAATTATAAAATAATTAATTAATTAAGAAAGAAGTGTTTGGTTCCTTGGTTAATATTATCTCATTATCTTCATTCCCATTAGTGTTTGGATATAAAGTTTAAAGTACTCCATTTTTAATAGGATTAAGATAATTAGAGTGGCATAAGCTGTAAATAATTGAAAGTGACTTATATAGATGTTTATAGCATGTGCAGTGGCCAAGACTCTACGATTATGTCAAGTATATTATTTTAGTATAACTTTATTATTTATATAAATTTGAAGTGATAAATAAACTCATAACTAATTAGATAATGACATGTATGAAAATAAAAGTTCTAAAAGAGTCTTATTTGAGAGCCAATTCTCTATTTTTCTCATGTTTATTTTATTTTATTATTGAGAACTCTATGGATAGCCTCCCGTTCCTGATGTTCTTAGGTAAGTTTTATTAAAAACGTTTCTCTAAATTGCACAAACAGAAAAAAGTAGACACATCTCGTCCCCGGATCTGAACTTTGTAACTCGCATCTCCGATTGTTTTAAAATTGATAATCCATCTACCGTGTTTTAGATCCAACAAGGTAAAGATAGATATCACTTTGATTCAAGTTTTCTTTTCTTAATCTTCGATGCTCTTTTTGTCGACAGCTTGTAATCGAGGATTAGTATGGTAGAAAATTCCGAATTCCATTTTGTTTCTCACTAAATAACTTAATACTAAATTTTATTTCATAATTATGATGCATTCGGGAAAAAGTGGGGGTTTCAGGATTAAATCCCTAATTTCAGAATTCATAACTTGAATAGGTCTTTTATTAAATGTCTTTTGATTTAATATAAAGGATTTGGTTCAATGTTTAGTGCTATTTATTTAAAATTCAATGTCATATGTTTGTTTGCTTAAATGTAAGTAGTTTAAGTTTCACATGTTTTTTTTGGTTCATACCCTTTAGTTTAGTCCATTTCTTGACATTATGTAATATTGATCTCCTTTATAGAGAAATAAGAAAAAATGAAACAAAAGCTAAAAGGATTTCATTAAATTTTTTGTTTATATGTAAGTGCAGATTACTAAATACCATATAATTGAATGAAGTATGTGTTAATAATTTCATAGTTATTTAAAATTTAAATGTGTGTATTTTATGTAATTATGGACATGTATAACAACACATCTTTCAGAACGAGGGGAGATACATTGACTGAGTCTGGCTAAGCTTTCTATTGCATTGCAAGTGAAATCTAATAGAAGTCAGTTTGCAAGAAAGCAAGAATTTATGTGGTTAGTTTTCTGTTCCTTTTCAAATGTTGAATTTGATATTTAACTTAGTCTGAAATTTTATGATGCCTTAGTTGTTTTCTAAGCCATAGTGTATGTTTTTGTTTTACAAGAACATTGTTTGTTAACTGCTCTATTTTTCAAGATCATCAGTAGCAATGTTATTTTGTTTTCGAGGATTTAATAGATTTATACAATCCTTACATGGACCACTTAGACTTTGAACTAAAAGATGTACCTTTGGGGTTGTTAGTGTATTCAGTAAGTGAGTTAGTGGGCTTTGTAACAGATCATGTGTTATCAATTCAGGATTGTCTATATATGTATATGTAACCACCATTATTCATCTTCTAGGTAACTGTTTTATAACTGAAAGACATATTTCCAATGGAATTTTTGTTTACATATATACACTCTATCACTCACTCTTCTCATTTTGGGTTAGTGAGTTTTGTAGAATACACTTGCACAAGAAATGAATCAAGCAATGTCTCAAAAAGCTGTGATTTGAAAGTAACTAATAAAAGTCATTGCTTCAGTTTTATATAATATATTTCACTTTTACTTAAGTTCAAGAAAAGTTTTGTTAAATCAACAAAAAAAGTTGAAAGGTTGAACTACGATTCGAATCGGACTGGATATTCAGATTTTGGATTTTACTGATTGGGATGTTTAGAATCCGATCAGGATCCAAATGTTTTTGGACATGATCTGTTCAGGTTTTTTGGATTCAGATCGGATTAAAAACTGGAAATCCAAAGTGTAATTGAAGCATAGATAAGTTAGATTTCATATTAAGATTTGGATCCGAATTATCTGATATATCCGATAAAATCCGAATTACCCAAATTTACTCAAGGATTTAATAGATTTATACAACCCTTACATGGACCACTTAGACTTTGACCTAAAAGATGTACCTTTGTGGTTGTTATTTATTCAGTAAGTGAGTTAGTGGGCTTTGTAAGAGATCATGTGTTATCAATTCAAGATTGTCTATATATGTATATGTAACCACTATTATTCACCTTCTAGGTAACTGTTTTATAACTGAAAGACATATTTCCAATGGAATTTTTGTTTAGATATAGACACTCTATCACTCACTCTTCTCATTTTGGGTTACTGAGTTTTGTAGGAGACACTTGCACAAGAAATAAATCAAGCAATGTCTCAAAAAGCTGTGATTTGAAAGGTAACTAATAAAAGTCATTGCTTCAGTTTTATATAATTTATTTCACTTTTACTTAATTTCAAGAAAGTTTATTTAAATCAACAAAAAATTGAAAGGTTGAACTACGATTCGAAACGGACCGGATAATTCAGATTTTGGATTTTATGGATTGGGATGTTTAGAATCCGATCAGGATCCAAATGTTTTTGGACTGGATATGTTCAGGCTTTTTTGGATTCAGATCGGATTAAAACTGGAAATCCAAAGTGTAACTGAAACATAGATAAGTTTGATTTCATGTTCAGATTTGGATCCGAATTATCTGATATATCCGATAAAATCAGAATTACCCAAAATTTACTCGACCAAACCATCGAGCTGAAATATCTGAATTAATCAAATTATCCAACTTACCCGATCCAACCTGAGCATGAGAGAAAAGAATTTGCATAAAAATAATTTTGGGTTTTTATTATCCGAATTAATTTTGATTCGGGTACAAACTGATCCAAAACTAAAATAATTAAGATATAAAAACGGGTTTAAGGCGTAAAATAATTACTTTGGATCCCTTGGATGTGCATTTGTAGTAACTCCTGTGATAAACATATATACAAAAGGTTTATAATTTTTATGTTTTAGAATTGACATTTTATATATTTGGCTAATCCAAGACTAATCCAAGGTGATCGGGACTTTGGGTAAATATTTTTGAACAAAAACCACAATAGATTAGGCATGAAAATTATGCTTACTTATATTCGATATAAAGGAATCGATACGAAAAAGAACACAGTGATATAATTAACTACCTCGCATTAGGATTTCATTTGACAATTTTCTCACCGTACTTTATGCACTAAACCATCATCAGGTTTGTCTTCTTCATTTTCCATCTGAAGTATGATCCTCTGTGTCTTGTTTTTTCTTGTGGTATCAATTATGTTTGATCCCTCAAACTTCCTGCAAGAAACATGATTGATATACCACAAGAACAAAATGACACAGAGGGTCATACATAAGATGAAAAGCGAAGAAGGCAATCCTGATTATGGTTTTAAGTGAAGAATGTATGGTGACAAATTATCAAATGAAATTATAATGGGTGGTAGTTAGTTATATAACCATGTTCTTTTTTTTCTAACCGATTCATTTATTTTTCAATAGAAATAAGCTTATTTTGCATGCATAATCTATTTAGGATTTTGTTCAAAACTCTTTACTGAGAGTCCCAATCACCTTGGATTAGTATTGGCCAGATACATACAATGTCAATTCTAAAAACATAAATTAATAAACCTTTTTGGTATATATGTTACTACACATCCAATGGATGCAAAGTAAAAAAAAATCCAAAGAGGAGCAGAAGATGATAAATTAGTCATAACTACATAAGATGAGATTAACAATTTATCTTACATCAACTGCACTCATAAAGGGAAATTGTCTCATTCCATGAATCGTTCTTTGTTTAATCGAATCACTGGTCGGTCAAGTAGGCATACTTCTTTGTTTTTAACATCTTCTGACATAAGGGCACCTTCCTCTTTTTGGGTCCACAAACTGATATGAAAGATTTGTATTTTACCGGACTATCTAAGCTGACGAGTTTACAGAATACCGTAACCAAAAAAGTTTACGTTGGACATTGTTAAGAAACTTTAAGATATTATGTAAAGTTATTATAGCCAATTTTAAACTGACGTGAAGCTTAAATATTAATGACATTAAAAGCAGTTCCTGTTGTGGTAACAATGGTCCATCCTAATTACAATAGGGTGACATGGAACATGATGTTCGAGAAGATCTGTGTGGTATTCGACATGTTGGATTTCCTTAAGGTTTGACTGGGGTTTGTCTCTCGTAATAATATTCTGGACGCTTACTGTACTTTGTGAAGTCAATTTTCCTACATAGGTAGGGTGATAAACCGCATTGCCTCATGAGCGACAAACCTCAATCACACTCATCAGCAAATCCAATGTATCATGTGTCATAAAGATCTTAACCAAAACATCACATCGCATGTTCCTCCATTGTGACTGGGATGGACCATCGGTTACTCAACATGTGTGGCTTTTAATTTAACTAATTTATAAGCTTCACGTTAGTTTAATTGTTTTACTCACATAATTTTGTGTTTATTGTTAAAGCGTCTTAAGAATGGCCAATGTATATATTTTTGGCTGAGGTTTAAAAACACAAGTAAATTTTAACTCCTAAAATTAAGCGTCACATTAATTATCTTGATGTTAGCATAAGGTTATTTTAGTCAAACGACATCACTTGAAAATTTATACTTTTGTATCAAATGTTTATGAATTAGAAGTTATATCTTAATAAACTAAAGCATTGGAAACAAAAAATTTATATTATTATATAAATAGTGATTACTCTCCGAAAGCTCAACATATGTCAAAATTAGAATTACCAAAATCTCGCTACGTGTCAATTGATTGATTAGACTCTAACACGTGTAAAATAATTCTTATTCTTATGTTTCTTACTGAAAAGATAAACCAAAGAAAAATAAGAATAATATGGGTGATTTGTACCTTCTATTTTCTAGTATATATTAAATATTACGACAAATTGAAACCAAAATATACTATATGTGATCTAGATTTTTAATATATTAATACTGAAATAACAATATATAAATTTAAATTAATTTATTCTTGTGCAACCAAATCTATTATATTCTTATGTAATTAATTTATATATCATGTAAATTTATTGATTTTAAAATATACAAAGCATGCCCATCGGATGAGTTTTAACCTACCATAATATAATTTAGTTATTTATATTATTAAATATCATGTATTATAAAATATAACTGTCTAAAAGTACATAATATCTACACTCTTTAATATATAATATGCCATTCTTCAACTTCTGAACTGTGGCTACTGTAGCACAACATTCATGAAATTAAGTAAACGTGGAATAAACCTCATATTAACCAAACGAGCGTTTCGAGGCCTCATCATGCCTCAGCATCAGCTAAAAAACTCTTCCTAAAAGTGTGCTATGGCATTTTCTTGGTACAGATTATACAATTTTTAGGCTAATCAAGAAGACTAATGATCAAGATATATTCACCCATCATCGGATTCAAGTAAAGAGAAGACTGTAAATATCATCAGTATCCACTTCGGCTAAAGCACATGGAAGAAAGCATAGGCAAAACTTGTTTTCAAAACACTCATTTGTATTATTTGTTAATAAGGAAGCTCACTTGAGCTTTATTAACTAACCGTGCACCAGTTCTGCAGAGTGAGATGATGTCTCTTTGCAGGAATTCAGAGCATGTATTCCCTGGAGGATAACCCCATAGTATTACCACACAGACTTAAATCGGAGTTATTTTAATGCTGGAAAAAAAACCATTCCTTATTTTCGGGGGATCTTTGATTTTGGAGACCGAACATATGGTCTAATTTACTTATTAAGAAGAATCAGTGATGCCTATCAACTTGATCTCCGAAGTAAATATCCCTTGATTTTACTTTTATAACTAAATTTTGTCTGTCGGACAACAAACGGAATTGAGGATTAATCCTTTTCAACTGGGGGAGCATGATGTGATTTTGGATAGCTCAAAGGATTTGAAGTATAAAGCATGGGAGGAACATGGATCTAACGGGAGCTAGGAGCTAAATGATCATGGAAAACAATTTCTGGGTCCAACACTTGTCTCCGGATCAACATGACAAAAAGGAACTATAACATGGATCTGGCAACATGAAAGAAAGAAAGAACAAGCTTGGATCCAAGAGCACAATGTAGGTTCCTCTCGGAACATGGACTCATTTCCAGACCAAGAAGTTTCACCACGAACTAAGAGTCTCACTTTATCATATAAAGACTCAAGAGGATCACTAGGGCATTTGAAGTAGTTTTCGGTAGGCCTGTCAATCTGGGTCATAACCCGCGGGTCCCACTCCATTTGATCGTGGGACGGCTGCAACTCAACAAAAAATAAATTTCAAAATTAGCGGATTATGCGGGTGTGGGTTGAATAATTAGCGGGGTGGATGCGGGTTATGATATTGTTTTTGCTGGTTAAGCGGGATACCTCTAGTTAAATTTTTTTTTTTATAAATTTTGGTTTATTATGAATTTTTAAGAAAAATATGTTGTTTTAAGTTTTTTTTAAATAAATTACTTATTTTTTTAGTTTTTTATATTTTTATTATTATTTTATAATTTTTTAGATATATTATATATTTTTAAAATGATTTAAGTTTTTTTTTATTTTTTATTGGGTAACCCGTTTATTAATGCGGGGCGGATGCAGATAATTTTTTAAAGTTTGCAGGTCATACGGGTAAAAATTTTTGATTTAAAAATATTGGTAACCCACGGCGTGGTGATTCAGCGCTTTGACAGGTCTAGTTTTCAGGCCACATTTGTTAATGATAAAAGCTCGAGAAGGTTAGTGCATGACCATATGATCAACACATACTTTTTTTTTTTAGCTTAATTTTATCCCTAAGTGATTTTCATGTAAGTTTTTAATGAGCATTGTAGCTCATATGCACATCTATGCAATTGGTAAACGACGTTGATATCAGACTCAATCAAATGTATAGGCTTTAAAAGAATTAGAAAAGTTAAAAAATAAATATTAAACATTAGTTTTTTTAAAATTAAACATTTTAACTATATTAAATTTAAAAATATATATATTTTGAAATTTCTTTGTGATATCCAATCCGATAAACCAGTTGAACCGGCAGGATGCCGAGTGAATGACTGGTTTATCTGAATTTTTCCGGTTCTATTATCGACAGGCTTTATAAAACATGAATCAGAATAGTGTCCGGTAGAGATGTCAACAAGACCCATGGCCTGAGGGTCCTACCCATTTGGGCTCTTAGCGGAATGGGCTCAGGATTTTCCGGCTAAGCCCATATATCGGCGGGCATTGCGAGCGACGACCAGACAGATGACGGGTGTTGGCGGGTGTTGGCGGGTGTGCCCGTTGAGTATTGTGGGTGGCTGTGTTTTAGCCCTTCTCTTTAATACCTTCTATTTCATTTAGACGCATTGAACCTTTTCTAGTTTTCCTAATTTTCTTCAGCCAAATCTTCTACTTCTAAGAGAGACTTTGGCTCTATTTTTGTGTAAACCCTACAAAACTGACAAAATCGATAACTGTAACTTGTAACACAATGAAACATTAAATTCTTGCTTCCTACTTTTATACCACTCAAAAATTGTTCATCCAAAACATTTAAAGCCCTAAACTATTCAGTTCTTCGTTCATCACTTCATCAATCATCGTTAATCACCTCATCAATCAGATATTGATAGAAATACAAAACAGTATTTGTTACTCTTAAGACTCTAAAGGCTAAGTCAGAGTTACAAAAACAGTAAGTGTTAGAAATACAATCACCTCATCGAGTTTACAAATTAGGAACTTTCACAATCTTCAACTTTTAGTCCATGAGAATACAAAATAATGTTTGTTACCTTTAAGCTTATTGAAATTCTATCACAATTGATCTCTAAGACTATAACAGCTAAGTCAGAGATTATTCATCATATATTTATCACTCATCATCATCCATCTGAGAGTCACACCAAATCCCATCAATAAATCATGGAATCAGAGCCACATTGAAGAATATCCTGATGAGATTTATTGCCTGAGCACCAATTAATTAACTTTTGAAGTTAACTTTGACAATATCAGGCAGATATCATCCAATGCTTGTTTTTCCTCTCTTTCAGCATCTTCTGTTTTTAGTTAAGATAATGAGTTTGATGTGAAACTCCCAGAACATATCTAACTGAAGTCTATAAGGGTTTGTCCATCTCAGCTTAAAATTCATTTCAAAAGCATCAAGCTCTCTTGATTTCTCTGTTTGGATTGTTCTAATGGCTTCCACCATGTCATATCCTTGGTTGTAGATGTTACTGAAAATGGTTGAAGTCATGTTTGAAATTTCTTGTGCATATCAGATGTAATAGCAAAAGTTATTCTCACATGTTAAATACTCAATAACAACTAAAGTGAACACCTAAGCAGTCACAAGAAAATAAGTAATTCAAATCAGCTAGTAATTTCAGAAATTAACAAACATGAAAGAAAAAAAAACTTGTAAATCAATTTCAAAGTTAAAGCCTCGTAAAGAACTTGAAAATTCAATTTCAAAGTTAAAGATTCTTGATAATCTAACAACAATTCAACATAATGAATCCCAACTCGTCAACAAATCAACACAATCTAGGTTTCTAACAAAAAATCTGAGAGAATTAGTAATCGATTATGAGAATTAGATCAATTTCAATTTTAAAATTAGAGATCGATCAACACACAAGAGCATTCAAGATGATGTCCGCGGGCCAATCCCCATACCTGCTACAGTTCAGCGGTGCGGGTATGGCTACCAGTAAGCTTATCTGCGGTTCTTGGCGAGCGGGGAGTCTCAGCGGATGATGAGATCGGTGGTTTTAGAGCAGGTGAGTACAGACGGCGTTGATGAACCCGTTTGAGAGTTATGGTGTCCGGGCATTAGGTTAATCTGGGGTCAATGTATAAATTATAAATTATCTAAATTCGATAAAATAATAAATAATAGTTTTTTAGAAACTCTTATGTAAATATATAATCCCAATAGTATCATAAATTAATAATCATATAGTATATAGTACATATATATATAGATAATATACTAATATACTATTTTAGTATTCCTTTTAAAATTTGAATGTTCTTAAATCTCATTTTTAATTTTATTGTATCAAATTTTTGTATTTTATTTTTAAATAACTGTATTATAGTATGGTTTATAAGTTTATAACTTATCTTTTAAATATCTAATATATTTTACCTTATGAATATGTATTATATCTATTTTGATTCTTTTAACAAAATTTAAAATTTAATGTATGAGGTTAATATAACTTTACATTATGAATATTTCTGTTTTAATCCATGTTTTAAAACTTGCTAGGCGCTAGTCGGGCGGCGGAGATGGGTCTAACGCCTAGGGGATTAATTGGATTAGGCAGAAATTAATCAGATTAGGTGGAAATTAATCGGATTAGGCGGAAATTAATCGGATTAGACGGAGAGTAATCGGTTGACTGACTTTTTCGAGGGATTAGTCATTAATCGAGGCGGCAAGGGTGGGCCTAGCGATTAGACGGAGTGTAATCGGAGCTAGACGGAGATTCTTAGAACATGAGTTTTAATCATTTTTAAATTTAATATATGAGATTATCAATCATAAATTTAAATTTATGTATATCATTTGCATAGTTGAATTCATCTAGCATTTATTATTCATGTTCAATTTTTTTGCTTGTAAATATCAAAATTTCAAAATTAAATCAAATAATTTCAATTAAAATATTATAATTTTGAGATAAGTAAGATCAAATTATCTAATTTTATTATAGAATTTAAATGGTAAAATTAAAATAAAACTTCTATAAATTAATAATAATATAAATGAATAAATATTGTTTATAAAGAAATTAATATTACTATAAATTAATAAAATTTTAATATTATTAATATATAGAGGTTTTAGGAATTAGACTTGAAAACACTAAAAACAAATCATTTTCAAATTAATGGTGAATTTGCCTAAACAAGCCCATAATGGCTCTGATTCATCAAAGCCCAAACATGTAGAGAGGATCCAGCTGTTCGTGTGTAATACATGCATGTCATTAACAGACGCCCATTCCTACTTCTTTGAAATGTCATGTTAGAAGAAGTGATGACGTGGCAAAATTACAACCATTTCTATTTTTATATACCGATTTTACCCTTACGCCTCTCCCTTTTTCTTATACGGCGGTTTAACAAATTCTCCAGATCCTTACTTCAGACTTTTATCATTGTTAGATTCTGATATCAACGTCGTTCACCAATGGCCGGAAAACTCATGCACGCTCTTCAGTACAACTCTTACGGCGGTGGCGTCGCCGGTTTAAAGGTTTAAAACTTCTTTTTCTAATGTCTTTTTTTTTTTTGATGAATAGTATTGTGTTCATTCAATACGATGATTTTAGAGAATATTCTGGGATTTATTGCTGAAAACTATTTTTTTCTCTCTGTTTTCATGAATTCTGTTGAATTGCAGATTCCACCTGTATTAGTTTGACAACAATTAAAAAACAATTGTGAAATTAGTATTGTTAGTGAAGTGGATCATGAATCAGTCTTTGCTAATACCGTAGTAGTAATCAAGTTGTGTCATTAGGATTAAAATCAAGATCATTATGTGAAATTAGTAAAAAAAAAAAAAAACTCATTTTGTATATTTGTTTCTGATATAAAGGTAACATTTTTATGATCTTTCAGCATGTTCAAGTTCCAGTTCCATCTCCAAAGAGTAACGAGGTTCTAATAAAACTAGAAGCTACTAGTATAAACCCAGTTGATTGGAAAATTCAAAAAGGAATGATCCGGCCTTTTCTTCCCCGCAAGTTCCCTTGCATTCCCGGTATTCGAAATCGCTTTAAAGAACGTCTTATCCTTCAATTTGGATTTGGTTTTACTGTTTGTAAATCGTTTGATCTTGGTCTTTGAACAGCTACTGATGTTGCTGGAGAAGTTGTTGAGGTTGGTTCAGGAGTCACTAAATTTAAAACTGGCGACAAAGTTGTTTCGGTTCTTAGCCATCTAGTAGGTTTTTACTTTCAGGCAAGCAATTGCCACTGAAGTTGTAAATGCTTTACTTACTCCAATGGGATATGAAAAATGTAACTTGACTTTTTTTTGTTGTTTATCAGAGTGGAGGTGGATTTGCTGAGTTTGCCATTGGAAGCGAGAAGCTGACTGTTAGTAGGCCACATGAAGTTGGAGCAGCTGAAGCAGCGGCTTTACCTGTAGCGGGTTTAACCGCTCTCCAGGCTCTAACTAATCCTGCGGGGTTAAAGCTCGATGGTACTGGGAAGAAGGCGAACGTTCTGATTACAGCAGCATCTGGTGGGGTTGGACATTATGCAGTTCAGCTAGCAAAGCTTGCGAATGCTCATGTAACCGCCACTTGTGGAGCCCGGAACATAGATTTTGTCAAATCTTTAGGAGCGGACGAGGTTCTTGACTACAAGACTCCTGAGGGAGCAGCCCTTAAGAGTCCATCGGGTAAGAAATACGATGCTGTGGTCCATTGCGCTAATGCGATACCGTTTTCGATATTCGAACCGAATTTATCGGAAAACGGAAAGGTAATAGACATTACGCCGGGGCCTAGTGCGATGTGGACTTATGCGGTTAAGAAAGTAACCATGTCAAAGAAGCAATTGGTACCGCTCTTGTTGATTCCCAAAGCTGAGAATTTGGAGTTCTTAGTGAATCTAGTGAAAGAAGGGAAAGTGAAGACTGTGATTGATTCGAAGTACCCTTTAAGCAAAGCTGAGGATGCTTGGGCCAAAAGTATCGATGGTCATGCTACTGGGAAGATCATTGTCGAGCCGTGATAGCTTTTGTTACGTTGCACTGTCTGGTTATTTCCGGTTTTTCACATTGCTTTCTTTTGTTTTTGTTTATACATAAAACAACAAAACTTGAATGAAGTAGGGAATTTGTGTTATGTATTTGCCGTATTGGTCTCTCACGGTTATATAACTATTTTCTTATCAAACATTAGTTCATGTTTCCTTATGCTTGAATGTCAAAAAGAACTCATAACTTGAAACACCGAACGATTTCGTTGCACACTAATTTTCGTAGCATTTTCTTTCATATCTTTGAGACGCCTTCCTAGTTCATTTCCAAACCATTAAAACTTACTATCAATGGCTTCAACAATTTAGCATTTTAATTTTTTTAACTTCTTGATAAAAGCTGAAATATTTTCAAGTTTTCGAAAAATAATTCCATTGATCCTATCATTTTCATGAGTTGCTCTCTTGATATTCCTTCGGTAGTCTAGGTATTGTCCCATTAGGAGATCAAGTCTTATTTCTTGACTTCTTTTCTATTAAAAAAAAATTGGGGAATTTGGAAATAAAAGAGTTCTAATAAAAAGTTTGTCTGTTTACAAATTTTTAAAAATTTGTCATTTTTCTAAACTATCCATACTACTAGATTAATAACATATTTTAAAAAAACTAATTAACTAAACATATAGAGAAACAACTTCTAAGTATCTTTAAAAATATGTTTTTTGAATCACGCATTTTTAAGTAAGTTTTTAATATGTTTTACAATCGTTAGAATACATATTCCAAGTTTAGAATATGATTTCTAAGTTTAGAATACAGTTTCTAATTTTAGAATATATTTAGAATACATATTCTAACAATTATTCATGCTCTAAAATAATTAGAATACATATTCTACAAGTTAGTCATATTCTAAAATATTTTAGAACAAAAATTTAGAATATATATTTTACAAGTTTTAGAATTCATATTCGAGTTTTTTTGAATATGTATTCTAGTAGTTGTTCATTTTCTAAAAAAAAAAATTGTTTTCTAAAACATTGTAGTGTTTAGAATACGTTTTCTACATGTGATCATATTCTAAAATATTTAGAATATTTATTCTAGAAATATTAGAATACACATTCTAATTTATTTTTTAGAAATATCAAAACTGAATCTAAAAATCAAGAAAATAAATAAATATATAATTAAGATAATATAATCATGTTTTCTTAAAATCACAAAATTAAGTTAATAGATTTATAATTCTATTTTTATATTAAATTGAAATTAAAAAACAAAACAAAAACCTAGATTTTATTTCATTCATCGTTTTCATTCTTCTTCCTTTAATTTCTATGTTTTTAGTTCATTTTCTTGATCATGATAGAAATATATGTAATGTGTGGTGTATGGAGATTGTTTGGGAGGAAAGAGTGGAGATTTATTATTGATGAGGAAAAACGTGGGAGATTGCTTAGTTTGCAATCAATTATATATCTATATCTCTTAAAGAGTTGAGATTGATGGAGTTTAGAAGAGTTTGAAATAGAAAATAGTACGGTTGATGTGAAATTAAGTTATTTATACAAATATCTTAGTGTCTAGTTTCCTCATATTATTGTGATGAATGATAGACAAGTGCAAAAAATTCTTGCGAGTTCAAAAAAGAAAAATAATATACCCTTGTGTGTAATATTCAAAGCTAAAATTGATGATAATAGGAATGTAATAGATTTTGATTTGAATAAAGAGACATATCAATTAAGTTATGGGGATGATCATGATGGTAATAAGAGATAGGATACAGTGGCTGTAGAAGATGATGTTAAGGAGACACCCAGATCATCAATATTAGTAGATAAATTAAATTATAAATCATTTAAATCTGGTGATAGTGTAGTACTTACCGCGGTAGATTTGATGGTAGATAATAAGGCTGTCAACTTGAATCATTACCCGCAGGTCTCACCCCATTTAACCTGCCGCGGGGTGGGTGCGAGTTAAAAAATAAAAGTTTTAAATTTAGCGGGTTATGCGGATGTGGGTTACGTATTTAGCAGGTTACCCGTTAATATTTTTTTAAAAAAAATTGTATTGTTAGGAGTTTTTTTAAGAAAAATTATGTTATTAAGTTTTAAAAAAAAATTACTTATTGTTTTGAGTTTTTTATATTTTTATTTTTGTTATTATTTTATAAATTTTTAGATATAATATATAATTTTTAAATGATTTAAGTTTTTTTAAAAAATTATTTTTAATGGGTCTGGTAGGTAACCCGCTGATTAATGTGGGCGGTTATGGCTTATTAATTTAAACTTTGTGGGTCATGCGAATAATATTTTTTTACATAAGAATATTATAAATCTGGGACAGGGCGGGTTAGCGGATTGCGGGTTGATCCGCTTAACATGCCTAGTAGATAAGGTGCATTATTTCTTTTAAGTTTTATTTTAGATTTTAGGTTTATTATTTTGTTTTTAATTTGAATTTTAATAAATATATTATTTTTTGAATTTATATATATATATATATATATGTGTGTATATTGGTATTAAAAATAGTGAAAACTCTCTTTGTGACACAGGTTTTGAAATTGGATAAATCCTGTTAAAAATTGTAAAAAGCCTAATTCAACAAATTTTTAAAAAGAAAGATAAATAGTCAAATTTAATTAAAACATCCTTTATTTTCTAATTTCCCAAAAAATCACTAGGTTGGTCTTGAAAAAATTGATGTAGAAAATGAAAAGAACTACGGTTCTTATTAAACCGGATTTGAGCACTCTCTTTTGCTGGAAACTAGTTCCCAATTTTCACAGGTGTAGTAAGTTGCCCTGAAGTTGGTTTGCTTTTGACCTTCTCTTTGATCTGGTAATTGCCTAAAGTATGTTGAATGGAATATTCGATACTTTCTGTACAGGAGATGTACAGCCTATTTATCCTAATACAATTGGAACCTTCTAGACACAAAGAGAATCAAAATAATATATTCAGAAAATTATCTTATTTCCTAATATATTCTTGACATGCCCCATCAAGACGAAGGGGCGGTAGTCACGCTAATCTTGTTGCAAAGCTCAAGAAATCGGGTATGGGATAGTGGTTTATTAGAGCATCCGCTAGTTGATCTTTGGTGTGGACATGTGAGACACATAGAAGACCAGTCTGTATTTGTCCCTGTATGAAGTGGTGTGAGACACGTAGAAGACCAGTCTGTATTTGTCCCTGTATGAAGTGGTAATCAAGAGCAACATGCTTCATTCTTGAATAAAACACCTGAATAGCACAGAGAAACGTAGTCCCAACATTATAACAATAGATGACTGGTGCACAAGGAAGAGTAATGCCTAGTTCTGTGAGTATATTACATATCCATAGAATTTTGGAAGATGCATTTGCTATAGCTCTGTATTCTGCTTCCGAAGAGGATCGTGCAACACTCTTCTGCTTTTTAGATGACCAGGATATAGGATGATTAACCATATACGTAATATAAGTATTTATTGACAAAAGATTATCTGTGTCACCTCCCCAATCAGCATCTGAGAACGCATGGAGAATTAGAATATTTCTGGCAGAGAGAAAGATATCTTGAGTCGCCATTCCAGATAGATAACGAAGGATCTGTTTGGCGGCTTGCCAATGATTTTCTGTGGGTTTGTGTATGAATTGAGATAATTTATTCACCACAAAGGAGACATCTGGTTGAGTGAAAGCTAAGTACTGTAAACTCCCAATGAGTTGACGAAACTTAGTTGGATCAGATAGTGATGTACCAGTGTTGATGGAGAGCTTAGAAGATGTTGCCATAGGTGTGCTAACCACCTTTGCTTCTATCATGTTATACCGATGTAGAAGATCAAAGATATACTTCCGCTGAGATAGGTGTAACCCCTCTGTCTGTGTGATGTGCCTTAAATCCTAGGAAGTAAATCAAGTCCTCATGATCTTTGACAGAAAATCTCTCAGCTAGAAGAGCTAGTATATTGAGAATCCCAGCTTTTGTGCTTCCTGTTACGAGGATGTCATCAACATATACTAATAGGTAGACATAGTCATTGCCAAGCTTCAGCACAAAGAGTGATATGTCAGCCAGTGAATTTTTGAAGCCAATATTGACAAGATATGTTCGAAGTTCATGTACCAGGGACGGGGAGCCTGTTTCAATCCGTAGATGAATTTGCAAAGGCGACACACATAAGAGAGATTATCAGTATCTGTAAATCCAGGTGGTTATTCCATATAGACCTTCTCCATGAGTGTGTCTTGTAAACAGGCATTGTTAATGTCAAGCTGTCGAATTGTCCATGACCGAGAGAAAGCAATCGTTAAAACAAGTTAGAGAGTTGTTAACTTGATCATAGGGCTGAAAGAATCTGTGTAGTCATGGTCTAGCTGTTGATTATAACTTTTGGCGATGAGCCTCGCTTTGCACCTGCCAAGAGAACCATTAGGTAGAAATTTATTTTTGAAAACTCATTTAGAGCCAACAATATTTTTTCGGAGCTCTAGGCACAAAATCAAAAGTGCCATTCTTAGTAACAGCATCGACTTTATCCGACATAGCATTACGTCACTTGATATCCTTGAATGCCTGGTTCACAGTCCTCGGTTCAGGGGGTATGTGAGTTGATAAGGCAGCGGTGAGGTTGGTTTTAGTTTTAAGTTTGACAATGTTGTTTTTGGCTCAGGTTTGCATTGGGTGATTATTTTGAGGAGGTGGATGTTTGACTACCGGTGGGACAGCCACCGGGGCCCGGGCCGGTGGTGGGGCGATACGTTCTGGTTCAAGTGAGATGGATGTGGCAGACGAATATGTAGAGTGAGGCGAGGTTGAGTTTTGGTTAGGGCTAGAAATGTGTGGACTTGCGCTTATGTCGGTTTGGGCCTGATTAGTTGAGCATTATGTACCTGATGGGCTTGGTAAAATGAGGGGGCGGTGAAGAACTTTCAGCTCTGTTTCGATTAGAACCTGGCAATTCTCTGTTTGTTCTTGGCTGCGATTCTTGTTGGTGAGAATCTGATGGCGAAGGCCCTAGCAAGGACGGTGCTGACATTACGAGTGGACCAGGAAAGGTATAAAATCGGCTTGGTTGTTTGGGGGGATATTAGGCGGTTCTTGTTGGGAGGATTTCTGAGACATGTTGATAAATGAGAAGGTATTTTCTGAAAACTTGACATGTCGAGAAATATAAATTCGACAAGAACTGGGTTGGAGACACAGATAACCACTTTGTGATAAAGAGTATCCCAAGAAGACACACGGAGTGGAGCATTTTCAAGTTTGTGGTGAGTATAAGTATCAACCACAGAAAACAGAGACAGCAAAAGACTCTAAGTTTAGAATAATTTGGACTGATGGTAAAAAGTTTTTGGTAAGGTTATTTCATGGCAAGAACAGGAGTTGGAAGACAGTTTATGAGATAAACAGCAGTGGAAAGAGCATAGGTCCAGAAGGTAGTAGGCATACCAGCATGAGTTAGAAGAGACAAACCGGTTTCTACTATATGGTGATGTTTCCACTCATATATGTCATTGTGTTCCGGCGTATGTGGAGGGGAGGTACAGTGAGAGATTTTATTGCTCAAGAGAAAAGAGCGTAAGGGCAACGTACTCACCTCAATTGTTGGAATACAAGGAACCAATATTTTTGATGAATCAGTTTTCTATTAGAGGTTTAAAAGTGATAAGAGTTTCTCGGACTAGGCTTTTATTTTCCACACATCTGAGAATATAAATTCTAAAGGTCGTGTAGAAACTATGGAGGTGTTTGAGAAAGGAAGTTTATGGCTTTTATTAATAGCACAATCAGTGCATAACAAGTTTTGTAAAATAACGTTAGAGCAGGGAAAAGAAAAATCAGACATAATAGTTTTGAGTGTAGAGGAAGAAGGGTGACCAAGACGAAGGTGCCACTCTTCTGGGGATGATAGGGGTGACGTGGAGGCAAAGAAAGACTGAAGGGTGGTTGGTGAAGCAGGTCACTCGTAAAGTTCACCTTTAGTGTTTCCTTGCAGTAATAGAATTTCTGAGATCAGATCCTTCACCTGAAGTATGTAGGAAAGAATTCCACAGAAACGTTGTTAGAGTTATATAACTGGTAAACATAGAAGAGATTCTTACGGATATTAAGTACACATAGGACATTATTTAGGAGTAGATTACAAGAGGAGGAAGAGGGTAAGGAAAGTGAACCAGTATGCATTATCGGAATTCCATAACCGTCACCAATAAGAACGTTATCATCGCCATGATATGGTTGATGTAAGGACAGATTATGAAGGTCGCTTGTCATGTGGTGTGTGGCACCAATGTTCATGAGTCACACACTATCTTGATGAGAGACGTTCATAGTTAGATGGGCCTTAGGCTGCTACGGCGGATACGTAGGCATGGAGGGCCGGTTGTTGGTTTGTTTGTAACGACCAAGAAATTGAGAACACCGCTTTGCATTATGTCCGAAGGTACCAAGGATTTAACACTTGTCTTGGTATCCTTTGGTGATTGGTTTTCTTGTCGCTGATTGTTGTGCTGCTGTTGCGAGTTTTGTTTCCAGGGCAGAGTGGAATTTTGCTGTTGGTGACGATTTTGAGGCTGATGAGAACGAACAGTAACAGTGTTTGCCATAATTGGAGATGCATGAGAAACAGAGGACATTGTCAGCAGCTTTGCTTCTTGATTCAACAACTTCTCATGGACTTCTGTTATGGATGGGGAGATATCACGACCTTCAAATTGATCAGCGACGGTCTTGTAGTCATCAGATAAGCCTCCTAAGATGAACTCAATATGATCTTCATTATCAATGGCCTTTCCGAGCAGAGCTAGCTGATTAAATTGGGTTGTGAAACCTTGTATATTTTCATCGATGTCTTTCGTCCCTTTAGTTCACTGTTTGAGCTATAGTTTCAGTTGTGTGATGTGTCCTCTACTCGGTTTTGCATATATTGCAGCAAGAGTTCTCCAAATATCCGCAGCCGTGGTGGATCTGGAGAGAGTTGGTTGGATGTTTAAGGAGATGGCGCCAAGGAGACCGTTGTAGAGAAGTTTATCTTTGCGTTTCTATTTTGTGAAGTCGGGACTGACAAATTGATCACCGTTAACGGTGATTGTTGCAGGCGTGATGGCCGGCTTCCGTCAAGGTGTTCGGCTAAGCCATAGCCATCAAGAAGTGCATGCACTTGAAGACTCCACATTAGGTAATTGTGTGCCGTACGTTTTGTGACATTAGACATGTTCAAATTAACAAGAGATTGAGAGTTTGGATCTTTGCTTTGATCATGTGTTTGAGACATGATGAGAGAGAGCTAGTGAGAGAAAAGAAAAACAGAGGAAGTTGCAGAGAAGTTGCAGAGGAGATTAAGGAAGAAGATGAAGTAAAGAGAGAGAGAGAGAAAGAGAGGTGTGGCGGCTGGGAGAAAAATTAGGGTATCGAGACCTGCTCTGATACCATGTTGAATGGGATATTCCATACTTTCTTTACAAGAGATGTACAACCTATTTATCCAAATACAATTGGAACCTTCTAGACACAAAGAGAATCAGAAAAAGATATTCAGGAAATTATCTTATTTCCTAATATATTCTTGACAAAGTAGAGTTCTTGGGATTTTCTTCATGTGTAATCCGAGTTTTCATAGAAGACTAGACTTCTTTAAGTTAGAAAAGTTAGAGTAATCAGTATTCTCCCTTGGAAAATCTTCAAATCGGTTCTAATTAGCTTTATTGTACTATTGATTGTTTTAGGTTTTTACTCATGAAGAATGCAATTAGATATTAAATTATCATAATTTGATTATAAGTAATCTAATTTAATCGATTTCAAACAATAACAAGGAAGAACCAAGACCGGTTCCCCTTGTCAACATCATACTAGTACCCATCATATACCATCACCCTCCACCACCATCAATCTCACACACCCCACCATCATCCTGTTGAAATATGTGATCTCTATGATAGAAGAATTCAAATCTAAGAGAAGGAGGGAAAGGAAACCTAGTTCACAAGGAACTAGAAGAAGTCTTGGTTAGGATGTAACTAGAAGAAAGGAAGCTGTTACATACTAACTAGAAGACTAACTAAGTGGAAAAGAGGAAGCAAAGGAGAGCATGGGGCGCCAGAACCAGGGCATGGGCACAAGCATGGAGGCGTCAGCAGCAGGGTATGGGCGCAGCTTGAACAGGAGTCAAACAGTGAGCTGCTCCCTTCCCTCCTCTCTTCTTCATGCAAACTCCTCTCTTCTCTCCTTCCTTCTTCACGCCTCTTCTCTTCTTCTCTATGTAAAAACTCTATAAATATACATGTAATGTGATGTAAAGAGTTGTGAATAAGAGAATAAGAAGATTAAAAGAGTAAAAGGAAGCTTTGATTATCTCCCTAAAGGCGCCGGTGGAGCCTTAGCTCTCCGGCGCCATGCTTCTCCTTAGTTCATCTTATTTCATCAACCATTATCATTCTCATTCTCATCATCATTCTTATCATCATTCTCAAACAATAATCCCTCATTACATCAATACTCACGCCACCATCTTCATCCTAAACATTCTCCAAGTATCCTAACCTCAAACTCCTTATCATTCTCATGCCACAACTATCACTCTCTCAACAATCCCTAAGCCTCCATACTCTTAATTTCAACATGGTATCAGAGCAAGTTGAGTGATCTAGCGCCTAATCTCTTGTTATTCTTCTAGCTCTCTACAAAGTCTTCTAATCTATAACCATACACTTTCTTAGTTCAATTCACTCTGAGATTAATATCCTTGAGATCATAAGATCTTCAAGTTGTGAAAGGACTAAGGGTGTGTATTGTTACTAGAAAATGATGACAAATTGAGGGAGATTTCGTTGGGCTCTCCTTGGCTCCTTGCCTTGAGGAACTCGTTTTTCTTTTGTTAAACACATGAGAGAGAGATTTTCTGGGGTAATTTGTTCCTCCCATGCGTTTTTTAATAGGGTATGTGTGAGAGAGTAAATATCTTTCTTTGTGTTTCTTGTGTGTGGAGTCTAGATCCACATACAAAACTTTGAAAAGGGGTTGTATCAACATCAATCCCTCGGTGATCCTCTTTGGAAACAAGATCCAGAGGATTTTTAGAATCATTCATCCATGAAGAAGCTTGTCATGGCGTGATGGTCTTTGGCATGTATGGCGTGGAAAATAAGGCATCTAGGAGATGAAGAATGTTTTTGGCGTGATGGTTAAGAAGAGGAGAAGGCTGGGTGGTGACCTTAAGTGGTGATCCAAGCAAGCTCCAAGTAAAAACAAATCATTGAACAGGAAGTAAAGTGGCTGGTGATCAAATGAAGACATTCAGCAAGAAAGAAGAGGTGCTTGCCTCAGAATGAATGGAAGCATTAAACCCGCTGCACAAACAGCCAAAGAAAAACCTAGTTCACGTGAGACTTCAAGAAAAATATGAGACAGCTCATAGTAAAACTTGGAGTTGAAAAGGAGAAGCTTACCTAAGAGATAGGAAGCTGAAGAAGGTTGCATCCCGGAAGAGACTTACGGAAGAGAAGTGACAAGAGAAGTTCACGTCTTCAACCCGGAAGAGACTTGCGGAAGGGACGTGACAAGAGGAGTTCACGTAGAAGACTTGCAGTAGACGGAGATGAAGCACAAGGCTTATGCTATAATCTTTGGTGAGTCTTCCAATAAGCGGAAGATTCATATGGTCCAAGAAGTAGTTGCTCCAAGGTATTGATTAAAGGGTGCTTATGGAGGGTCATATTATTCCACGGTCTTCATCCTCTCTTGAGGCCAAATCACTTGATCCAGGAGGTATTGAGAGAGTGGTGATCATGTTGAAATATGTGATCTCTATGATAGAAGAATTCAAATCTAAGAGAAGGAGAGAAAGGAAACCTAGTTCACAAGGAACTAGAAGAAGTCTTGGTTAAGATGTAACTAGAAGAAAGGAAGCTGTTACATACTAACTAGAAGACTAACTAAGTGGAAAAGAGAAAGCAAAGGAGAGCATGGGGCGCCAGAACCAGGGCATGGGCACAAGCATGGAGGCGTCAGCAGCAGGGTATGGGCGCAGCTTGAACAAGAGTCAAACAGTGAGCTGCTCCCTTCCCTCCTCTCTTCTTTACGCAAACTCCTCTCTTCTCTCCTTCCTTCTTCACGCCTCTTCTCTTCTTCTCTATGTAAAAACTCTATAAATATACATGTAATGTGATGTAAAGAGTTGTGAATAAGAGAATAAGAAGATTAAAAGAGTAAAAGGAAGCTTTGATTATCTCCCTAAAGGCGCCGGTGGAGCCTTAGCTCTCCAGCGCCATGCTTCTCCTTAGTTCATCTTATTTCATCAACCATTATCATTCTCATTCTCATCATCATTCTTATCATCATTCTCAAACAATAATCCCTCATTACATCAATACTCACGCCACCATCTTCATCCTAAACATTCTCCAAGTATCCTAACCTCAAACTCCTTATCATTCTCATGCCACAACTATCACTCTCTCAACAATCCTTAATCCTCCATACTCTTAATTTCAACATGGTATCAGAGCTTAATGATCCTTTGAGCCTGCAAGAAGAAGAGGAAGTTGAGGCCTAGAGGAAAAGATGTCAGTTTAAAAAAGACTGAAGAAGAAGAAGAAGGGAGACAGCACAAACGGCTGTGAGAAGATGAAGATGTGAGGTAGCAAGAAGAAGCTACACCACGCAAGAGAAGAGAAGAATATGCAGTCAAGAAAGAAGGCTGTAAGGAGAAAACAAAGATGGAGAACAACCATCAAAGAAAATAAGAAGAAAATGAGACAGCTAAAAGGGCTGTAAAAGGGAGAACAAGAACCTCATGGTGCTGTTTTATTGTTGGAGCCTTGCAAGCTGATCAATGGAAGAGGCCTACAGAGAAAACTGAGGCTGAAAGAGGAAGAAGAGGTGCCACAGATGGTGTCCCGATAAGGTTGGAACTGAAGCAGATAAGCTCAGCCACCGTGGAAGAGAAGCTGCAGCCATACTAACAGAAACTCATAAAGGAGAATCTGTGGCTGAACCTGAAACAAGAAAGAAGAAACCAAGGTTAGAATAATCAAAGTGGTGGTGTAACGAATCAAACAAACCAAGTTGGAGAAAGCCAAGGTTGATGATTCAAGAAACCAATCAAGCTAAGATTAGAGAAAAAACAAGGTGAAGATTCAAGGAGTCTATCAACTTAAGCTAAAGCTAGGGAGATGACTGGATGGAGAAACCACATACTACGGTTAAGGAAAAACTGAGATGTTGGGTCTAGTCAAACAATCATAAAGCTAAAGCCTAAAGAGATGGTTCTGCGAATCAAAACAGAGTGAGTATACTGTATAAGCTGGTGATAAAAAAAAAGACACTAAGCAAGAGAGAAAGCTTACCTCAAAGAGAGGGAGCTGGAGAAAGGGTTCCACAGAAAACAGATGAAGATGTGACAAATGGTCGCAGAGAAGAAAACTTGCAGGTGACATGGAGAAGCTCATGGAAAAGAGAAAAACCAAGAGTCAAAGTGTCATCAGTAAGGAAGAGGAATTGATCATGAAGATTGATCAAATAAAACAAGTGGAGATTGTGAAGAAATTTTTTCAAAGAGATGATGGCAAAGATATCTCAAAAAAAAAAAAAAAAAAAAAGCTTACTAAAAGAAAGCTAAGACCAGTTGTTGTTGAAGCAATTAGAAGATTGTGCTGAGGCTAAGGAGAATGGAGAAGACAGTTCCAGCTTCAGAGTACCTGCAAAAATAGAGATTGATCAAAGGAACTGACAAAGAGATGCAAAGGGAGATTGGCAAAAAACCAGCCAAACTGAGGGCAATAAAAATTGGAAAAGAAAACGGCCGGAATCAAAAAGTTCCGAGCAAGAGGGAGATTGAGAAGTTGAGTGTACCTACGCTAATCTCGTGAAGGGATTGAGAATTTCACAGTGAAAAGGTGATCTAAGCAAAGAAGAAGAAGCGATGGATTCAAATCCCTAAATTACAATTGGGAGAATTTGATCAAAGGACTCAAGAGGGAGTGTTGGAGTTTGAGTCCTTTGACCAAACCTGCAATAATGAAAAAGAAGAATCAAGAAGAAGAAGAAGAAGCAAAGCTATGAAAAGTGAAAAGAAGAGAAAGAAAGCGTAGAAGAGCAAAGAAAGAAGAAAGAGGAAAGTCAACAAGTAAGTTGTTTGTCATGTGTAAGAGAGTTGTTAGTGAGTTGTTGAAGTCTAGAGCATGTCTTTATGATGTTGCTTGTAAGCAATACCCTAGAAGCATGGTAGTTATACTTAGAGTTTTAATGAGCTTTAGTGTAGCAATGAAGTAGTATAAGAAGGTGTATGTGGTGTTGTGTAAAAAACATCTTTGGATCCAATATTAACAATGTAGTCTTAAAGAGAAATCTCTCTAAGTGTTCTAAAGTCTTTTGTGAAAAAAAATCAAAGAGAACTAAAGAGAGATGAGAGAACTAACCTTTGAGATTAAGACAAAGGTTAGAAGTGTGAATATCAACATGGTATCAGAGCAAGTTGAGTGATCTAGCGCCTAATCTCTTGTTATTCTTCTAGCTCTCTACAAAGTCTTCTAATCTATAACCAAACACTTTCTTAGTTCTATTCACTCTGAGATTAATATCCTTGAGATCATAAGATCTTCAAGTTGTGAAAGGACTAAGGGTGTGTATTGTTACTAGAAAATGATGACAAATTGAGGGAGATTTCGTTGGGCTCTCCTTGGCTCCTTGCCTTGAGGAACTCGTTTTTCTTTTGTTAAACACATGAGAGAGAGATTTTCTGGGGTAATTTGTTCCTCCCATGCGTTTTTAATAGGGTGTGTGTGAGAGAGTAAATATCTTTCTTTGTGTTTCTTGTGTGTGGAGTCTAGATCCACATACAAAACTTTGAAAAGGGGTTGTATCAACATCAATCCCTCGGTGATCCTCTTTGGAAACAAGATCCAGAGGATTTTTAGAATCATTCATCCATGAAGAAGCTTGTCATGGCGTGATGGTCTTTGGCATGTATGGCGTGGGAAATAAGGCATCTAGGAGATGAAGAATGTTTTTGGCGTGATGGTTAAGAAGAGGAGAAGGCTGGGTGGTGACCTTAAGTGGTGATCCAAGCAAGCTCCAAGTAAAAACAAATCATTGAACAGGAAGTAAAGTGGCTGGTGATCAAATGAAGACATTCAGCAAGAAAGAAGAGGTGCTTGCCTCAGAATGAATGGAAGCATTAAACCCGCTGCACAAACAGCCAAAGAAAAACCTAGTTCACGTGAGACTTCAAGAAAAATATGAGACAGCTCATAGTAAAACTTGGAGTTGAAAAGGAGAAGCTTACCTAAGAGATAGGAAGCTGAAGAAGGTTGCATCCCAGAAGAGACTTGCGGAAGGGACATGACAAGAGGAGTTCACGTAGAAGACTTGTAGTAGACGGAGATGAAGCACAAGGCTTATGCTATAATTCTTTGGTGAGTCTTCCAATAAGCGGAAGATTCATATGGTCCAAGAAGTAGTTGCTCCAAGGTATTGATTAAAGGGTGCTTATGGAGGGTCATATTATTCCACGGTCTTCATCCTATCTTGAGACCAAATCACTTGATCCAGGAGGTCTTGAGAGAGTGGTGATCATACTCAACCATGTGGCGATCCAAGCGGAGCAATCTACAAGAAGAAGTGTGTATAGGCTCAAGCAAGCTATTCATGGTGGTGTTATGTGTAGGTAGATGATGTCCTTTGTGGCCTAATCCAAAATGGCTAGCAGACGAAAGCTTGTCCTAATTGCCAAGTGGGATAGATAGTCCAAGAGGAGGCGGCATCATTGGCATAATCAAGCTTAGTGCTCTTTCCTTTGCAAGAGTGGTCCCTTGGCAACGGGCTAGCCTTGAAGGGAAGTGTTGAAGAAGCGGTGAGCTCAAAATTATGCAACGGTCTTCCTTGTCAAGTTTGGTTCTTCCCATACTCAAACCAAGCTTGAGGGGGAGTGTTGAAGAAGACCGTTGAAGCACCAAGTTAGGTGATGGTCCAAGAAGAAGAGGACTATCACATTGTACCATGGATAGGTGCGGCATTCCGAGAGGAAGCCGGGAGAGTCTTATGATAAGTGGGATTAGAGCGGATGGCTCTTTGAAGAATCAAGATCAAATCTATGAAGGGTTGAAGCCAAGATTGATCTTGATAGATGGAGTGTGAAGCTCAGACCAAGAGGCGTTCACCTAGGAGGCTGTGGAACGGTAAACAAGGCAACAAGGCACTCCAAGCACCGTATGAGGAGACGATGGCGAGAGAAAGCCGGGAGACACATACGAGTAGCTATGGATGATGTTGTAAGAAAACCGAAGGAGAAACCACCTTTCAGACCTTATTAGGTGTGGTGATCCGAGAAGCAGTGGGAAGTGGCATCTAATGGATAGAGTATACTCCCAAGAGTCATCAAGAGGAAGCCAATGACAATGTGAGTATTCCGTGAGCTAGAAGATGTCATCCGAGGAGCTTGAAGTCAAGATTAAGTTTGAGACAAGAATCCCGAGGAGACATGATCCGAGTGAAGCTTAGAGAAGACAAAGCCTAATCCGCAAGAAAGAGTGAAGGCCATAGGAGAGGAAGCCGTGGTCTCATTGAGGTTAGGAGTCATCAAAACCGTCTTTGGAGCAAGCAAGGATCAGCTAGCGGATATCGTTATCATGGCATCATCTTCTATCAATGAGGATCACGTACATGGCAAGATTGGCCTTAAGGATACCTACCGACCAATCTTGAGGGGGAGTGTTGAAATATGTGATCTCTATGATAGAAGAATTCAAATCTAAGAGAAGGAGAGAAAGGAAACCTAGTTCACAAGGAACTAGAAGAAGTCTTGGTTAAGATGTAACTAGAAGAAAGGAAGCTGTTACATACTAACTAGAAGACTAACTAAGTGGAAAAGAGGAAGCAAAGGAGAGCATGGGGTGCCAGAACCAGAGCATGGGCACAAGCATGGAGGTCTCAGCAGCAGGGTATGGGCGCAGCTTGAACAAGAGTCAAACAGTGAGCTGCTCCCTTCCCTCCTCTCTTCTTTACGCAAACTCCTCTCTTCTCTCCTTCCTTCTTCACGTCTCTTCTCTTCTTCTCTATGTAAAAACTCTATAAATATACATGTAATGTGATGTAAAGAGTTGTGAATAAGAGAATAAGAAGATTAAAAGAGTAAAAGGAAGCTTTGATTATCTCCCTAAAGGCGCCGGTGGAGCCTTAGCTCTCCAGCGCCATGCTTCTCCTTAGTTCATCTTATTTCATCAACCATTATCATTCTCATTCTCATCATCATTCTTATCATCATTCTCAAACAATAATCCCTCATTACATCAATACTCACGCCACCATCTTCATCCTAAACATTCTCCAAGTATCCTAACCTCAAACTCCTTATCATTCTCATGCCACAACTATCACTCTCTCAACAATCCCTAATCCTCCATACTCTTAATTTCAACAGATCATACTCAACCATGTGGCGATCCAAGCGGAGCAATCTACAAGAAGAAGTGTGTATAGGCTCAAGCAAGCTATTCATGGTGGTGTTATGTGGAGGTAGATGATGTCCTTTGTGGCCTAATCCAAAATGGCTAGCAGACGAAAGCTTGTCCTAATTGCCAAGTGGGATAGATAGTCCAAGAGGAGGCGGCATCATTGGCATAATCAAGCTTAGTGCTCTTTCCTTTGCAAGAGTGGTCCCTTGGCAACGGGTTAGTCTTGAAGGGAAGTGTTGAAGAAGCGGTGAGCTCCAAATTATGCAACGGTCTTCCTTGTCAAGTTTGGTTCTTCCCATACTCGAACTAAGCTTGAGGGGGAGTGTTGAAGAAGACCGTTGAAGCACCAAGTTAGGTGATGGTCCAAGAAGAAGAGGACTATCACATTGTACCATGGATAGGTGCGGCATTTCGAGAGGAAGCCGGGAGAGTCTTATGATAAGTGGGATTAGAGCGGATGGCTCTTTGAAGAATCAAGATCAAATCTATGAAGGGTTGAAGCCAAGATTGATCTTGATAGATGGAGTGTGAAGCTCAGACCAAGAGGCGTTCACCTAGGAGGCTGTGGAACGGTAAACAAGGCAACAAGGCACTCCAAGCACCGTATGAGGAGACGATGGCGAGAGAAAGCCGGGAGACACATACGAGTAGCTATGGATGATGTTGTAAGAAAACCGAAGGAGAAACCACCTTTCAGACCTTATTAGGTGTGGTGATCCGAGAAGCAGCGGGAAGTGGCGTTTAACGGATAGAGTATACTCCCAAGAGTCATCAAGAGGAAGCCAATGACAATGTGAGTATTCTGTGAGCTAGAAGATGTCATCCGAGGAGCTTGAAGTCAAGATTAAGTTTGAGACAAGAATCCCGAGGAGACATGATCCGAGTGAAGCTTAGAGAAGACAAAGCCTAATCCGCAAGAAAGAGTGAAGGCCATAGGAGAGGAAGCCGTGGTCTCATTGAGGTTAGGAGTCATCAAAACCGTCTTTGGAGCAAGCAAGGATCAGCTAGCGGATATCGTTATCATGGCATCATCTTCTATCAATGAGGATCACGTACATGGCAAGATTGGCCTTAAGGACACCTACCGACCAATCTTGAGGGGGAGTGTTGAAATATGTGATCTCTATGATAGAAGAATTCAAATCTAAGAGAAGGAGGGAAAGGAAACCTAGTTCACAAGGAACTAGAAGAAGTCTTGGTTAGGATGTAACTAGAAGAAAGGAAGCTGTTACATACTAACTAGAAGACTAACTAAGTGGAAAAGAGGAAGCAAAGGAGAGCATGGGGCGCCAGAACCAGGGCATGGGCACAAGCATGGAGGCGTCAGCAGCAGGGTATGGGCGCAGCTTGAACAGGAGTCAAACAGTGAGCTGCTCCCTTCCCTCCTCTCTTCTTCATGCAAACTCCTCTCTTCTCTCCTTCCTTCTTCACGCCTCTTCTCTTCTTCTCTATGTAAAAACTCTATAAATATACATGTAATGTGATGTAAAGAGTTGTGAATAAGAGAATAAGAAGATTAAAAGAGTAAAAGGAAGCTTTGATTATCTCCCTAAAGGCGCCGGTGGAGCCTTAGCTCTCCGGCGCCATGCTTCTCCTTAGTTCATCTTATTTCATCAACCATTATCATTCTCATTCTCATCATCATTCTTATCATCATTCTCAAACAATAATCCCTCATTACATCAATACTCACGCCACCATCTTCATCCTAAACATTCTCCAAGTATCCTAACCTCAAACTCCTTATCATTCTCATGCCACAACTATCACTCTCTCAACAATCCCTAAGCCTCCATACTCTTAATTTCAACACATCCACGGCAGGGTCTGATAACACCTAACTGAAACATTTGCATAAGCCTTATTTTATGGGATCCCAATTAGTTATATATATACGTTGTAATTTTTAAGTAGTAGATTATTCTTTATTTTGAATTGTTTTTTGGATAATTTATGTTTTGTTATGACTTTTTGTTATATTTAAAAATATGTTTTAAGTTTGATTACATTTGTTAATTCTCTTACTTTATGTTTTGCTTAGGGTCCTCGAATTCTCAGACTCAGCTCTGCCATCATCTCATCTCATCTCCAAATAAGGTGGCATTGTTCTTAAACCCAAATCTTTGTTTTCCATCTATATATATTCCATTTTATCTTTTTTTATCCCACCGGAGATAGTGTTGTTTAAGTGTGAGAGAAAGTATGTTCCAAGCTCTAAAGTACATTGTGTCTAGGTAAAGAGTGGGAGATTCAAAAGTGCAACACCAAAGGATCATTCTCTCCGAAAGAATCCACATTTGAAGTTCACAACAAATATACAGCATCTCAAACCACCTCCACCCCAACCTGATCTAGACAAAGAAGTCTCTAATCCTCCTTATGGGAGGCACCACAAATTTTTTTTTATCTTTATGCATTTTTAATAGAATTTCATATTTTTGTTGGATATTCAAGAACATATCTAAACACAATCAGAATAAATATGAGAAGGGAATGAATACAAAGAAAAAACTGGGATAAAGTCTTTATATATTTTAATGTGTATTATTAGGGACTTTTATAGAGAAACCGAGGTTCATGAGATAGTGTATCAGCATTTGGTCATAGTCTAATAGTGATTTTGCATTATGTTTTGCAACCATCTTCAACAGTAGAGCCTAAACACTTCAGCCACCACCAACTAGCTTTCCTTTCCATTCTCATTGTTGCAGTTAATATTACATTGGTGATACTGCACCTAGAGAACCGATGATGTTAAAGGATAAGCAATGGATATTTCAAAAATTCCTTATAGGATCTCAGCAGGCAAAGTACGGTAATGTTCTTGATGTTTATGGTAAGGTACTAACTGGTTTTTATCTGTTTTAAGTTCTAAAAGATTGGAAGTTCAACACAGTAAATGCATGTCCCCATTTTCAAACATTTATTCTTTATTTGATTTCTTTGATTTGTCCTTGATTGAAAAAAGCAAAAGTTTAAGTTTGGAAGAATTGATGTGTTATGGTTTTAATTGTGTTCGACCATTGATTTCATATATATTTTTGTGTCATTTATCGGTTGTTGGTTAAGTTTTTTATATCAGTTACAAGTTTTACAAGTTATTGGAAGTATGAAGGTCAATTGGACTTGTTTCAGACTTTTCAAGACTTCAAAAATTAAAAGAAATGCATTGAGATCGACCAGATTGATGATTTAATGAAGTAATAGAGGAGACAAGACTTTCCAACATCAATTCCAGCCAAGTTTAGGATTTCTGGTCCACATATTAATAGGGAGGCATGGATTTTTTTACCTTTTTGTAGCTAAGGAAGAAGAAATCTCATCTCTTATAAAACTAATTTCCGAACCCTCGTTAAAGTTCTTTAATGTTTATGCAGTCGTTGAATTCATTTTAAAGATTTCATCTATGTTTAAAGTAATACACCAGTTGGACTTAGGGTTTGATTAGTGAGATTCAATGATTGATTATGTTAAGTTATTAGATTATGGATCTTAGCTTTAATGTTCTCCATCTATTGTGAACTCAATGCTTATGTTTGCTTGATCACCTAGCATTGGGCCAAAAGCAATTGCTAGATTGCTGGAGTAAACATTAGATGAGCATTAGTATCCTTAGCCAACAATAATTAAGGTAAAGTAGACTAAGTGAACATATCGAGTTTGTTTTGAATGCTAGCATATTTTCTAGGACTCATTCGAGAATTTAGTATTCTAGAATATATGGTTAGATATTTAGTGATGCGAGTGTAGTTAGCTTTACAATAGTGTTTTAAGTTCTAGAATGGTTTGCTAACAAATCACTGACTGTTAAATAGCTTATCAATCATTGATACATGGTATGTATGTTGCGCCCAACGCTTGTCTCCTTATATCACATCACTTTATTTACGTCTTAGCTCTACTTGATTCATCATGTAGTGTGATTTTGGTCTCCGTGGATTCGAGCATTGGACTCTATTATATACTATTATATGCTTTGTGTACTTACCTGAGTTTAAAACCTGAGACATCAATGAATCCACCTATTGGCAGGCCATGAGAAAAGCTTATTCAAGTATATGTCAAGTTATATAGTTCAGCACTTTTGACAGATCTACTTTGGGGATCTGATCCGGTTCATGAAATTTTCACATGCATTTGGATTAAATGTGAAAACTTTGCTAAGAACTTTATCCTTGTATTCACTACTCAATTTAGACAATCATATAATCCCCTCTGAATCATCCCTTAAACCCAACTAATAAAATATTTAAATATAATCAGTGTTCTAAAAATCGGTCTAGGCGGCGCCTAAGAGCTAGGCCCCATTAAGCCGCCCGATTAACATCTAGACCGATTAAATTTTTTAAAAATCAGTTTATATTATATGGATAGTTAGATTTAGCGTAATATGTGATTGTTAAATGAATTAAAAGCTAATTATATGAGTTATGACTTATGCGGAATATGAAGATTTAATAAATTATTTAATATCTATGTTTTATAGGAAAAAATAAAAATAAAATGATGTTACTTAAAAACTTAAAATTACAAAACATTGTTTTTCTTCACATTTTTATATTTAAAGGTTTTAAATTATTCAATTTTATAATTTTATTATGTAATATTATATTATGTTAATATATGTATATGTTTAAATTTATATATTTATTATATTTACTTAAACCGCCTAAAATCGCCTAGACCCCGACTATGCGTTCTAGGCGCTAGGAGGAGGGTCACCGCCAGACTAGCGCCAAACGCTTTCTTGAACATTGAGTATAATCAAAGCAAACAAAATCATGGGTAATGAAAAATGAATTAGTAAAACAAAGAGGGTTTAGAGTTATTTCGATAAGAGTTACAAAAAGAATATTTTTCCAAAAAGGTGTTGAGACCAATGTTCAAGAAAGCGTTGGGCGCTAGTCGGGCGGTGACCCTCCGCCTAACGCATAGTCGAGGTCTAGGCGATTTTAGACGATTTAAGCGGTTTAAATAATTTTATAATAAAAAAATAAATTTAAACATATATATGTTAACATAATATAATATAACATAATAAAATTATAAAATTAAATAATTTAAAAACTTTAAATTATGAAGAATATCAATATTTTGTAATATTAAGTTTTTAACAAACATCATTTTTTTATAAAAACATAGATATTAAATCATTTATTAAATCTGCATATACCGCATAAGTCATAACTCATCTAATTCGCGTTTAATTCATTTAATAATCACATATTTTCGTAAATCTAACTATCCGTATAAATTGATTTTTTTTTAAATTTAAGCAGCCTAATCGTTAATCGGGCGGGTTAAAGGGGTCTATCGCCTAGACGACCGCCTATACCGCTTTTTAGAACACTGGTCGAGACTAATCAAAGCAATGAGGAAATATGAAACAAAATGCTTAGATCTTCAAGAGACGTCTTCTCATGGTGGCTGAATTCGGGAGTACTTATGAGTAAACAATGCCAAAATCATACCGTAAGCGGAGTGTACCCGTATTAAATGTTAATAAGCATAACTATTAACCATAAAAATATACTAACTTAGGTTAAAACAAATTATTACCCATAACCGTACACAACGTTTGGGTAACAGATGATGTAATCTTAAAATTATAACCATAATTGTTTTAAAAACATATATATATATATATATTCAATTATTATAATAGTTATTATTAGCTGATATACATCGTTTAGTTGTTTCAATGGAAGTTAAATTCATTGTTTATAAAAAAAAGTCACTATATAGTTAATGTTAAGATTAATCAAAATTTATATAACTGTGATCATGCCTACTTGTGAGATGTGTATTTTATTGAAACTTGAGAGGTCATGTCTTCTAAACACATTGAAAATCACAAAATTTATGTATGATCTGTAACTTGTAAGAATAGAACATACCCAACACCTGAAAGCCCAATAGCCCATCTGCGACCTCGTCAATTCTTATCTATCCAAAAGTGGAATCTTCATGTAAATACGAAAATAATTAAGGGGCTTTATCGTAATCTTAAATTGATCAAAATCACAATATATTATTTACTCTTAAGGGACCCACCGATCCCTTCCCCACCACGACCAAGCATTTTCCTCCGTTTTTATTTTATTGTTTTCCTATTTTTTTAATATATATATCAAAAACAAATTTAAATCAAAAATTCAATAATTATCGTCTCCAATATTATACTTCATAAAAATTTATACCTTTAAATTTTAATTAATTTATTATTATTTCCATTCTTCTTCAACAATTTTTTTACCTTCTCCCATGGCTTCCTAAGCAATCTGCTTTTTTCTCTCTCTCTCTCTCTTCATCTGCAATTTATCTTTTATTCTCTATTTTTTTTTGTTTCTTCTCTTAATTTCAGAAAATAAAAAACGACATTGATGTGTTTGGTTCAATTTGTTCATCAGATCCTTTAATCTTATTGAATTCTAACTCTCTTCCATCAATGGTGAGGAAGAAGTCTACTCAATCTTATAAAAAAAATTGTTTTTTCATCGATTTATAGCTATTTTGTTTGAATATTTAAGTTTTTCATCTTTTATAATTCTAAATTTCCAAAAAAGTAATCAAATTCTACACATAAAAGTTTTTACATATGAGAAGAAATAACTCTAGATTACGTTTTTCGTCTATTTTTTTTTTCTGTTGCGTTTATGCAAGTTTTTTTTCCTTGCATTAATTGAGCAGAGCCTCGAAAAATAAACAGTTTTTTTTTTTATGTAAAACCACTTTGTTACAATAAGTTTGATCTGTTTTTTTCATTAAGAATCGTTCTTTATTTATGTTTATTATTCCATTTCAACTTAATCTCAATTATTTTTCAATTTCGAATAATAATCTTTCAAAAAAAATTAAAAAAATTTATATCTTTAAGAGTTAGTTGTCTTTTCAGATTCTTAAACCGATCTTTATTTTTGTAATCTCTCTCATATTATATAAAGTGAATTTTGTAAAAAGAAAATAGATTTTTTATTGAACTAATTAATTGATTAAAGATTTGTTTTTTTGTTTTTTGTTTTTTGTTTGTTTGCAGATAACTTTATAGGTGGAGATTTCTTGTGATGAAGCTTATTGATTAGCAGCTGCTTCTATTCTTTTGAACAATGTTGTTAACTTTTCTGATTATTTTAATTAATCAGTCTTATGATGAGAAGCTGGTTCTTGTTTACAATCTGCTACAATCAAGAACTCAACCATTTGTGCAATCAAGAGACGTTAAAGGTCAATTAGACGATTTCTTATAAGTATCATATTATCTAAAAACCGGAATTATGGAAAGGTTTGTTCTTTCTTCTTGTTTGCATAGTATTGTGAGTTATGGATTTGTGAGAAATTTATGAGCTTTGTGTAGGTATAAGATTCTTGAAGAGCTTGGAGATGGTACCTGTGGTAGTGTATATAAAGCTGTGAATTTGGAAACTTATGATGTTGTAAGTTGTTGATAATGTATATTAGTTTTTTTTCTTAAAGGCATTTAGTGTGTGATTTGGCTAATTCTACCTTATGTTTGGTTAGGTTGCTGTTAAGAAGATGAAGAGAAAATTTTATTACTGGGAAGAGTGTGTGAATCTGAGAGAAGTAAAGGTAGTGTATCTGATTATTATTCAATCCATTGTGTTGACTCTATGTTTGTGTTCAAGGATGATGAGATGGTTTTTTTCTGCAGGCTCTTCGTAAGCTAAATCATCCTCATATCATAAAGTTGAAGGAGATTGTGAGGGAACATAATGAGCTATTTTTCATCTTTGAGTGCATGGTAGAGAGCTAGAGATTATCATCCTCTTTAGGATGTTTTACTCTTATCGTTAGAGAGTATATTCTCATTTGATGTTGGATCATTGATTTTGACTAGGACCACAATCTATACCATATAATGAAAGAAAGAGAACGACCTTTCTCTGAGGGAGAAATAAGAATTTTTATGTCTCAAATGTTGCAAGGACTCTCACATATGCATAAAAATGGTTATTTCCATCGAGACTTGAAACCCGGTATGTTCTTTTCTGTTTTCTACTATTGTTACTTTCATGCTAATTTGGTCTATAAATGTCGAATAAACACAAGATTTTGTTCTGTTTATGTAGAGAATTTGCTGGTGACCAACAATATACTGAAAATTGCTGACTTTGGGCTGGCGAGAGAAGTTGCATCAATGCCTCCTTACACTGAATATGTGTCTACACGATGGTAAGTAATTACTTTGGTATTGTTTTGGATTCATCCTAGAATGTGAAATTATTAATTGGCTCTTTTTGCAACAACAGGTATCGAGCTCCAGAAGTTTTGCTTCAGTCTTCATTATACACTCCTGCCGTTGGTACTTTTGCAAAATCTTTGTGTGCTTCATCACGTTACATTAGTATCATGTTAAAAGTCTAATCGAACTTCCGTGGTTTATATTTGCTGAAGACGAAAAGTTTTGAACTTTCCGACTTTTTTTCTTCTATTGGATCAGTTTGCAAATGTTTATAACTAACGTTTAGAAAGAACTGCAGATATGTGGGCAGTGGGGGCTATATTAGCTGAGCTTTTCGCTTTATCTCCGTTATTCCCTGGTGAAAGGTGAATTCTTTACCCTTAGACCAAATGATAAGCTTAACCTCTTCGTTGTTAGTTGCTACTTTATGTTCTAACCTCAAGTGATTCTATGATCATAACAATGTATCTGATAGTGCATTTTAGCTTGCATTGTCAAGTCTATGTATTCACTAAAACTAGACCATTTGGTAATATCTGATATATTGGTTTCCTTATTTGCAGTGAGATTGATCAATTATACAAGATCTGCTGTGTTCTTGGCAAGCCTGACTGGACTACGTTCTCTGAAGCAAAAAGCATATCTCGAATTATGAGTATTAGTCACACAGAGGTATTTAATAAAAAGATATGGTGCTTATTAAACAAACCAAATTGTACTTAGACATTGACTTTGCGCATTGAATTTCTTGTTTTACAGTTTCCGCAGACACGGATTGCTGATTTACTCCCCAATGCTACTCCTGAAGCTATTGACTTGATCACTGTGAGTCCTTGTGGATATCTCTTACCATTCTTGAGAAAATTATCATCTTTCAACTTCTAGATTTCATTTTCGACTCGACAGCGACTTTGCTCATGGGATCCATTGAAACGACCAACTGCTGATCAAGCGCTAAATCATCCGTTTTTCAGTGTAACTTGAATATTACCTTTGCTTCTTTTGAATCTATTTCACATTCTTTGTATAATTGAAAATAATGATATATTCTAAACAGATGGCTACACAGGCCTCATATCCTCTCCATGACCTTGAGCTGAGGCTTAATAATATGGGTGAGATTTTATTTTTTTCTTTGTCTCTGCTTCATGTGTTACTGCTTTCATGACTTAAAAGATTAAATATGTATACTCTGCAGCGGCGATGCCTAATCTTGAGCTAAATCTCTGGGACTTTAATACAGAACCTGATGAATGTTTTCTTGGCTTGACGTTGGCTGTAAAACCAAGTGCTCCTAAACTCGGTAAGTATCATTCCCTTGTGTAGAGTTTGATCACGATATTTGATACAAATTGATAAGTATTCAAATCTTTCTTTTACAGAAATGGCCCACAATGTATCTCAGAACATGAGCGAGGTAAGCTAAGAACACCATGAAATAACCATTGTTGAACCTCTCAACGAGTTGTAATGAATCCAACTGAATCTGTGGCTTAACAAACGCAGAATTTTCTCTTTTGCCCCGGGGTTAATAATGATCGGGAACCATCAGGTGATAGAAACTTAAACCATATATGATCATAAACTTTATATTTTCATCAAGTTATAACTCTTTGAACATCTTACAGTCTTCTGGTCTCTGCTCTCTCCTAATGAAAATAGTCTACATGCACCCGTTGAATCATCTCCATTATCTCTATCCTTCAGGTGAGATTACTTAGTTTTGTCTCAATGGATCCATTAAGTTATGTGTTAAATCAGAAACATTTATCTTTGTGAGCAGTCCAATGCAGCAACATGCAACAATAGGACCTTCACAGTCAAGTGAGTTCACAATGACATCATCAATGCAAACAAATATGTTGGACCGCCCATGGATGGCTGTGTCTGCGCCGTTTCAACAAACTCATTACCTCTGAAACTGATCCAATTATTATCTAGTAAAAGTAAATAACACAGAGGTTTGTCAGACAAAAATATGATAGGAAAAAAAAAACAGATGAAGGTTGTAGATTTTGTTACCTTTATTTGTTTCTCAAAGAGAGGTATTTTGAGCTTAAATCATATCAAACAGATTAGAGTCACTCAATTCTTGGATTTGTATAATATTTGATAGAGAGATAAATTTGGCTTTTTGACCACCCAAAAAAAAAAGATAAATTTTCTTATGTTTTGTCTGACGAAGTTGTTGACATTGGCTAACCAAACCAAATGTTTGTTTCTATCGTCTTTCAACATGTCTTAATTTGTGTTTTTATTAAATGAGTATTTTTTTATATATTTTCATCTTTCATGTCTTAATTGTTTTTATGTGGTATAACCATGGCGGGGTCTGAAATTTTAGGGGTTTTAAGTAAAATATAAAACAAAGTTTCTAATAAACGTAATCAAATATAAAATATAATTTTAAATATAATAAAAAATCAATAACAAATATAAATTATCCAAAAACAAATCAAATAAAAAATATTATATTATTTAAAAATTACAAGTGAAACATATATATATATAACTAAATTGGAATCCCTAAAAACAGAGCCCACGAGTGTTTCGGCCACCTCGGACCCGCCCTGGGTATAGGTATAACTAGAAGAAAATATTTGGAATTGTTATTAAAATCAAGTTGCATGCACAAAACACATTCGTAAAACATAATTTATATGAATCATGCATAATAATTTACTTCTTCATTTATATATAAACAAATTCCATCAATATATAAACCAGTCAAACATAACTCAATAACAAACATAATTAAATATTTCTTTTTCTCTATTTCTTATTATCAGTTTTGTATACACGTTATCTATAAGTTTTGTTAACTACGTTAAGGTCTGTCCATTTCACCTGGTCCACACCAATCCCAAATTTTTGGTCCATCTCCATTTCCAATTAATTTCCTCAAATATTTCTTAAAGCTTCTCAATATTTTCTTAAAATTTCTCAGATTTACTCATCCAAAAGTAAAATATTTACCAAAATAAATATTTCGAAGACAATTCTTAGCCAAATTAGTGAGAAATTATGTAGTAACATTTAAAATATATAAAAACTCTCTATTTTTTTTAATTTACTATTTCTATTAAAGTTTTTGAATTATTTAAATTATTTAAAGTATCATATTTACTTATTAGCCCATCTGATCAAAAGTACTTTTATTAATTTTTTTATTATCTACATTATCCCTATCGTTATTTTCTGTCTTGATATCCAAAATGAACAGACTAGTTATTTTATTTTTTCTTTAATTGATGTGAATTATTTATTCATTATATTCCCTAAATATATAGTAAAACGAATAATTCCACTAAAAATTTATTGAGGTGTAGAGCCTGTAACTTCTCGAGTCGCAAAGGGATAGAACAGAATATTTTTATTTTTAAAATAATCTTTATGGAAACAATATTCTGAATTTCTTTCTGTATGAGAAAAATCTTTGCACCAAAGAACAAATAAAGAATCGAAAGATTTAAAATCGTAGCCATGGGAGGAGAAACTTTCACTAATGGTAGATTTTTCTCTCTCTTTTTTCCTCTAATTTTTTTTTCTGAAGTTGTTTTGATTAACAAAAAAAGTAAATGAATTTAAAATTTTAACTTGTTGTAGATGAAGAATCTTCATCTGACCTTGAGTTTTCAAGATCATCATCATCTCCTTGCTCTTGTTGTTTCTGGTATAAATATTATTAATCTTATCAACACTTTGTTCTTGATTATCATAATCTTCAAGAAATGGGTTTCTTTATTTATGTTGGCAGTGATGACTTAGGATTTAAGGATAATGTTTCTGAGGAAAATATCTCCAAATTCTCAAATCATTTGGTTGATTTAAGAAGAAGAGAAAAGGCTTACCAAGAGATTCTACAAAGCCATGATATATTGCTCAAAAGCAGCAAAAAGAAACTGAAACAAGCCAGAAACCAAATCCTGAGGTTCTTGATTCATTCCTTTAATTAGGGAAAAACTGTATTAACTAGTTCTACTTTGTGATCATACAAATTGAATTGTGTTTTCGCCTGATATTAACAACTAATGAGATTGACTTGAAAATGCATATAGCTATACACCTGGATCATGGTCTGATGTGAATTATGATCTTCCAAAGAAGACAACTGTCCTCATTGTTGGTCCGAAAGGAGCCGGGAAGAGTAGTCTTGTTAATAGGATTACTAAAGTGATCGAAGACAACGAGTTTGCCCCAGCTAGAGCTCAAGAATCATGTACACTATCCTTACTTATCCATCTATAAATTATCATCTATTTTTAAGGTGTAGTTTTTAATGTTTGTGTGATCTTTATTCGTAGATGGTCCAGCCTCTGAAGGAGGCACATTCTTTGCTCAGGAATATATGATTCCAAGAGGAAGTTCTGCATCCTTTAGCCTATATGATACGCGTGGTTTGAGCCATATCTCATCATCTGATGACATTAGTAAGATTAAACAGTGGATTACACAAGGTGTTCATCCCGGCGAACCTGTTATCTGGTTTAGATTCTATCTTGATTCATTCTCCTTATAGGCTTTCATCAGTTTTGTTTTGGTGTTAACTTACTGAGATTTTATTTGCTTCAGGTCATCTGACAGCCCGGACTTAAGGGATAGAATGATCCGGGATGGTGGTACTGGTTGTGAGATAAGTAAAGTGAATTCAGTTATATTTGTTGTTAGTGCGGTTGAAATCTTGAAATCGATGGAGAGTGAATCGAGCTATGCTCATATGGTCTCAGCAGCTTTTAACTCTCCTTTACTATCGTTTAAAGGTTGGTTTAGTCTATTTTTTATAAACTGTATGTTTCAAAATAGTCTTTTGTTTTCTTAAACAAAACTCTTAAAGAACTTGAATATGTTTTGTAGATGACAAGCCAGCAGTTGTTATGACTCATGGAGATATGCTTTTACTGGAGGAACGTGCCAGAGTCCAAGTTTTTCTAGGAGAACTTCTCGGTATCCCGCCTGACAAACAAATATTCGACATTCCAGGTCACAAATATATGTGTTTAAATCACATTTTCTCTAATGTTCTTGGTTATTGAAATGAATTGTTTTACAGAAAGCCGAGACAAAGCCACCGCGCTAACAATCTGCAACTTGCTACGCTATAGTTTGGAACACGGTGATAAGAATCTTATGTTTCTTCCCAAAAGAAACTTCAGCTTATCCAAGGTTTCTGCTTCATCTTTAGTTCTTGTTACTTTGATATCTAAACATAATTGGTTTGATAGCTTGCTTAGATGTTAGTTCAGGGGCTTAGGATCGGTTATATTGATCCGGATAGAACAGATCTAGGACCATATATCGAAGTGCACTAGTTTTAGATTTGGGGAACTAATTGTTTTTATTTTATTTTTCATTCTTGGGGTTGTTATAACGAATTACAGGTGGGAAGAGGTCCTGAAAGAAACAAAATATTAATCTCAATATTATCAATTGCTCTGATGAGTATATTGGTGGTCTGCTCTGTGGTCCGATATGTCGAACATAAAGAGGCGAGCCGCCAAAACGTAGCGAATGAGGCTCAGCATAAGCTGGTTATATTCACAAGTCCAGTGTTAAACAACTTCACGCATGAGGCCCAGCCGAAGCAATGCCTTGAACCTCAGCAAGTCACTGGAGGCCTAAACCTTGCTCGTGTTCCAAAGCCTGAGTCTGAGTCTGTGCCTAGCATTGATGGGAAAGTAGCTGAGGCTGAATCAAACTTTGATTGGCGAGCCACTCGAGGCTTGTGGTTTCACGAAGGGAAAGTGGCCGAGACTGAACCAGGCTTTGATTGGCGAACCACTAGACGCTTATGGTACGCTGAGTGAAAAGTATGTAAAGCCTCAACATCTTATGTGTAAAAATAAAGTTGATGGTATGGAAACTAAATATAATAAAAACAGGATGATTAATTGTGCTTTATATCTCAATATCTCACTTATAATTTTCAAAGAGAGTGATCTTAACTTAGTTTATGAGATTTCATTTTTAACTGTAACTACAGAGAGCCTTAGTGTTCACTTATGCTAACCTTGCTGTTTATAACTATAATCCTAGATAGTTCAAAGAGGGTTAACTTTAATACAACACTACAAGTTAGGAAAAAACAACTTGAAACTCTTAAGCAAGTTTGTGAAGCTGAAATCAACTTTGGTCACATCTCTGTCCCATCATAAATTTTGAGATAGCAAAAGTTATAAGAGCAATCGAACATCAGATTTATCTTGTTCCATGAGAGCATTTGGCTAATAGACTAGCATATCGAGTTAATCATGATGAAGCATATATAGTTAAACCTGAATGATTCAGGTGCTTGTTTTGATGTTGAGATATTGAACCCCAGATGATGATTGGATTCTTCAGATCTTTGTTGGGTTTATATATGAAAGTGATAGCAATCAGTCACAAGCTAAATGATGCAGCATCCTTATCGTGTCACATATTTTTAGGCTTTTTCATTTTCTTTTTTCTGTTTCTTTTACCTTCTTAGTTTTACTTATTTTAGAAAAAAAAAAAAAAAAAAAAATCTTCTACTTGATGTAAGTTAAAGTAGACAATAGTATTCTTATAAATAGTCCTCTAAACTGTCGTAAACAAAAAAAGTCCTCTAAATCTGATAAAAGATAAAGAGGATCATCTATCTTTGAATTGATTTAACAAAGACGTGTATTTAAGCAAGTTTGTGAAAGCTGAAATCAACTTTGGTCACTGGACTCATAAGTCATAACATCTCTGTCCCACCATAAAATTTGGGAAAAGTTTTGAGTATTGTCCAAATAGACCGATCTCAACACTCAGATTCAACATTTTGCAACAATCTAAGGAAACACTTTTAAATGTAAAATATATGAGATTTAATGTTTCAAACAAATCCCGAGTTACCACAATCAACCAAACAAAACCGAGCCAAGGCTGCTTCATGCGTTCCTTTTGCTCAACAAATCGTCGCTGACTGACAAATGAAGATGTTCTCCTAGAACCACACTCACACCAGGCAAGTTTTCAATGCAGCTTACAATAATCTGCCATACAAATATATAAAGAAAGGATAAAGTAAAAACAATTTGGGATCTCAAAGTGCTTAACTAATAATGATCAGAATTTTGCGTTGGCACAAACAAACCTTCCCATTTCCGGCTTGAAACTCTGATTTAAGATTCGAGTGATCCCTCGATAACAAGTATGATTGAAGCCCCGTTGCAAATTTCACATCTCCTGAAACCATAGATGGACGCGTTAAAGAGAGAAATGGAGAGAATTGGCAGCGGGAATCTATATTGTGATGAGATGGTGAACTCACCTGAGTATAAAGCAAGAAGAGCTTCTTCATTGAACTTCAAAGCCGGTCTAGCCAAACTTATCTTATATGACAACTTTGGAACTTTTTTGACACTGTCATCGGATGTTTCTTTTGGGATAAATAACTCATCAGATATAACAACCTGTCAAACAAAAGGCTTAAACATAAGGTTTCAGCCGTGAAAAAAGAAAATAGCCAGATGTGTGGGTATGTTGATGACTTACTGCATGTGATGGCATTAAAGTCGATAGAAGCAAAGGTGAGCCAATTGAATCCCTAATGTTTTGTTCCTGTCCAACAAACAAAATGATGAGACAGTTAGAACAATCATGCTGGAAACATAACTTATTCGTTTGATACAACTGAACTTAACATGAACTGAGTAACAAACCAGACCCAACCTGAGAGAGTAGAACTTGTTTCGAAACAGATTCATCCTCATCCAGTGATTCAAAGTACACTTCCACAAAGTCTGTTGGTTCCAAACCTGACTTTTTCCGCAGTTTCTGGATCCTATTGACAATCTATGAAACACAGGGAGAGAAAGCTCATGAGCACAATATCGGAAGACAGCACCTTTATCTGGAAATAAAATGTTCCGATACAGAAAGAAATATATAGCAAATAAACGAGTTATAAGACAATGTATTGCTTCGGTTTCATATAGGACTTGTACAGTATTATTAGGAATATTACCTCACGGGCAGCACCTGCTTCAAACAAAGAATCATCTGCCCGTAGATCCAAAATAACCAAAACATCACCTGCATGATGAATAAACGTGAATATTATATGTATCCTTAACAATAGAATAAATGGTAATTAATTAAGATTCATACCATCTCCAGCTGCATCAATCTCATTATCTTTCAAACCATCAGGGCGTTTAAAAACCCTAACAATCTGCACAACACATGAAAGAAATGTGTAAGAATTTAGCTATTAACAACACATTATTCAGGCTATCAGTAAGAAAAGCCTATAGCGTGAGAGACCTTGATATCTGCTAGCTTTAGCAAATGTCCAGCAATAGTAACTTCCCCAGCCTTCTCAAATCTTAAGATATCTTCCTGAGACATTTTTTTAACTTCATTTGCAACAAGGCCCATCGACTTTCCAAGTCGCTTTCCCAATACACTGCAAGAATGAACAAGTAAAATTGCTAAAGCCCAGTGAGCTCAATGGTAAAAAGAAAAGTGTAGATAGAAAACTTGACCAACCTGAAATCTGGTTCTGCTTTCAGAGATGCATACTTCAGGGTATCATCGCATGGTACAAGAGATTTTACATTGAGTTCTTCGAGGACATACTACAATGCAAAATCATACTAAATAAATTTGCGGTACCAGTTCCTTGAATGTAAAGAGAAAAATCAGTTGATGTGCAAAGCCTAAAGAATTTCTCTTCCACACAGTGATTCGCTGATTTCAAGCAGTCCTCAGTAACAACCTCAAAAAATTTCTTATATATATGTATATGTAATAATTAAGCCTTTCCACAAGAAAAACTGTAACATCACATACCTCTCTTAGTTTCCCAGTTATGTCATTCAAGAATTCTGCATCTGGATGGACTACAACCATTTCCCTGAAACAACAAGGATAAGCATGTACGAAATTTTTTTATGTTTTAGCTAACAGAGCAGAAACTGAAAAATCATAAAGTACAACGCTCACTTTAGAGGAGTTTTCAAGGGGAGTTTGTTACGCTCACGAATGTTCCGAGCAAGATCAATGATTGTCATCATCCTTGTAACACTTTGCTCAATCCTCTCTCCTCTCTATTTAAACACGACAAGAAAATATAAATAAGCAAAACTCATACAATTTATTATTACTCTTTGGATAAAGAAAGATGGATTTGATTATTACCGTTCCTTCTGGTTGTGGAAAAGAGCAGTAATGAATGCTTTCCTCAGAACCTTCAGACACTTTCCGCAGATTCTGGTATAAAGTCTCAGTAAAGAATGGTGTAAAGGGGGTCATCACTTTGCAAGAAGTAAGGAGCACCTAAAAATCCAGACACGATTATCAACTATCACAAGTATTCAAAGGATGATGAATATGTAAACAAAAACAAAAGTAAGCCCAGAACTATTAACTATACATTGTATAGAGTTGAAAGAGCAATGCGACAATCATCTTCTCCGGTACGGCCTTTTAACCTCTTGCGGTTGAATCTAACATATATGTTAGTGAGATTGTCAAGGAACTTCAAGAGATAAGGAACAACCTGGAAAAGGTTAATAAAGATGTGATAAGTACCACAAGAAAATGATAACTTGTTTTCTAAAATACCATATCATATTACAAATGACATTTAAAATGCTTACGGTGTAAAGCCTATATGCATCCATCTCTTCGCATACAAAATGGACAAGGCTCTGCGTAGCTGAGTGAATCCACTGATCGAGAACGTTTGATGACTGTAAACTTGCCAGATCAATAGGAACAAAGGTTCCACAACCCTCAATCTCAAGTCTCTTTGCATTCTGAACAAGGAATCGATATGCATTGTACCATGGAAGGAATACATCTTTAACCTAGTGAAGTTCCATTGCAGGACCAGATTTGTTCAGGCAAACAATAAATCTACTCAAATAGGCAAGCAATAAATTAACCACGAAGATCACTCACAATACCAAGTACTCCTTCTCTTTTGAAGCGTAATGGCTCAGCACGTACAACCGGAGAATTTATCAGGTACAATCGCACAGCATCCTGTCATGATTCAGGTAAAGCGACTAAGTGATGACCTATAAATGCTGCTAAGATTTTCATAGCTATAGAATATAAAAATAAAAGCTGAAAACGCATAATCAGAGCATATTATAGGGACAACTTACCGCCCCATATTCATCTATGATATCCATAGGTGGTGGATAATTCTGTAATTTTTTACTCATCTTTTTGCCATCCTCAGCAAGCACAAGACCATTGCAAATCAAATTTTTAAACGCTGGCTTCTCAAATAATGCAGTCGACAACACCATCAGAGTATAAAACCTGTAGACACCAAACCACAACATTAGATATCATTAATAGCCTACTTAGCAGAAACAAATATTGCTTGTTATGTTTTTTTTCAAAACACTCCTAGGATCACATTTTATAATAAACCGATCACAACTTCCATTAGCCTCGACTCATTACTTGTGGAATCACTGAGTATACTTACGATCCAGATCATCCAATACAGGAAAGGGACGAAACAAACCCAAAGATATAGCAATAGATAATAGAAAAGTCAATGTTCAAGAAAGCGCTAGGCGGTAAGCAGGCGGTGGCCTCCGCCTAGCGCGTATCAATCCTAGGGGATTTTAGGCGGTTCAAAACAATATATATATATATATAAATTATATATTAACAAAATATAATATAACATAATAAACTTACAGAATATAATAACTTAGATTTTCAAATTAAATAAAATATAAGATTGAATTTATCCGTTTTTCATTTTACTTAAAAATGATGAGTCATAATTTTTTTTCCTGCAAAAATGAAGAATCCTAATTTTTCGTTTAAAATTTCTTAAGTAAAAAAAAATAGATTCTCAAATTATAAACGTAAAATATCTTTGTAACTTTAAGTTTTATTTATCAAATAACATATTTTAAAATAAAACCCAAATTTTTGGATATATTTATTAAATCCACATACCCCGCCTAATTACCACCAAATCAGCATAATGACCGTTTAATCCATTTTATATCCGGATAATCCGCCAAACTGGCTGACAGCCTAGATTAAACGATTTTTATATAATCTAAGCCATCTAGTATCGCCTATACGCCGCCTAAACCGCTTTTTGAACACTGAGAAAAGTTTATAAGAACTGAAATGATATGGGTTCTTAGCACCAATCTTGGGTTGAAAACCTCTCAACACAATAAAGATATGTAATACTAGAAGGTAAATGGTTAAATTCCGTTGTCATTTTCACCATGTATACCACCATGATAGCAATTAAACAATTTTAAATGCACAATCTTAACTAATATAATGCCTTATAATCCTCGTCACAATAAAGATATGGAATCACATACCATCCACGAGTTTGATCAAGCCCCTCAGCCACAAAATCACCAGGAAAGTTCTTCTCAAATAGCTCCTTGTTTTCAAATGGATAATGGATATATGCATAAGGCATTGACCCACTCTCAAACCAACAATCAAAAACCTAAAGAAGCATGATATAAGCATAAGTATGGGATAACACCCCAGACAATCAAGGATAAGTGATAAAATGAAAGAAATATTGGATCCTTCTTACGTCCTCTACACGACGGAGCACACCAAACTCAGGGCCACGACTAGATGGTATTGTAATTTGATCAATATGGTGACGATGCAGATCAAATACCTGCACCACAAATCAACAGAGAAGCAAACTAAGTATCAGACTTTCTGATTTCTAAAATGCCAAGTAAAAATATAAGAACAAACTCCCTTCAGATGTCATAAACTTGAACAGAACATATTAAGAAGACTTGTAAAAACATTCAGTCAGAGAGACAGACACAAAACAAACAAATGGCAAACAACAAAAGAAGAGACCTTGGCACCAGAGAGCTTTTCAAGCTTTTCAACAGAATCCATGACCACAATTTCCTCTCCATCTTCGCTGATCCATATCGGAAGAGGGGTACCCCAAAATCTACTTCTGCTGACTGCCCAGTCCCTTGCATTTTCAAGCCAATTGTGAAAACGTTTATCCTGAGTTGCAGGTTAATAAAGAAGAAGGGTTTAGAATACATTTATTCATATCAGTTAACTTATCAAAACAAACTAAACTTGTAATATGCTCAATTACTGATCCTTTCTTTCACTGACCTTCACATACTCAGGTACCCAATACGTCTGTTTATTGTTTTCTAACAATTTTTCCTTCAACAGTTCCACGCGCACAAACCTAACAGGTCAAACACAAACGAACTTCAAAATACTAACCATGAATGAATCTTAAATAATGCTAATTACTTCATGCCACTTAGGTCAGATATTCACAACTTAAGAAATATAAATAGATAAATGAAAACACGAAAATTTGAATATCCTAAACAGTTTGATGATTGCCAAAACAATATACAAAAAGATAGTATATAGAGCTCTCAAAAGAGGCTGCCGTATATAATCACCAGATAGCATTTTTTGTTTTTAAATATCGTTATTTACACCAATCGGAAATGGGACAGCACGAAAGCCTACATCTTTTTAGCCAAGCTTCAAGACAAGGACCAGATTGACAAATTGCCTCACTTAAGCTAGCACTAAATGGTATAACTAAGAACCTAGCACAAGCTCATACGAAGCATGAAGCTTACCAACTTGGAACTGCTCTATATATGAGAGGGGTGTCTGATCGCCAGCAAAATGGATATGAGTGAGTAAAGCTCCCTGTTTTAACAAGCCTGCCTTTAGCCTGAAATTTAAAAAAAAATACTTAAAACGATTTTTCACACCTATAATATAACAATCCAATGGTCCAAAATTCACTTAGATTCTCTAAGGGACATAACAAATCAGTATGATCTTAAACATGGCTAATCGAGGTATATTACAAACATTTGCCATCAGTAATAACCTTCACAGCTTCAATTATATCTTTGTCTGCATCTTTGACATAACGGCCACTGAAGTGGGAAATTCTCTCGGTAAAACAACCATCGTCATCAACAGCCACAACTAGATTCTCTCCCTGAAAGATAGAATTACCAAATAGAACAACATCTAACATAATGAGATAAGTATAGTAGACGAGAGAAGCAACAAATATACATCTCATCCTAAACAATAAACTATACAGTGTAATCCCTTATACCCCCTACGAAATCCCCAGGAATTACTAACCTAAAATCCAAGATCAACTAAACCCCAACTGAAAGAGACTATGTGCTATTTTCTAGTGTGATCAGAAATTGAAACCAAGATAAAGAAAATAGAATATAAATCTGAACAACTAACCCATATCTGACGTTAAGGAGAATATAATCAAATCTAACCTTTTTGACTATCTTGTTCTCAAGACAAACACGATAATCATCTTCACCAAAGGCAGGAGCACAGTGAACAATACCAGTACCACTGTCATCGGTGACATAATCATCTGCTACTACTCTAAAGGCCTCACTTGAAAAATCGCTAAAGTACTCAAACAAGGGTTCATACTTCTTCCCAACCAGAGAAGCTCCATCAAATTTTTCCAAGACTTCATAAGAATCAGCTGCACTTTCAGGTTTACCACCTTTCCCTTTAGGAGTTGCTTTCTTTATATCACCAGCAGGTCCATTACTCAACTTAGCCTTGGGCTTATCAGCAGGAAGTGATGACAACCGAGATTCAGCAACCACAAAGACTTTTCCACTGTTCTTATTACGAACCTTAAGATAAACAAACTTAGCATTGACACACAATGCAAGATTGCTAGGTAAAGTCCACGGAGTTGTAGTCCACGCCACAAAACCCGCATTATCTTTATCTCCAATAACTGGAAAAGTCACCATGATTTCTGGATCAGGAACTTCCTGTACACACATCATTCTACCAATATAAAAAAAAAAATCAAGTAAACAACTTAAAATAACCAAACAGCTAAAACCACACAATTACCTTATAATTCTGACCAGCTTCAAAGTTCGATAAGGGTGTCTTACAACCAGTACTATAAGGCATAACCTACAAAAAAAACCACAAATCACAATCAAAACAAAAAAAAAGAAGCAAAATCTCAAAAACCTAACGAAATGCAAGAAACAACAAACCTTGAAGCCTCTATAAACAAGATTCTTCTGAAAAAGCTGAGCAAAGACCCACCAAACACTTTCCATAAAAGACAAATCCATAGTCTTATAATCATTACTAAAATCAATCCAACGACCAGTCCTAGTAATAACTTTTTCCCATTCACTAACATATCTCGTAACAATACTTCTACACTCTTCATTATACTTATCAATCCCCATTTGAATCACTTCTTCTCTTCTCTTAATATTCAACTTCCGATCAATCTCATTCTCAACTGGTAAACCATGACAATCCCAACCGAACCGACGCGTAACGTGATGACCGGTCATGGTTTGGTATCGAGTGACGATATCTTTAATTGTACCGGCGAGGATGTGACCGTAGTGAGGAAGTCCGGTGGCGAATGGTGGTCCGTCATAGAAAATGTACTCTGGACAATTCTCAGTTCGTTTGAGCTGAGTTTTGAAAGCATCGATTTGATTCCAGAGTGAGAGGATGATCTCTTCTTGATGTGGGAATGAGAATTCTTTCCCTTCGCAGACTTCTTCCATGGCGGAAATGAAGAAGCAGTCACAAGGAAATCAGAAACCCTAATTTCTGCAGATTTGACGCAACACAAGAGGACTGAGAGTGAGAAATGGACAATTGTTGAAATTTTTGTTCGTTTTTTTTAGATCTTTTAACCGGGCCGGGTTAAAGCTTTCCTAAGATACTAAAAGCCCATAACTATATCTTACATTTTTCTTTTCTCCATATATTTTTTTTTCATTTTTCATATAAAAAACAAAATATGTATCAAACCCCAAAAAAATAGAGCATTACCACTTGGAACAAAACATACAAATATAAAGAAGGCTCTTACATCCACATCCACATCCATATTGGTCAATTCAAGTAAATGTTTTTAAATCTTAAACTAATTAAAAAGTAAATTTAATATTTTCAAATCAATAAATAGTATATGAGGGTGTCTTAATGTACACATTTTAAATTATTTTCATTAGAGAACTCGGAAGAAAGTCTTTAACTTAAAAAAATACAAAAATATATGTAAGAGTATCTTTAAATGTATTTAAGTATCTGCACATATAGACACTTTAGAGCATCATTATTGGTTATATTTTGATGAGTGTCTTACAAATAAATTAGTATTAAAATTTAAAGACCCCCTTGTTTTATGTATCTAAAATATCTTCCTATAGACACTAATGATAACTATTCATACATTTAAAAACACTTTTAATTATTATTTTTATTATATATATGTTTAAAGACACTATGGTAGTATTACCAATGAACATGATCTTAGATACTTGATATGTCAGGGTCTTTAATTTATAACATTAAATAAAAATATAAGACACTCATATGATATTAGACACCTGAAAACACAAATGTCTATAATATTAATGTTATTTTATTTATAAGACACTCCTAATATATTAAAGATGAAGATTGTCTAAGAGTCAGTTTCCTCTTAAATATAGTATATTTAACTGTCACCGCATGAGACCTTCCAACAAAAAAAAACTAGAACTTTTCATCATTTCTAACATCATCATCTGACAGCGGAAAACCAGATAGTTGGAAAGATACATCGAAAATCCTTTTAAAAATTCTTATGATTGCTCTTCATAACTTTTTAAGTCCTATTTTCAGAATTTTTGTTTATCATTTCTCATCAAATCGTAATCTATTATATTTTGTGGGGTTTTTACCTTTACTTTTATTTGTTATATTTTTTAATAAAATCTGCTCTTGTGGGGAAAAAAAGATATGGGACATAACATATAAATCATGATATATGTGAATGATGTTTTCTGGAAAAAATCAGGTGGTAAAAGTTAACAGCGATCAATCAGGGACATAACATGTAATTTACAAGAAATATATAATATATAATATTATTTTATTAAATCATGATATATTTTATAATCAGACTCTTGAGATATTCGGGATTTCATATAAAGAAACAAAAAAAAAACATTTATTGTTGTAGTAGTATTTTTTGTTAAATATATAGATAATAGAAAAAAATGAATTTTTATTCTATTTAATATAAAAATTTATTAATTTAATTCTATATTTCATATGAAAATACATATTATTATATCATATTTTAACTATGTTTTGTACTATATTTTATTTTATACAAAATATCCATGTTTAAAAAATACCCGCCTAGCTCCGATTACACCCCGCCTAATCGTCAGGTCCACCCTCACCGCCTCTATTAATGATTAATCCCTCGAAAAAGTCAGTCAACCGATTATTCTCTGCCTAATCTGATTAATCTCTGCCTAATCTGATTATTTTCCGTATAATCATCTATAATCCAATTATTTTTAAATTTTCAAATATAAAAAAAAAATTTGTTATTCAGACATTTATATTGAGAGTTTGTGATGTTTTATAATAAATTATGTTAAATTATAAATAAAAATCATAAAATAAATTATTAATACTACATTTTCATGTATCTACTATAATTTTAAAAACAATATTATTTAAAAGTTTAATATAATGGATTAATATATTTTTAAAATATTAAAATAACCTAAAACTAATCTCTGATTAATCTTCGTTTATTCTCTGATTAATCTCTTAAGCGCTAGACCCACCCTCGACGCCCGACTAGCGTCTAGCAAATTTTAAAACATGGCAAAAAACTAAAACAATAGTGAAACTCCTAAAAAAATGGGAGCTTCGTTTAAATGTTTCAAATGAATATCCTCAATCCTCATACAATCACCCACCAGAATGAGGAAGTGAAGGTAAAATGGGTGATTTTTTGGTTTTATTAACCTAAACAGTACATGGTCAATTTTTTAAAGAGTACTTGTATTAACTGACTCACGACCGGAAAGTTATTAAGTAAATAATCTTGGACGTACAATGCATATCAGAGATGAACTCACAGTTACTCTTTACGTACTCTATAGGTTTTAAATTGTAGTCGACCATAGGCTGCGCCTAATTATTATTATTTTGATTTTGGGAAGAAAAACAAAAAGCAAGATAAAGGTAAATAACATGTATTCGTTTATTCCGATTGGGTACCATTAACTTTGACAACGAGTGTTTTTCAAAATAATATTTTTCAATCCATGGTTATTTGTTACAATTTCTCTTTTTTATTGTTGAATTATCAAATATGTCTCAACAGAAATGAATTTTTAGCAATGTGCATATAATCAATAAAATGTGAATATGAGAGTAAATTGCAATTAAATGCAATTATAAATAAAATTTAGCAAGTGACTATGCAAGATCAAATAACTGATCATATAAATTACATTAATTAGTTTTCCAATCTTACTCCAGCAATGTTGGAGCATTTTAACTCATTTTCCAATCTTTATATACTTGTCAGTTTTGTTAATTCTCTTAGCTAATTGCCTAATTGTAAAAGTAATACAATGAAATGACCAGGAAAAAAGAGAACCTCAAAAAAAAAAAAAAAAATGAGAAACCAGAAAAATAAGGTATATCCAAAGAAAAGTTCGTCGGTGGCCTCACTTTTTTTTTTTGGTTCTCCCGTCTAAATAAATAATCATATACACTATTAATTTATTTGATTACCATCTCAACTATGCTATTAAATTTTCTTGTCTCTTACTACGCATTTCCATTCTCGTCCATCCATTTCTTTTGACACCTTTCCCCTGTTTTTTTCTATACATTTTTACATTTGCTCTTCTTCTTTTGCATCTATGATGATCCGAAAGATACGTGTTTTATAAACATAAGACCATGCTCATAATGATGTTACCTTGAATGAACTTTTTTTTATTGTCGTCACCGATTGAATTTGTTTCTTTTTAAAAAATGGCATTTGTTCGCAAATGTAAGACAAGTTACTCGACTACTGAGAAACGAACCAAATTATATATTGTTTTGAAGATTGCACTTCTTCAAGGATCTTTTAGGCGTTGTTTTATGTCAAAGTAGCATACTCATGAAGGCTCAAAATGAGGTTAATATGACTAGCAAAAGAGGATATTTTATAGGGGAATGGAGGTTTTTTGGGCCTTGGTTAAGATGATATGAGGATCTAAACCATCTTTCATATGGGGATTTGGAGCTCTATGAACGTCAAAGATGATAATGATGATCAGAAATGAGGAAGGAGAGATCAGTCACTTGACTAAACAATTAATTGTTTTCCTTCCCCCGAAGTAGAATAGTGTGGTTTGTCCTTGAACCTTATTCGACATTATTTTCTCTTAAAGTGAGAAGTGTTATCAAATTCGGGTCGGAAACACAATTAATGGTGTTAGATCAAGTCTTCCTACCCGTTAGGGGCTACAAACTTGAGTATGGCATGCTTTACCCTATATAAACTTAATTCTTGAGTTTGGTCTTTTACTTATGTTTCTGCTCTCACTTCACCCCCTTTGGATTTCGAAGGATTTGTTTTCATCCATCCTATAAAAAGCATCCATCAACCCAATTTTTTTTCCTAATTAGTATATATTAGTATGGATTGAGTTTTGATAGTGAAACCAAATCTCAAATCTAAAAATAAATTACTCTCAGTTTTTTTGTCTAACATATATTATACATTTTAAATTTGGATATAACATAATGAAAAAATATAAAAAAATATGAACTTTTAAAAATTGGACATTTAATCATAAATTTATAAAAATTATTTAAATATGAAATTTTAGTTAACTTTCAAATTAAATAGAAAACTTTTTTAACTAAGCGATTTGAGGCATGTTGTTATGTTAACTGATAGAAATTCTAGCGGATGCAATCTCCGTTTAATTTTTCCATCAGCCGACTTAATGATGTGTTTCAAATTTCTAAGTCAACAAAACTTACCTATATACTTTAAAAGTCAACTACAATATCATATTTTAATTAAAATTTTGTAAATTCGTGATTAAAATGTCCAATTTTGAAAATTAACTTTAATACCAAGTAAAATCTACAAAGTTTTCGAAAAATATAGCTCATAACCTTTTTAAAATTTTAGTTTTAAACATTTATATATTGCAAATCAATAGCCTTACTAGTACTATATTTTTGGAAAACGAATATAATATTTCCGTCTTTTAATCCTAGGCATTTTAAAACAATTAATTTATCTTTTTCTGAGAACATATACAAAATTTACTTTCTCAATTAGATATTTTTTTAAAACAGATTAATTTACCAATTCTAATCTCTAGTTTGAAATTTAGACCAAAAGTTTATCGTCTTATGTTCAAAAGAAAACGAAGAATCTTTGTTTGATCAATATTATAATATTTCATAAGTTTTGTTTTCTAGATAAAGAATATTTCATAAGTTTTACCAGAAAAGAATAATTCATAAGTTTTTTTCTAGATAAAAGTTTGACCAGAAAATAATATTTCATAAGTTATACAACTTATAACTCAATTGGCCAATTGTTTGATAAAAACATGTTGAGGGGCAGAAAAAAACCCACATATGCTCAAACTCAAGCTCCGATCTCTTTTCCGACGAGAGGTGGCTCTCACTAAAAAAAGTCGGTTCGTTCTCTATTTGCTTCTTTGGCTACCATGTATAGGTGATTTTCAAGGAGGTGACTTATGATCTCATGTTTAGCTCTTCTCGGGGTGTCTCGGATGGGTCGGGATCTTGCCCATTGGCTTACTGACATAGGGAAATATCATCAAGCCATCATTGGAGGAGTTTGGAAGTTTCTGTCTGTACAGGTCTGTGCATAATCCGGGATGTACGGACCATATTTATCCGTGCAAAATCCGAGTGTACAAAATCCGAAAATTCGGGTTTAGGTTCTATGATGATTTGGAAGAAAGTTTGAAGATTGAGAATCGTGCAAAAGTCATGTTAAAAATATAAGGTTCTAGATCTTTCTATTTTGACACATGTATTTTATTTGTTCTAGATCTTTCTATTTTGACACATGTATTTTGTGTTAATCTCTAGTTTATCTTCTAGTCAATTTAGGGTTTCGCCTTAGCATATAAAAGGGGAGCCAGCAGCCTTTGTAAAGTTTAACCTAATAAAACATATTTCTCTATACTCTTGGCCGCCAATGTCACCTCTCCCTTTTATCTAACTCTCTTGATTCTCTTACTCTTTCATCTTCTAAATCTCTTAATCTCTTATGGTATCAGAGCATGGTTTATAATTCTCTTATTCTTATATATTTTCTACTGGATTTGGTGGTTTGAAATCTTTCTTCTTTGAAATCTCTCTTTGTTCTTTCTATTATCTTGAAATCTCTCTTCTTGGCGGTTGAAATCTCTCTTGTTACCTTTATTCTCTTTGAATCTGTCTTGGTTTCCTTTGTTTAAGTGTTAACTCTCCATTTTGTTGGTTGAAATCTCTAAAGAACTATTCTCTTTGGCGGCTGGAACCTCTTTTGTTGTTGAATCTCCACTTTGTGTTGTTTTCTCTTGGATTTTCTTTGTTTCCTCTGTTCTTGGTGGTATGTTCTTAAGGTTGTTCTTGGTGGTTTGTTCGCTTGGTTTTCTTTTAGCTGTTGTTGGCTTCTTAGCTTAGTGAAGGTAGAGCTAGTGTGTGGTGATTTGGTGAGTTATGGATAGTTCTAAACCCATAGTGATCCTGGTTATTCTCAAAGGAGTGAAATACTTGCTGTGGGCTAGAACCACCAGAATAGCTCTTTGTGGTCGTGGTCTTTGGAGCCATGTAGAAGGCTATCAAGGGAAAAAGGGAACCATAAAGGAAGCTGTGGTGGAAAATAGTGAGGATCTAAGCTCTAAGGATAACAAATGGTTCCAAGAGGATCAAAGTGTTATTGGGCTACTTCAAAACTCCCTAGAACTGCCAATACTTGAAGCTTACTCCTATTGTAAAACAGCTAAAGAACTATGGAATACTCTCAAAAATATTTATGGGAATGTTTCTAACCTCACATGTGTGTTTGAAGTGAAGAAACCTATCAACAATCTCAACCAAGAAGACCTAGAGTTTACTACACACTTTGGAAAATTTAGATCACTTTGGGCAGAGTTGGAGATGCTTAGGCCTCTCTCGGTGGATCCGGTAGTTATCAGGGAAAAAAGTGAACAAGACAAGGTCTTTGGCCTTCTACTTACCTTGAATCATGCCTACAACGACCTGATCAAGCATATTCTTAGGGTTGAGAAGCTACCAAGCTTGGAAGAAGTGTGTTCTCAAGTGCAACGTGAGCATGGTTCGGTTGGACTCTTTGGTGGGAAAAGAGGAGATATGGTCATGGCTCACAAGGTAGCATTCAAACATAAAGATAGGAAGACCTTGATATGTGATCATTGCAAGAAGAAAGGCCATATCAAGGATAAGTGCTGGATCCTCCACCCATATCTCAAGCCAGCCAAGTTCAAGACACAAGCTTAAGCACACTTTGCTGAGGAGAGAAGCGATCAAGGACAAGGTGGATCATCTAAGCAAGGAGAAGAGCTTGCTATGGTCACCTATACCAATGATGTTATGAGGAAGTCAGACTTGGAGGCCCTTATCAAGTCTATTGCCGCTTTTACCAATAAAGAATCCAGTATCACTCATTTAGCCTCTTTATCGAATTCAATAAGTAAAACATTGGTAATTGATTCAGGTGATTCACATCATATGATTAGTAATCCTAGACTCATTAACAATGTTAAACCAGCTAGTGGAAATGTGATAATTGCAAATGGTAATAGGATTCTCATAAGAGGAATATATGATTTAAAACTGTGTTATAAGAACTCTAAAACCTTCTTTATGCCTGACTTTACTTCTAATTTTGTATAAGTGAAAAGTCAACAAATGATCTTAATTGCCTTGCTATCTTTGGTCTTAACAACTTTTATTTTTAGGATATTAAGAGTGGAAAGGTTATTGGGGAAGAAAAGATTAAGGGAGACTTCTATACTCTTGAAGAACCTTCATCCAGCCGCTCTCCATCATCTTCTTTCACATCATGTTTTGCATCTAGTTCCAATACATTATGGCATGCTAGACTAGGAAATCCTCACTCTAAGGCTCTTGAAATAATGTTACCCCATGTGGTCTTTGATAATTCTAGTTGTGAAACTTGCATTTTAGGCAAACATTGTAAAACCGTATTTCCCAAGTCTTTTACTATGAACAATGTTTTGACTTAGTGCACTCTGATGTATGGACTTCACCTTGCCTATTTAGGGATAATAACAAGTATTATGTCATATTCATTGATGAGAAATCAAAGTATACTTGGATCACACTATTATCATTTAAGGACAAAGTATTTGATGCATTTCTCAATTTCCAATCTTATGTGACTAATCAGTTTAATACAAAGATTAAGGTACTTAGGTCTGAAAATGGTGGGGAATACACAATTTACAAGTTCAAAGATCACTTGAAAAACATGGGATTTTACATCAAACTAGTTGTCCTTACACACCACAACAAAATGGAGTAGCCGAAAGGAAGAATATATATCTCATGGAGGTAGAAATATCTATGATGTTTTACACCAATGTTCCAAGGAGATTCTGGGGTGATGCGGTCATGGCAGCATGCTACCTCATCAATAGGATACCAACAAGGATCCTAAATGACATATCACCATTTTAGGTATTAAATAAAACTAAACCTTCCCTTGATCACTTACGTGTCTTTGGGTGTGTTTGTTTTATCTTAAGGCTAGGTGAATTAAAAGATAAGCTAGAAGCCAAGAGCACGAGAGAGATGTTCTTAGGATACTTCACTACTCAAAAGGGTTAAAAATGCTATGACTTCTCAAAGAACTGAACTGTTGTGTCAAAAGAAGTCAAGTTTATTGAGAACCAATGGTACTATGAGAAGAAGGATTGGGAGACCTTGAAAGATTTGGCAAACTCACCAAATGATAGAGCTGCAAGTCTGAAATACCTTCTCAGTCACCTTGGAAACACTCCAGAAACTTCTAACACCATAGAAAAAACCTAAACCATTCAGCTAGAACCAAACTCACTTGACAAGGAACAAGATCAAGATCAAGTGGAGAAAGTTGTTAGTGAGGAAATGGTTACAGAAAGCCAAGATCATAGTTAGAACAAGAAGAAGAGAATGTTGTTCCTCTTATGAGAAATACAAGGCGAAAGCAAACAAGGGTTTACTACAACAATCAAGTCGTGGCACATTCCATTCAAGATGTGTGTTCTCTTGACCTTTTGCCAACAACTCATCAAGCTTTCCTAGGGAAGATTGAAGCTCAATGGATTCCCCAGAGTTATGAAGAAGCCAAAGGTAGCAAACAGTGGTTAGAAACTGTAGATGATGAAGTTGGAGCTATTGAGAGGAATCATACATGGGATGAGGCTGATCTCCCTTCTGGAAAAAAGTGGTTAGCTCAAAATAGGTATTTACCATCAAATACCTAAGCAATGGCGATATTGAGAGGTATAAGGCTAGATTAGTAGCAAGAGGATTCACACAAACATATGGAGATGACTACACGTATACCTTTACCAAGGTAGCCAAACTTCACACAGTTCGGATGGTCTTTTCCTTAACAACCAATCTAGAGTGGGAGCTATGGCAAATGGATGTGAAGAATGCGTTCTTTCAAGGAGAACTTGAGGAAAAAGTATACATGACTCCACCACCAGGATTTGAAGACTCCATTGCTCCAGGAAAAATACTCCGGCTTAGGAAAGCTATTTATGGGCTAAAAAAATCCCCAAGGGCGTGGTATCATAAACTAAGTTCTACCCTTAAGGACATATGTTTCAAAAGATCGGAATCTGATCACACTCTCTTCATCCTTCAAAGCTCTAAGGGAATTATTATGGTATTAGTATATGTGGATGACCTTATCATTTTTGGCAATGATAAGGAAGGTATTCAAAACACTAAAACCTTTCTTAAGACTATCTTTGACATCAAAAACCTTGGAGAACTAAGATATTTTCTAGGGATTGAAATTTGTCGTTCTCCGGAAGGCTTATTTCTTTCACAAAGGAAATAAACTCTTGATTTATTGAGTGAGACAGAAAAGCTTGGAGCAAAACCAGCCAAAACTCTACTTGAAGATGACTACAAGGTCAAGCGAAAGGGGGAGAAAACTGAGGGAGAAGAAGAAGACCCATTACATAAGCCTTATGTTGATCCTCTCCAATACCGTCGATTAGTGGGTAAGCTTATCTATTTGACTATCACTAGACCTGACTTGCGCTTTGCTATGAACCATGTGAATCAACACATGCAAACACCGATGGTATACCATTGGAGTATGGTGGAGCGAATCTTAAGGTACCTCAAAGGGAATCCCGGACAAGGTATATGGATGGGAAAGAATAGGAATGCTGAGATTGTGGGTTATTATGATGTGGACTATGCTGGTGACACAAAAGATAGGAAGTCAACCACATGTAATTGCACATTCATTGGTGGGAACTTGGTTATATGGAAGTCTAAGAAGCAGAAAGTAGTGTCATGCTCAAGTGTTGAATCAGAATATAGGGCAATGAGGAAGCTCACAAATGAACTGGTTTGGCTCAAGGCACTACTCAAAGATCTAGGCATTGAAACCATAAGCCCTATCATGATACATTGTGATAACCAAACGGCCATCCACATAGCTAGTAACTCAGTGTTTCATGAGAGGACAAAACACATAGAGATTGACTGCCATAAAGTTCGAGAGAAGATTGAAGAAAGAGTGACTCTACCGTGTTACACAAGAAGTGAAGACCAACTAGCTGATATCTTCATCAAAGCCGTAAGTTTTAAGGTTTGCAACCGCATATACAGCAAACTAGGTTTTGTGGATCCAATTCACCGTTAATCATATCTCATACACCCATAGACGTTATGCTCTTTCCTCATCATATATTTTTCTCAAGTGGTTTTTTCTATGATGAGGTTTTTACCGAAGTAACGCCTATGGGGTATCCAAGCTTAGTCTTTGCTCACCGACGGCTAAGCCTGAGGGGGATCATTGACATAGGGAAATATCATCAAGGCATCATTGGAGGAGTTTAGAAGTTTCTGTCTATACAGGTCTGTGCATAATCTGGGATGTACGGACCGTACTTATCCGTGCAAAATCCGAGTGTACAAAATCTGAGAATCCGGGTTAAGGTTCTGTGATGACTTGGGAGAAAGTTTGAAGATTGAGGATCGTGCAAAAGTCGTGTTAAAATATAAGGTTCTAGATCTTTTTGTTTTGACACATGTATTTTGTTTGTTCTTGATCTTTCTATTTTGACACATATATTTTGTTTTAATCCCTAGTTTGTCTTATAGTCAATTTAGGGCTTCCCCTTAGCATATAAAAGGGGAGCCAACAGCCTTCGTAAAGTTTAATCTAATGAAACCTATTTCTCTATACTCTTGGCCGCCAATGGCACCTCTCCTTTCTCTCTAACTCTCTTGATTCTCTTACTCTTTCATCTTCTAAATCTCTAATCTCTTATGGCTCTCGTGTTTGGTCATTCTCTGGTCGCCTCTCCCCTCCTGGATTTTTGAGAGAGAGTCTTAGGTTGGTTTGGGGTCGAGTCTAGCTTATATTCGTGATCTATTCGCATCATATCTTGGCTATACCACGGTGAGTTCTTGTTTGGGTTTTGGAAATCTCAAGAGATTCATTAGTTTTAGGATTGGTTTCTTTTCTCCTTAGCTCGAGGATGGATTCATGTCTGTGCCTAACTCTAGTCTCTTTCATATTTTCTTACCTCTGACTTTTAGTAGCACAATAGAATCAATTGTCTCTGGCTGAAACACTTATATTCTCATCGCCTCCGACTCTAGAGTTAGTTAGTGTTAACCCCTGTTTAAACACTCAGAATTCATCTAGTTCGGTTCTAGTCACTTGTCTGTTGTAGTATGTGTTGCTCTGTGAGTCGTTTCTTTGAGGATCCACTGATTTGCTTCTTTCTCCTCCTCTTCTCATCTTCCAGTGAAATTGATTGGTTCGATTGTTTGACTGGTTTGAATACTGTTACCATCTCGTTGTGGGTTCTCTCTTTTTCTCCCTAACCTTCATGGTTTATAAGTAAATCTTATGCAGTATGAGACAGTGGCAATGTCTCTCTGCTTCGGGCCGGTTCAACACCATTGATGTTACCCAGAGCCGGTCATGTCATATTCGGAGCTCCATACAACGAAACAAACAAAATTATTTATTTATATATATATATATATATACATATTCAACATATAAATATGTTAATTTAATACTATATTTCTTATAAAATATATAATTTTATATTATTATATTTTTTTAACTATATTTTATAATATATTTTATTTTATATGTAATTTTTTAAATAATGGGACCCTAAAATATTGCGGACCCCATGTAAATATTTCAAAAAATGACCTTAGTCTGGCTCTGATGTAACCTTCTATTCACAAGTTGGGTTCACAGTGGTTTGGTGATTTGTTTTGCAGTGGCCCACTTCTTGGATAACACCTTCTACAATCTCTTGCTATCTGAGATGTGGTGCGTCCTTACTTCGTTTCCGGTTTGTTTTTCGTTGTCTCAGGTTATTTAGGTTCTCTTCATTTATAGTATGCGAGTCTATTTTCGACAATTTCTTGTTATATATTGTGTTAGAGCACGTCCATTGGTTAAAAAAAATGAAAAATAAAGATGAAAGTGTTTTTAAACTCAATGAGATGTCTCCATATAGACAATTTATAACCTCAAAAGTATAAATATTTTTAAATTTAAATATTAGATTATATTAAAGACATCCATGAGAGTGTTTGGGGGTAAATATGGTCTTAGCATAGTCAGTGGTATATTTTGGAATTGCTACTCAACAGGCTTGGTTACTGAATCAGTTCACTGCATTTTTGTGTCTGCTGCCTATCTATTATGATCGGAGGAGGTGTTTGAGTTCTTTTGATGGCCTTCTTCTAAGATTAAATTTTCTCTCTGCACGTTGTGATCTCCAATTTTCTAAAATTGTTTTGATTGTCGATTGGTGATGTTGGCTAACGTCTTAACATTTGGACTTGTTGAAAGCTCTATGTTTAAGTTGGAAGTATATATTTTCATATAATTTCTTATTGATTTACCTATATTGTTGCTCTTTAATATATTTTTTTCATGATGTACTTCCACATCCACCAATTTTCAGTATAAAGCCTTTTATCAAACAAAAAAAGAAAAAAAAACTTATAACTCCTCAAGTCCTAGATGGATAGAAAAAGGGCATAGTCTGAATGCAGAAAAATAGTAAGAGATGACAAATATAATAGGAGAAGAAAATCACACGTTCCCTTCGTGGATTCAACTTTATCAAAACCTCATGGGCTTTTTATTCTAGCATTTATCTTTTATTTTATTTTTGTTATATATAAGCATTTATCTATTTATATTAATAAATAAATATTCCATTTAATTTTTCTTTTAAATTTTGCCAAAAATATTTAATTTTCTTTCTTGTCTTCTCAGCGTTTACCAACCAAATAAATAAGAGGGCAAAGGTGGTAGATGCATGAGCCTCAAACACCACCACAACTCTAACTTAATAAAACTCTTCTCTCTCCATCTCTTTCTTTATTTTTCTTTTTGTTTCGTCTGTTCAACAACCAATTATTTTTCTTTATCCAGAATTATATAAAACCTTGTTGTTACTTACCACCTTCTTCTATTTCTGTCTTAGAGGTAATCTCAATTGTTTCCTTTTTCTCTTTTTTATCCGGTTTCCCTTTGAACCGGTGTCTTTTTTTTTTTTCATCTCAAGGTTTGATTTTGATGCAATGGGTTGGTTTCTAATGAGTTTATGTACAATGGGTATGTTTAGTTTTGTCATGGTTGATTCTGTTTCTGTAAAATTAGACTAATCCTGAATTCTTATACTTGTCTTCTTCTGTTTGTTTTCTTCTTTAGATTGGTCAGACTCTGGTTTTTAGATTTAGCTTACCTTTTCGTAAAGGTGGTGGTATCTTGGTTTTGTTTTCTCATTTAAGGGTTGACTTGATTTTGATTAAAAAAGTCTTCCTTTTTCTATTGATTTCATTATTCGAATTTATCTGTACTTCTAACATCAGATTCAATCGATTCATTTCTTTACGTACTTAATGGGTTTATTTGATTGGCTTTTCGACCAAACTGAGGTAACTGTTCTTGTCTGGATCTACATGTTCACTTTTTGCACTTTTGTGGTCCTTAATGTTACCATATTTTGTAATTTAGACATAATGTGCTTCTATGTTTCTGTGAGCTGTTTCATGAACTGTTGAGTGCTTTGTTTGTGGGTTAGGCGAGAAGTAAAACATTTCAAAAGTACAACATGGTGAGCTTAAGAAGGCGGAGGCTTTTGGGTCTTTGTTGTGGTAAACCATTAATGTTCTTGATCATGTTATATAGTTTAAACATTAGTATAATGTAAAGTTATCAACTAGTTTTTATTTCTATAGGACCAAATGGTTATGTGACACCGCTTCCCTTTTTAACTGCTGAAGAGATGATTACTGGGATTCCAAATCCTAATGCTAAAGCTGCTTATAATCCTGAACCAGCCGAAGCGGTTAAAGAACCTAATGAGGAGGTAAGACAATGTTAAGACTTTGTAAGGACTGGTGCAGAAGCAGTTTTGATATTTTGTACGTGATTTATACCTGATTGGTAAGGTATGAATGGATGATGTATGTAGTGATGTAATATTATCTCGCTTTAGCGTTACTTAAGTAGTTTGGTATATGGATATCTTGAAATCAGAAAGAAGAGAGCTGTTTTGTATAGCATTAGTTTTAGAAGTTTCTAAAAGTTGAGCATTACTTTTTTCTTGGGTTGGTAGAAAATTCCTAGTGAAGAAGGGAGCCGAAGAACTCGCTCAAAACATATGAATTTCAGGTCTGATTACTCAGATATCTTGCCGGTTGATTCTGGTTCAATCTCACCTAAAGGTGAGCAAAACATATTTGTTTCAGGTTCCACTTTCTAACTTCCTAACTAATCTATTGAAATGAGTAAGAATTGGCCAAGTATATCGTATTTTGATCTCCCATTTATAGACCAGCCGCTGAAACGAAGAAAGCGGCATAGAAGAAAGCAAATACAAAACCAAGAACCATGTTTGATGAGAGGAGTCTACTACAAGAACATGAAATGGCAAGCCGCGATTAAAGTCGATAAGAGACAGATTCATTTAGGCACTTTCACTTCTCAAGAAGAGGCTGCTCGTTTATACGATAGGTAAAATTTTATCAGATTCTTGAATGTAATTTTATAAGATAACTAAATCACTGCCATTGACTATATTACCATTAGGGCTGCTTACATGTGTGGAAGGGAACCAAACTCTGAGCTTTCCGAAGAAGATAAACAAGAACTCAAAAGACAAAGCTGGGAAGAGTTTCTAGCTTGCACGCGCCGAACAATTACTAACAAAAGTGAGCTTTTACTAAAATAAATCAAAATGTAAAAAATTTCTGACCTCTCTGAATTTGCAGAACCAAAGAGAAGGATAGAACATGAGGATACGGAGACCAATGCAAATATGCTACGGTGTTCTCCTTAAGGAAGAAGACGAAGAACAAGATTCAACATTTGGTGACAAAATGTGAGCATTCTTGCAGAAAATATAAACTGCAGAGAAAATGTTGAATACAAAAAGGCTCAAGATTATAGGATTCTTTTGTAGTTATATTGATTCAGACAGAAATATACATAGGGGGGACAAACTCACGGTAAGCTAACTTGATATGTTACAACGATTTATCAAATTTGATATTTTAAAAAATTATTTGGACATGAATATGATAATATTAGTGGTGCTTAAAATTGATACTAATTTATGGGTATTCTTAAAACCGTCACGTTTTTAGTTTCGTTTAAAACAAATAACCATTCATAATCAAACCGAGTTTTGAATTTTTAAACCCACAAAAAGTACTATACAAATATCAATATTCAAGAAAGCGCTAGACACTAGTCGGGCGTTGACCCTCCGCCTAGCGCCTATAACGCCTAGTCGGGGCTTAGGCGGTTTAAGCGGTATAAGTAATTTTATAATAAATATATATATATATATAAATACATATATATTAACATAATATAATATAACATAATAAAATTATAAAATTAAATAATTTAAAAATTTTAAGTTAAAAAACGTGAAGAATATTAATGTTTTGTAATTTTAATTTTTTTTAAATAACATTTTTTATATTTTTATTTTTATAAAAACATAAATATTAAATAATTTATTAAATTTTCATATCTCACATAATTCATAACTAATATAATTAGTGTTTAAATTATTTAAGTATTGCTTATTTTGTTAAATCTAACTATCCGTGTAATATAAACCGATATTTTAAAAATTTAAGCAGTCTAGGCGTTAATCGGGCGGTTTAAGGGGGCATAACGTCTAGGCGCCGCCTAGACCGCTTTTTAGAACACTGACAAATATACAACATAACCGCCAGGTTATACGAGAGAAGACAGATGTATGTGTTTGCTTATTATTAGATATGTTATGCTTCAAACTCCTTAACAGATGACAGTTCAGGATTTGGAACTTGACAAGTCAATAGGAACTAGTTGGGGGCTATTTAAAAGAATTATTATGTTAATTATTAAAAACAATTTGAAATATCTTACTGATTACAATATTAAAGGTATTTATTAAAGTTTGGGTTCAAATTGAATATGAATTAATTTCTCCAAATCACCATAACAACTTAGTGTTCAGTTTGACAGTTTGATCGCCGTGTTCCGCATCACCATGGTTGCAACAGTTAGATTTATACCAGTGTGGAGAACTTTCCTAGTCTAGTGGTGTTATGAAGATGAATGTCTCATGTTGGAATTGTAGAATGTAATACTGAATTGTGTATTAGGTTAATGTAACATACAACATATATATAGAATTATACAGAGATTAGATAATGACATGATCATGTATATGCGCCCCCCTCAAGATGGAGGAGGGAGTTTACGAACTCCAAGCTTGTTCGTTGAGTTGAAAAACCGGTTGCATGGTAGTGGCTTGGTGAGGGAGTCAACCAACCGTGTGTCGAGACATGTGCAACTCGTAAACCTCCATACTGAATCTGTTCATGTACGAAATGTTATGCTAGAGCAATATATTTCATGCGGGAGTAGAAGATGAGATTCGCGCAAAGATGAGTCGCGCGCCAATATTGCCACAATGATGGTAGAATTACTTGGAGCTCAGTGCAGAGATTGCATATCCAGATGACTTCTGCTAGCCCTAGTACTTATTATTCGGGATCCAGGATCTGATCCGACATCCTCTCTTATCCGCTCCGGAAAACAGGATATCCGGGAGGGGCGGATCCGGATCTGAATAATAAGTTTAAGGATTCGGATAATAAAAAAAATATTGACCGTATATCCGGATCTGCTTATTTACATATACATAATTTATTACATGATTTTAATTGGGTTTAGACATATAAATTATATTGTTTTATTGGCTTTAACTAACCAAATAACCATTACACAATTTTATTGAGCTTATTCTTTATGTATCAGTCATTTTCTCATCTGCCCATTTTCTTCTTGGATTCCAATGAATATCGATCTCATCTAGGATTTTCTTTTTATTTTTCTCTCTGTTACAGTGAAACTTATTCAACCTTTGAAAAAATCTTAACAGTTCTCTCATTTTGACGCCTCCCTTTTGTCAAAGTTCCTGAGATCTGACATTTCTCCTTCAGATTTGTTTAACCTATTCGATTCTCTTTGTGTTTTTTGAGAAATTTTAGATGTTTCCTTTATAGATTTCTTAATGCCATAAATTTTGATTTATAATATTTGGAATATTTCCTCCAAATTATTCTCAATTATATATTACGATTCTTTTATTTCAAATGCATATTCATATTTTGTTTGCTTTATAAAAAGGTGTTTTATAAATTTTGATTCTAGCTAGTTATGCTCCAGATTTATTTGTGGAAAAATTGGTTCATATTGTACTTATTATTGGAGAAATTTTGTTTATGTCCAAATGTTTTAGCTACTACGTCTCTTAGTTCTACAAATTATTGATTGCCGGGATTTTTTTTCTGTGTAGATAGAAAATACAGATGAAGATACAAAATCCACAGCCAATTGTGGTTCTGCAGATGACAACACAAAATCTGGATTGCCAAAAAAAAATCAAGAGACAATTGATTCAACAGTTTCTGAATCTGAGGTAACAAAGAGAAAGTCTTCTGAAGTCTGGTTGCATTTTGTAGAGTCTGAAGTTGCTAATAAGACTAGGTGTACACATTGTTTTACCTTGATTACTTGTAGAACTAAACATGGTTTTACAACTAGTGCAATGTTAGCTCACACTAGGGTATGTAGAATGTTTTACAACTTTACATCATCACAATCAAGTAGATGGTAGAGGTGGGAGTAAAGTGTCATCTTTCTTAGCTTTTAGTCAATCTGCAACTCGTAAAGCATTAGTGGAAATGATTATTATGGATGAGCTACCTTTCCGATTTGTTAAACGTCAGGGATTTAGACGTTTCATAAGTGTTACTCTACCTATGTTTGAAACCCCTTGTCCTAGAATTGTGACCAAAGATGCATTACAGATTTCTGAGGCTGAAAGAAGAAAATTTAGAACGTTTTTTTAGAAACTATAAAGATAGTGTCTCTTTGACTACATACTGCTGGACATCCATACAAAATCTGAGTTACATATGCCTAATTTCTCACTATGTAGATCAGAATTGGAGGCTGCACAAAAAGATAATCAATTTCTTCATAGTTGAGAATCATGTCTGGTGAAACCATTCGTAAAATGGTTGAAAACGCTTGTTTTTTGGGGAATTACTACAGTATTCACCATTACAGAGGATTGGTTCTAATGATCTTGCATTAAAATACTTGAAAAGGAAGTTGACTTCATGGGGAAAACTATCTTGGAAGAAGATTTTCTTCACATGAGATCTGGTGCTCATGTTTTGGATTTAATTGTAAAAGATGGTCTTAAGGAGGTATATGGTCAGTTTTAAAGATAAGATCAGCTGTTAGGTACGTTAGATTTTCACTGAGTAGGCTAAAAAGCTTTAAAGAATATTTAGAGTATCAAAAGATTGAGACAAAAGCTGATATTTCCTTAGATGTTAAAACAAGGTGGATTTGACATTCTTGATGATAAAATCTGCTGTAGCTCCCAAGAAAAGGTTTGATATGCTTAAGCTAGAAGATGAAAAATATTTTGTTGAGCTCGAGCTAGAATATTTTGTTGAGCTTACTAGAATATTATAAAGAAAACATGAAAATTTCACATATTATATTTAAAATAATATTTGGCTATGTAAAATTATTAATAATAAACATATCAGTATTATTATAATTTAGATAATATTTGTTTTTCCTTATAAACTTATTAATATTAACCACTTAAACAAATAATTCAAATTAAAGACAAACAAGATTATTCAATTTATTATTAAACATATGTTCATAATTTTATATATATATGGAAATCTAACAGCATAAAAATTGTTTTAGAGATTTTTAGAATAAAAAAATATTTTATTTTATAATTAAAATTAATAAACTATTAATTGTGTTTGGGATAATTAATTGTGAAGCTTGTTTGGATGCATATATAAGTTAATTTACAATGACATTTATGCTATTAATCTTTTTTTTTCCTTAAGCATTTCACGTAAATTTTTAACAATTTCGTTTCGTGAGTGAAGAGGTACACAAGCATTCCAAGCTGAACCGAATACAAGTTTCAGAGAGAGCTCCAAGTAGATAGAATAGCGAACCGAGATCATTTTGGTACGAACCAAGCTCTTAAATGTTGACTCAATATGAGTTCTAAGCTCTAAGCCTATCTCTTAAATGTTGAACTCAATATGAGTGATAGTATACTCTTAATTCTCTCTTTTCTCTTCGGATTTTTCAGAATGATATTTAGTGAATTTGTATGTTCTCTTTTTATAGAGGTCGTCGAACGTCTCTGGTCCTCTGTCTTAATGGGCTTTGTGGGCTTTCGGTTGTCCGAACGAGTCTGGACGAATTTGGGTCAAAGAATTGGGTTGTGCTCAATCCAACTATGATAACAGTATTTTTGTTTAGGTTTAAATATTAAAAAAGAATTTAATAAAAGGATTTTTTTTTATTTTGAATATCCAGAATGACAAATCTATCAATTATATAGTGTTCGGTCATGTTTTAAATTTCGCTAATCGTTAGTTGAGCGGCGAAGGTGGACCTAGCGCATAAAGAATTAATCAGGAAGTAAACGGAAATTAATCGGGGATTAGTTTTAGGTTATTTTAATATTTTTAAAATATATTTATTCATTATATTGAACTTTTAAATAATATTATTTTTAAAATTATAGTAAATACATGAAAATATAGTAATAATAATTTTTATTTATAATTTTAACATAATTTATTATAAAACATCATAAACTCTCAATATAAATGTCTGAATAACAAAAACAAATTTTTATACTTGAAATTTTGAAAATAACTAGATTTCTACCCGCACTACACTGCGGGTTAATGTTTTTAATAAATAAAAGTAATATATTATATATTATTTTATTTCTGTAATACACCGAGCTATTTGTTGTTGTTTTTATACTGTTTATATAAATTTTTTGAAATTGAATGTTTACCATAACTCAATATATATAATAAAATAGAAGCAATTAAGTAATTTTATTATGATTCAGATGTTAAAAATAACTTTATTATGAAAAAGTAAAATGGAAGAAAAAATAAAATTTATTTTGGTGTTGTATTGAACATCACATATGAGGGTACAAATTATATATTTAACAGAATGTGTGCAAATAATAATATTTTCATTGGTAGTTTATGCGGATACCCACTAATATTTTTTATTTTTATATAAAATTGTGTGTTGTTATGAGTTTTGTAAAACAAATTATGTTGATTTAAGTTTTTTAAAATAAATGATTTGTTGTTTTAAGTTTGTTTTATGTTTTGTATTTTTTGTTCTCATTTTATAAATTTTATAAACTTTTAGATATAATTTCTATTTAATGATTTAAGATTTTTTATCGGATAACTCGCCATACCCGTTTGATTGATATGGGGTCATGCAAGTAAATTTTTTTATATCAAATTTAAACTAATCCGCAGCATGGGGGTTAGTGTGTCACTGATTGATCCGTTTGACACGTTTGGTTATTATGAATTTGTATACCTTGTAAAATGTTATAGAGATTTATTAATAAAATATTTTATTTAAATGCTTAATGAAGTGTGAAAACATGGTTACCGAATCTACAAAGATATATTCAGGTATTCTTCTAGATTTTACAGTATATTGCCTCCAAGAGTGAAGAATTTTCACTTGAACTATCTAAAACGTCTTCTATGGCCTTAAATCTCTCAAAAACAAATAAATCAGCTATTTGAAATGAGTTGATTTGTGTTTCTCGTAGACAATATAAGTGTTTTTCGGTATAAGATTACAAAATTTGAAATATGAAAATGATATAATATATATAGAATTTTAATATTTGAAAGTTAATGTTCTGTGAATATATAAGAATATCTTGCTGATCACATAAGATTGTTAAGAAAATAATAATTATCAAGAATAAAGAAACGAAATATTCTATATAAATTTAGTTTTAAAAAATAAATTGGAATCAGAAGAAAGATATAGAAATATGTAGTTTAAATTTTAATAGATTTTAATGCGTACAGATTATATGTTTATAATTTCGAATCAATTTTTTTAATTACCAAGAATTTCGTTAATAGTAGCCAAAGAGTTTAGATTTTAACTGTAACAAAATTATTCTTAAGATTTTCAGAGATATTTTCTCATAATTAATAACAATTAATAACAAAAGTATTTAATTTTTTTAAATCAAATTTTAATATTTTTAAAAATTTAAAAGTGATTTCGAATTTGATATAATAGTGTAGGTATGAGTATAAAAAGTATTTTCGAATTAAAATAAAGATATATAAATATTTAGTTTAGATTTTAATGGTAAAAATGATATTTTGGATTTATAGAAATATTTTCTCACAATTAATAGCAAAATAATTTAATTTTGAATTTTAATAATTCGATTGTTTTAATTAATAAATAAACTGATTATTAGAAATTAATATTAACAAATACTTAATATAATTAATAATTTAATTAAAAATATTAAGAAAGAGAGAGAGAAAAAACTTAATTAGATATTTTTTTATAATTAACTATATAAGATAATTATTAGACATAAATAATTATGTTTGGTTACTTGGATAACATGATTTCATTAATAGATGCTTGTAAATTCTATTTAGAAACAAAGATTAAAATACTTCTTTTTAATAGGATAAGAGATTGGATTATAGATGATTATGCAGAAAATAATCAGATTAGACGGGAATTAATCGGATTAGACGAGGAGTAATCGGTTGACTGACTTTTTCGAAGGATTAGTCATTAATCGAGGCGGCGAGGATGGGCTTAGCAACTAGGCGGAGTGTAATCGGAGCTAGGCGAGGTGTAATCGGAGTTAGACGGAGTTTTTTAGAACATGGGTTCGGGTTGGTTATTATTTATTATATATATTATTATTATTATTATCTAAAATGATATTCTAATTTATACTATTACAGTTGTCGAAAAAAAAATTTATAATTACAAACACCTTAGATATAAGAAAAGTAAAATTATTTCACAAACACACATGATTAGGGATGTTGCGACGGGTTTTTTACCCGGCCTGGCCCGAACCCGTTTTGAGCCTGCCCATATTAAGCCCGTTTTTAAAAACCCGCATAAACTTAATACCCAAACAGTGTAGCCCGAATAAAGTCCGTAAGTTCTAGGTATACCCGCGGGTACCCGAGTTGATTTTTTTTTTTTTTGGTGGTTTTACTTTAGTTTGCTTTTAAAAAATAGAAAGCTGAAAATTAAATCTATGAATCAAATTTAATTCTTATTTAATTTTACAATTCATGTTTTATAATTTTTTTTTATGTGTATTTTTAAAAATATTGATAAAATTATTTTCATAAGTATTGATATAATTATTCGCTAGACACAATTATAAAATAAACTAAAAATATCATTTCATGATTTCCCGATTTGAGGGGTTGGGGTAAAAATTTATAGGTTTTACGCAAAAACATAATTTCGTAATTTTACATTTTTGGCGAGAAAATATAACTTCATGATTTCCGGCCAAATTTGCAATTTGATGGGTTTGGCCAAAAAAATCCAAATTCTAAATTTTATAATTTTGACCCAAAATTTAATCTTGCAATTTTGCGTTTTAGCAGAAAAATGTCATTTCCTTTTTTTCGCCAAATTTGCGTTTTGATATGTTTGAAGACAAAAAAATCAGATTTTAGCAAAAAAAATGTAACTATGTGATTTTATGTCTTAAGCGGAAAAATATAGTTTCACGTTTTTTGCTAAAATTTCGATTTTACGATATTGAAAATATTATCAATTCTAAATTTTATTATTTTGCCACAAAAATAATTTTTTACAATTTTGTGTATTCAGACTAAAATATTATTTCACTATATCTATCTCATAAAAATAACCCAGCGGGTACCTATTACCCAGTAGGATAAACCCGAATAAAACCCGGGATAAATAAAGCATGTACGCTTTAAGCCCGCATTTTTTAAATAAAAACTCATAATTAATATCCTTACATATGATATACTATTGATCGGAGGGCTGGATCTCAGAATTTATGGGCTGTAAGCAAAATATAAAACAATGTTTCTAACAAACAAAATTAAATATAAAATATAATTTTATATATAACAAAACTTAATAACAAAACATAAATTATCAAAATAAAAAATCAAAATAAAAAATAATATACTATTTAAAAATTACAATATTAATTATATATATATGAAATCCCATGAAAATTGAACTCCCACTAGACCTGCCCCTGATCGAACCCCACTATGTCTTATTTTCTTTAAATAATTAAATACTTTATCAGTTATTAAATATCTTCACAAAACTCAAGGCAAAAGACATATCTTAACAATTGATTACAACTTTTTATTTCATTAAAGTGACAATTTCATTAAATAGAAAAATTAATTTATGAAAAAGCAATATATCTACCACAAACACACGGGTGATAATATCACAAATTCATAATAATACTAGTAATGACCATGTTCTAAAAATCTCCCCTAATTCCGATTATACTCCGCATAGTCGCTAGATTCATCCTCGTCGTCTCGATTAATGACTAATCCCTCGAAAAAGTCAGTCAACCGATTACTCCCCGCCTAATCCGATTAATCCTTACCTAATCCGATTATTTTATGCCTAATCATCTATAATCTAATTATTTTTAAATTTTTAGGTATAAAAAAATTTGTTTTTGTTATACAAACATTTATATTAAGAGTTTGTGATGTTTATAATAAATTATATTAAAAATATAAATAAAAATCATAAAATAAATTATTAATAATACATTTTCATGTATTTACTATAATTTTTCAAAAAATATTATTTAAAAGTTTAATATAATAGATAAATATATTTTTAAAATATTAAAATAACCTAAAACTAATTTCTGATTAATTTCCGTTTACTCCCCGATTAATTCTTTAAACGGTAAACCCACCCTTACTGCCCGACTAGTAGCTAGGGAGTTTTACAACATTGGAGTAAACGTAATAAGTCTCGTATAGAATTAAATGCTTCTACCAAAGAAACAGAAAACAAAAAAAAATTAAATGCATTCATAAAAATAATAATGAGAGAGCGGTGAATGAGACTTGTGTATGTGTTAAGGGTCACGTGAGAAATCAAAGCAAAGCTTTTTTAATTCAGTATTCACCACACATGACTACTTTTTAAAAGTCTTTGCCAATTGGCTAACAATCAACTGTCAATGGCAATATCGTAATTTCCCCATTCAATTTCCCACTAGCCTCGTTCCCATCGGCAAACACATTACAAAAACACAAATCTTTTGATTCTTCTTCCCTTATTAAACCCCAACCAAAAAAAAACACACAATTTTTTTCTTTCTCAGAAATGTTGAAGCTTTCATGTAATGTAACAGACCACTTACACACTTTCTTCTCCAATTCTCACCGGTTTTTCATTCCGGTACATCGACGTACCGGAACAATCTCTTATTCTCAGGTAAAAAATGATCCTTTACCGACAATTCTCACTACAGATCAAGGAAACAACGTCCTCCGTCGGGTCTCTGATTCTCCGGTGGATCGTCTCCGATTTGGTCGATTAATGGAAGATGGGTTTTCATATAAAGAGAAGTTCATTGTTAGAAGCTATGAAGTTGGAATTAACAAAACAGCTACTGTTGAAACAATTGCTAATCTCTTACAGGTTTTTTTTTTCAATAATTCAGATTTGTGTTTTTTGTGTGTACTCAATCTATAATTAAAAAAAAAAAAGTTGAATTCACGTTTCTTGTGTGTTTAAGCAACCCAGAAAATTTTGTTTATGTGATTAATGTTTAAAGTATGAATCTTTTTGTTTAGGAAGTGGCATGTAACCATGTTCAAAATGTTGGATTTTCGACTGATGGGTTTGCTACAACACTCACAATGCGTAAATTACATCTTATTTGGGTTACTGCAAGAATGCACATTGAGATTTATAAGTATCCAGCTTGGTAAGGCCTCTTTTTGAGTAATTTAGAATTGTTTTTGTGGTTAGAGTTGAAAAGTTTTTGGTTATATATATATATATATATAGGAGTGATGTGGTTGAGATAGAGACATGGTGTCAAAGTGAAGGAAGGATTGGAACTAGACGTGATTGGATTTTAAAAGATTTTGCAACTGGTGAAGTTATTGGACGTGCTACAAGGTTTTAGCTTTAACTCTGTTGAGATTAAAAAGGCGTATGTATGTGTTTAGGCTTCTTTATTATGTGTTTTTGTTTGACAAATGTTATGTTGTGTTCTTAGTAAGTGGGTGATGATGAACCAAGATACAAGACGGCTTCAAAGAGTTACAGATGAAGTTCGAGACGAGTATTTGGTTTTCTGTCCGCGAGAACCAAGGTGACGATTCATTGTATTCATGGTTTTACTCAAAACAGGTTAAGATTCATTGATATGAAAATCTGAACTAGTTGCTCTTTTTGTGTGATTTGTAGGCTAGCGTTTCCAGAGGAGAACAATAGCAGCTTAAAGAAAATCCCAAAACTCGAAGATCCAGCTCAGTATTCTATGCTTGGGCTTAAACCTAGACGAGCAGATCTAGACATGAACCAGCATGTGAATAATGTCACCTACATTGGGTGGGTTCTTGAGGTGAGTTAACTTATGTATTTATTTGTCACAAAATCCACCATTTATGTGATGAATGAACTAGTAAATTGTGTGCTTGGACTTTGGATATGGCAGAGTATACCACAAGAGATCATAGACACGCACGAGCTGAAAGTTATAACGCTAGATTACAGAAGAGAATGTCAGCAAGATGACATTGTAGATTCACTAACCACCTCCGAAACTCTCAATGAATCGGTCTCAAAACTCACTGGGACCAACGGATCAGTCACGTTAGACAGACAAGGAGACAATGAGAGCCAATTCTTGCATATCTTGAGGCTGTCAGAAAATGGTCAGGAGATCAATCGTGGAAGAACCCAATGGAGAAAGAAGTCCTCAAGATGAGTTTGTTTACTTCTCCGGTTTCTCAGTGAAGTTATTTTGTTTCACGTTTGTAGTTGTATTTGTGCCTTCTGATCAGATCTCTTTACGAGAGTTAGAAGAATTTGGATTATTGAAGCACTTGCAAGTCTGTTTTGTTCAATGTATGTCCAAATTTTGGGCTTTGAGCCAAAAACCTTTCTTAGGTTTCATCTTTTTCTGCTTGTATCTTTTCCTAAACTCTAGAAATAAAAAATTTATTCATCTAGTATTAGTTTTTTAATTAAAGTGATTACAATTTTGATGACATATAGAGATAATGTTGAATCCAAGCACAATCCTCAACTTCCTCACTCGTATGTTCAATTCAAGTGATTGCTCATACTGATATATCTCCAGTGCCTTCCATTTCATTTACCTTTGTCAGGACAAGAAACACATAGCCAAACACCAAAATACCTTGATTCATCAAAGACCTTATCTTTAGAGAGATATTAATAAGAGACATTTCTAGTTTCACATATGACACCATAGTATGGTTATGTTTGAACTTGATCACAATACCCTTTCTTAGCCGATCAAACTCTTCTGCATACTCATGAACCTTCCAGAGTTTATTGTAAGGCTTGGAAATAATTTTAACAGTCTCATGCTTTTCCAATAGAGGTTTATGGGTTGATTGGTTATGACTTTTAGTTTGGATTTTTGTTTTAGGATTTTGGCTGTAGAAACTGTGATTGTAGAGTCTGTGGCCGGAATTGTTGTTTTATTAAATAAACAAAAAATTATTTGATCAATTGTTGTGATGTATTAAGGCGAAACCCGGCCAAGTAAAAATAAATAAATAGTAATATATTAAACAATTAATAAAAATAAGATATTACTATGGAGATGATATACTATTCACTATATTAATTTATACATTATAATATGTATTTATAAAAATTTATCATAATTATAGAGTGATCGTGATGATAACGTATTATAAAAATAATGACAATTTATTATAAAGATAATTATAATTAAAGATTAAAAATTTATACTCATGAAAGATTGAGATAATGATAAAAGAAAAAGATAAAGAGAGAGAATTGTTAATTTGAATTGTGATTTCATCGATCGAATTCGATCGTTTATATATAAATAAAAAATTAATTAACTATGCATGCATATTGACAGTAAGCTCCACATAAATAATATAATACGCATAACGCATAACATGTTTACGCGTATATATTTGAAAATGTATATAGCCGTTTATGTTTACATTTTCAACAAAAATTAAAATATGATTTTTTCAATTTGTTCAAAATTTAAGTGTGATATTCTTCGTCAATGCTTCACAATGATAGTATGTCTCCATAAGAAATCACTTCTTATTAAAATCCATCTAGAAAAAAAAATCATATGATAAATTACTTAACAAATAAATATAAAAAATCATAATCATATTTTAAATTTAATTTCTATCAACCGATGAACCAATCGAATTCCACTAAAAATACCGAACCAAACCAAACCGAACACTAAACACATTTAGAAATAACAATTCCGTCGGTATTGATTTCCACCTTTTTCCCGTCGTCTATCTCCTCATCTCTTCTCCTCTCATCAGGTCGCCGCCTCCTTCCTCGCAGATCCACTTTGGTATTTATATTTGTTGATTTTTTCTTCATCAATTCGTTTCAACCAATCTCTGTTTTCCTTTTTGGTTAATTCACATGTTTGATTAAAAATTCCAGATATTTAACAGATTCACACGATTTTTTTTTTCTCGAAAAAACTCGATTTTTATCTCTGATTATCAAACTGATTTGCTTTTAATTCATGTTATTTCTTCATCACTTGAACATATATTGTTAGTAAACACTTACTTGTGATCTATGCTTTGTTTAAAATTGTTCAAAATTAATATATTTCTGGGATTTAATGTGTTAGCTTCACACTTACTTTTGATTTATGCTTTGTTTAAAAATTTTCAAGATTGATATCTTTCTGGGATATAATGTGTTAGCTTCTTCAGTATAATAAAGTCACTGTTCACAGTTTTAATGTTTAAAGTTCTTATTTTGTAACTAACTGATTTGCTTTGTTTGATGTAAAGCCAAAGAAAAATTTCATCATATGAGACGTCCTCTTCCAGGACCCGGTGGTGGCGGTATTGGGTATCCGGAGACTTATCGTCCCCGTGCTATACCGGCTCCCTACAATATGTTGCCTCCACCTGAAGTTATGGAGCAGAAACTAGTGGTACAACATGGAGAAATTCAAAGACTTGCAATAGAGAATCAGAGACTTGCTGCAACACATGGTACCTTAAGGCAAGAGTTAGCTGCAGCGCAGCACGAATTGCAGATGTTGCACGCGCAAATTGGGGCTATTAAAGCTGAGAGAGAGCAGCGGATGATGGGTCTTGCGGATAAAGTTGCGAAAATGGAAACCGAGCTTCAGAAGTCTGATGCTGTTAAGGTGGAGTTGCAACAAGTACGTGCTGAGGCACGTAGTTTGGTTGTGGCTAGGGAGGAGCTTATGTCTAAAGTTCATCAGTTGACTCAGGAACTTCAGAAATCTCGTTCAGATTTGCAGCAAACTCCGGCTTTGATGTCAGAACTTGAGAGTTTAAGACAGGAGTATCAGCAGTGCAGGTATTTTTTCTAGTTCTTGTTATTTATATGGTTGGAAGTAGAATTTGAAAGCTGATGACTTTTCATTGATATGACTCTTCTTCAGAGCAACGTATGACTATGAGAAGAAATTTTATAACGACCATCTCGAGTCACTTCAGGCAATGGAGAAGAACTACATGACTATGGCTAGGGAAGTAGAAAAACTTCAAGCACAGTTGATGCACAATGCAAATTCTGATAGAAGAGCCGGTATTAAATTAGTTTCTATTCTATTTACCTTTCATTCGTGATTTTTTCAATATTTTAAACTTTTATCTGTCAATCAAATGAAGGTGGCCCTTATGCTAGCAACATAAATACTGAAACTGATCCTTCCGGGCATCAGAATGCAAACAGTTACTATGATGATACTTTTGGTCCTCAGGTTCGTGAGTTTTTCTTTGCAAGCCTTTTTCTAGCTCGTCTATTTTCTAAGTCCCACATATATTAACCATAATGAACGATAAATTCTATACACTTAGGGCTCAAAACCTGTACCTAAGCATAAGTTAAACGATAAGCTCTACATTTGTTTAAAACGTTTCTCACTTTTAACCTCCTTGGAGTAAGATTTTATTGTGGTTTTTTTTTTTAACTTTTGCAGGGACATATTCCTCCATCAGCTGCTGGTACCGCTACTGGACCAAGTTCAGTTGTTGCTGCAGCTCAATACCCTTATCCTGGAGCTCAGTTCACATATCCAGGAGGGAATCAGCTAGGATACTTCCCTCCAAGACCCGGTTACAACTTCCCAAGAGCCCCTCCTGGTGCCACTGGACCATATGGCGGTCCATACCCACCTCTACTACCCAACAATTTACCTTATGGGTCTACGGCTACAACTGCTGGTCCACGAGGAAACCCTAGTCACAGATGAAACCACCAAACGAGTACATAAGAATAACTCATTGGCTACATTCCTTCAAGAGTGGACTTGTTGCTGGTTTGGATAGTCTATGGGTGAAGAGAAGCTGGTATAGTGGTGAACGTTTATCTGATTTTGTGAAATCTTGACTTGGATTTGTAGTGACAGTTTTTTTTCAAGTACTTTTGGGGACGTTTAACTGTTAATTACGGGAGAGATGTAAAATCAAGAAAGAAATAACAAAGAAGGTTTTTTCACCATTTTTTTTTTGTCAGATTGTATGTTTCATTTACTTATCTTAAGATATAAATTTTAATTTATTTTACGAGAATATTATCGTTTATTTATTCTCCAATCAAATCAAACTTATTCACAAATACAAAACAATCATCAGATTATAATTATTCATAATACCAAACTTTTGGCAAGAAAATCAACTAGTTTACAAGTTTAGGGCAAAAATTAGGGTTCTAGATCACCGCCAATTAACTTCTAAGCATTGATTCGATAACGAGAAATTCAGATCGATTTCTAAAAATCTAAGTTAAAAAAATCATAAGAGATCAACACGAAATTTAGAAGAAAATTAAAATTAAATAATTATCTAAATTAAATAATACAGTAAATCAATAAAAACTCAAAATTGAATAAATTATGAAGATCATTAGCTATCGTATTTATGTATCTTTTCATTAGTTTTCTTTATTTATTTATTTATTTTAATATTGTCTTCTATAAAATCAATAAATAAAATTAAATAAACTAAGAAAAAACAAATATACTAGTATTTGTATATATAGCGTAAACCACTTTATGTTTCGGTTACTCATTTTGATATTTATGTGGGTTCATTGTGTTGGGTATAGTGTATTTTATACTTCGACAACTATTTTTTTTTGTTTTACTTGAGCTCGCATAGTTGTATCTCTCATAGTGTAATTTTTCTTAGATTTCGGTCACTTGTTTTTCTGTTTCTATTGGGTTCATTAAGTTATATAGCTTAAGATATTTTTTAATTTAATTTATTTATATTAAGACAGTAGTAAAATCCATATTTTAAAAATTCTCACCTAGCTCCGATTACACCACGCCTAGGCGCTAGACCCTGTCTCCCCACCTCGACTAATGACTAATCCCTTGAAGAAGTCAGTCAACCGATTACTTTCCGCCTAATCTGATTAATCCCCGCTTAATCCGATTATTTTCCACCTAATCATGCATAATTTAATTATTTTTAAATTGTAAATATAAAAAAATTGTTTTTGTTATTCATACATTTATATCGAGAGTTTGCGATGTTCTTATAATAAATTATGTTAAAATTTTAAATAAAAATCATTAAAAAAATTCTTAATACTACGTTTTCAGGTATTTACTATAATTTTGAAAATAATATTATTTAAAAGTTTAATATAATAGATAAATATATTTTTAAAATATTAAAATAATCTAAAACTAATCTCCGTTTACTCCTCGATTAATTCCCTAGGCTTTAGGTCCATTCCCGCCGCCCGCCTAGTGCCTAACGAATTTTAAAACATGGAGTAAAATAAATGAAAATGAAAACTAATGAAATTAAAGAGAGGGAGAGAGACTTAATAGACAATTGATGGTCCCTAACATTAATTTAATTTTGAGTGTTTTTAATATTTTAATTTAATTAACTTATTTTGATAATATTAATTTTCTATTTTATTTTATAAGATATAATGACAAAGTATGATGGGTAAGTAAGAGAGGATGAATAAGAGGGGATGAATACGAGGGGATGAACCCAAAAATTATTCCAAATAATATTTAAAAGAGAATTTATATATATATTATATACATATATATTAGAAACCCTAAATATCAAAACCTAATTAAATTAGTAAAATAAGAAAATCATAAACTAAGTCTGTCAATGTGAATCATTACCCGCGGGTTACACCCCATTTAATCCGCTGTAACGAGAGGTCGACAAAATTTAAATTTTAAATTTAGCGGGTTATGAGGGTGCAGGTATTGATATTTTTTAGATGCAGGTTTAGCAGATACCCACTAATTATTATTTTTTATATAGAATTATGTATTGTTATGAGTTTAAAAAAAATATGTTGTTTTAAATCTTTTAAAATAAATTACTTATTATTTTGAGTTTTTTTTTATTATGTTTTGTATTTTTGGTTGTTATTTTATAAATCTTTTAGATATAATTTATATTTTTAATTGATTTTATTTTTTTTATTTAGCGGGTAACCCGCCAGACCGGCTTGATTAATGCGGAGCATGTCAGCTGTACGGGGATTAACCCGATTGACAGGGCTAATCCCAAAGTTGGTGGTTTTGACAACCATCTTCTTCGCTGGCGTGCACTTCGTCCCCCTTGCAGGCTGTATCGCCAATTCTTCTTCGCCGGCGAGCTCTTCCTCTCCGATGTCGCTTGCTTGACCAGTGGATTTTTTTCTCTTCTCTTTTCTGTCACATTTCTCTGTAAATTGCTTAATTTACTCATATCATTCTCTGATTCTTAGTGTTCTCTTGCTCTATAATTAATTGTATGCATTTTTATGTATGTTAATTGTTTGATTAGAACTTTGGTCCTTTGATAGCGTCATAGAGATTGTCAATTTCTCAGCAGTCCTATGCTTTTAAAAATGTCTTTCTTTGTAACTATTGAAAGGCTAGTTCTTTATTTTCTGAGACATTTTGTATAGCTCTATTTTTAAGATGATGCATTCAAAATAGAGAAGTGCTGGCTAGATATGGTGAACTGTGTTTAAATTGCTTTAGTTACTCCCGCACATGTATGGTTACTCACATACCTGTTGACTATAAAAATGTAGACCCCTCTAAAGACTTAGCACGAAGATTCCACTTGCAAACATTATATATATGGCAGCGTGCACATCAATGAATTTTGTTAGATTTTTGTAACCATGTATTCGCAGTTATACTTCATCACATAAATTTCCACAGTAGAATATGTATTCTGATTGTGTTAGAATATGAATTCTAAATTTTTTAGAATATGTATTCTAAATTTTTGTTCTATTTTTTGAGTATATGAACAACTGTTAAAAACAAACTCTAGTGAAGAACATTCAAGACAAGACTAAAGACATTGCCATTTTAAATATTTACAGAGATATCAAAGATTGGATGAAGAAATTTGAATATATAAGAGTGTCATATGTTTCAAGAAGAAATTTTAATATAGCAGCACATATTTTAGCTACAAAAGGAGAACCAAATAATATTTTTTTTATTGTAATTGTATTTATCCACCAATTTGGTTAACTGATTGTTTGTATAATGACTACATTTGTTCTAGATAATTAATAAAAAAAATTGCCGTAAAAAAAAATGAACAACTGTTAAAATATGTAATCTAATTTCTTTCGGAGCATGAATAATTACTAGAAGTCTAGAATACATATTTTAAATTATAGAAATTGTAAGCCCAAACTCTTCCAACATATATAATTTTGTGTTATATGCTACCAAAACCTAACTGCTCAAAATTGAGTAGCGTGATCGCAAACTTCTGGTGGAGCCAGAAAATCACATAGTAGAGGTATTCACTGGGTAGTATAGTACCAAATGTGTACATCACTAGCAGACGGGGGAGTAGGTTTCAAAACTTAGAAGATTTCAATATTGCCTTATTAGATAAACAGGTGTGGAGATTACTCAAATTCCCCAAATCTTTACTCTCCCAACACCCTAATTGATTTTGAGACGAAGAAATTTAACTTGGATCATCTTCGGGAACGTTTTCCCTAGAAGATATTACCTCATATTAAGAATTAGACTAAGCCGTAGTGTTTCAAATTATGAATATATTTGGACCTTAAAAATTGGGTAATTACTCTGTTGAATCAGGATATTGGGCACCCTTATTTGGGGTATTCAGAGCTTGGAAGCACTCTCTTTTTTTTTTTACGTCCTTTTTGTTATGGACTTCTCATATCTTATTACAATGACCACAAATCCAGAGGATTGACCATCTTTTTCTTCGGAACTTAGAAATTTCTTGTTTCTTAGGGATTCACTTACTATCTTTAGGATTATATATATTTTATGGAGTCATAATGTTCGTTCAGAATGTGTTGCTAAATATGCAAGTGTACAAGGTTTATGTTTTCCTGTGTAAGTACATTAATGCCCACTTAGGTCTTCTTAGAGAAAAGTCATTGAACAAAGAATTTAATTTATGGTGTTTGTCGACAAATAGTACTAGAAATAGTATTCTCAACCAACAAACCAAAACACAAAATTCATTTCGTCATTTGATCTTAAATTCTTGAAACATTTAACATCAAATAACACAAAATCTCTATTTCGAGTCGGATTCAGGTATCGGTTATTATCCCAGACCTAGTCCAAAGAATTTTCAATTTCAAACTATATCTTTTATTTTGAGATTCATTCACAAACAGCTACATGATGAATTACTTTTACTTCCACTAAGATAAAAGTGAACAAGGCTATAGAAGAGTAACTTAGAAAATATCAAGAACTTGTAAAATGGAAGTGTTACATAATGGACAGTTTCCTCTTTGCACCCAAAGCTCTCTTGAACACAATCTACAAAAAGTATGTCCACAGGGAATAAAAGCCGCTCCTTTACTCCTTACCATACACACACAACAACCCAACTCCGCCGTCACCGTCACCGTGTCACCTCCACCTCCGCCGTAGAAATCACTTACCTCAGTCTCCTCCGCCTCATCTCTTTCGCTAGCATCATGCATTTGTCCATCATTATCCTCTAACAACTCCATTAAAGACATCCTTGGTGGCTGCATCACCGACAAAGCTCTCTCCTCCGCCCACACCGTACCTAGCCGGAGCCTCCCTTCATCGTTGACGTCATTACCGGTTTGGTTTGACTCCGAGTTAGAGAGAAGGAACCCAAGACGGTTAAAACGGTTGTTATTGTTATCCAAGGAAGGGATAAGATTAGATGAGATCCAACCAGTGGCGGTGCGTTTAAGTCGGAGTTTATCTCGGAGTGATTTCCATGTGGTTTTATCACGGCGGCGCTCTGTTCTCATTATTTCGAAAAGACTAGTACTGTTTGAGTGGTTTCTAACCGGAGACGGTGGTGTGATAATAGGTGGTCGGAAACTGCTTGTTTCTGACATTAGAACATCTTCTAGTGTCACTGAGCTTCGGCCATTCTCCACCGTTGACATACGATCTAGTAACGTCACTCGAAGCCTATCTCCACCGTCCATTTGAATCATATTTTCAACAATTATCAAATGAGAGAATGAGACCTGAAGACAAAAAAAAACAAAATTCACTAAGCCGAAACAATTTAGGCTTTCAAAACAATTTTTCTGAGAAAATGTAAACCGAGAAAAACACGAAAGACAAAGATTTTCTCGGAAAATCAAAGAGTGAAGAAATATAGAGTTGGAAAATTAGGATATTTGCTTCCCCAAATTCGAATATGAAGGAAAAAAAAATGTTTCAAAACTTGACAAGAAACAGAAATTTTTGTTGAGAAAATTATGAATCAAGAAAATTACTAAAGATTTTCTCGGAAAAAATTCTTGACTCGGAAAAATTAGAATATCAGCATCTGCAAACTCGAATATCAAGGAAAATAGAAAGAAATTGTTTCAAAACTTCATAGAAACAGACAATTTTCCTGAGAAATTTTTAAAAGAACAAGAAAATCAATAAAGAAGCAAGATTTTCTCAGGAAAATCAAACATTAAAAATTCTCGATTCCAAAACTTAGTAATTCCAATCACACTCCGCAAACTCAGTTATAAACAAACTATTTTCCTAAGAACATATAAATAAAATAAAATAAAAAATCGTCGGCAAAAGATAGAGAGAGAGTGGAAAAAACTGACTCGTTTCCCGAGAAAATTCCTACTGAAAAAATAGTCAGTGAGTAAAAATAGATCCAACAAAAAATATATAAGAAATATTGGATACCTTACCTTCTCCGACAAACTTCACTTCTAATTGCAAGAAAATCCGGAAGTCGATAACAAATCTGTAATGAAACAAATATTATACTTTAATCAATCTTGAACAACTTTACTTTATACGAATCTGACAAAAAAGAAAGAATAAATTTGCTTCTTCTTTTTTTTATATATAAATCAACCATTTCGTTTCTCAGTGTACTATAAACCCACAAAAATGCGCAGTGTTTATATTATAAACACAAAAATGGCTTTACGAAGAATATTTGCCGGGATCAAAAAGGTAAAAGATTATCACTTTGGTTCAATTTTCTTTTTGTAAGTTGGGAATCTTTTCGACAGAGTGGGAGACAATGTATGAACGAGCAGAGGAGATGATAATGTATAGTCAGTTTACCTATTTGCCTTTTAAAAAAAAACAGACAATTTAATTAATGTTATAAAATATTAATAGTATGATGTTAAATATATATATATATATATGTTTTGTATTTATGTAAGTAAAAAGACCGTAGTGGAATTGTAATGAAAGAGAATTTTGACTTTTTCTTATACCTATAACTTATGTTATTTTACAAATATTACATCTCCTTATATATATACTACGAGTAAGTCGGTTAAAAAACGTCGGTAAATTCAAGAGATATATTAAAATAATATGTTATGGATAATTATCACATATTTATAATATTCTCCCTTAATTATCCATCATGCATTACGTACTATCTCATTAAAAACCTTATAATGGAAAAACTCATCGGGATAAAAACCATGATGAGGGAAAAAAGTACAGTAGTGTAATCTCCCCCTGAAAATGTATGGTTTGTTTTCTCCTTCATAAATCTCGAAATGATGCATTCCAATATTTTGAACATGTTTTCTGAATGTTGTAGTGGGAAACGCCTTCGTGAATAAATCAGCTGTATTGTCTGTAGATCAGACATATTGAATATCTACTTCTTGATTCTTCTCGAGTTCTTGTATGTAGGAGAAAAATCTTGGGGGAATATACTTTGTTCTGTCGCTCTTGATATAACCTTCTTTGAGTTGTGCGACACAAACATCATTATCTTCAAGTAATTTTGCTGGCTCCTTATTGGTGACTACTCCGCTTGATTCTTATATATGTTGAGTCATCGATTTAAGCCATACACACTCTCTACATGTTTCGTGAAGTGCAATAGTTTCTGCATGATTTAATGATGTAGCTACGAAGGTCTGCTTTTGAGAATGCCAAGATATTGCAGTGCCTCCAACTGTAAAAACATATCCGGTTTGCGATCTGACTTTATGCGGATATGATAAATAGCCTGCATCTGCAAAACCAACTAAAACAAATTTGGAGTTTCTAGGATAAAATAATCCAAAATCAATTGTTCCCTGAAGATAACGAAATATATGTTTAATTTCATTCCAGTGTCTGCGCCTGGGGGCTGAACTATATCTTGCAAGCAGATTTGTAGCAAATGTTATATCTGGTAGAGTGCAATTTGCAAGATAAATAAGCCCACCGATAGCGCTCATATAAGGTACTTCAGAACCTAATATTTTCTCGTTATTTTCACAAGGTCGGAATGGATCTTTATCGACATCGAGCGATCTATTGACCATAGGGGTACTCAAAGAAGTCGCTTTATCCATATAAAAATATTTTAAGATTCTTTTTGTATAATTTGATTGATGTATAAAAATTCCATCTCGGAGATGCTCTATCTGGAGCCCAAGACAAAATTTTGTCTGTCCAAGATTTTTATTTCGAACTCTTCTTTCATATGAGTTATTGCATCATTTATCTCCTTTTGAGTCCCAATAATATTGAGGTCATCAACATATACAGCAATGATCACAAATCCAGTTAAAGATTTCTTTATAAACATGCAAGGGCATATCGTATTGTTGGTATATCATTTCCTCAATAAATATTCACTTAGATGATTATATCACATGCGTCTGGATTGCTTCAAGCCATAAAGTGATCGCTGTAATTTGACCGCACATATCTCTTTCAATTTTGAACTTAATGCTTCAGGCATTTTCAATCCTTCTGAGATTTTTCATGTATATATTATTATCAAGTGATCCATATAAATATGCTGTCACTACATCCATCAAATACATTTCAAGATTTTTAGATGCCGCTAAGCACATTAAAAATCTGAATGTAATTGCATATATTACCGGAGAATATGTTTCTTCATAATTAATTCCCGGTCTTTGAGAAAATCCTTGGGCAACAAGTCGGGCTTTATATCTTGTTACCTCATTTTTCTCATTTCTTTTGCGTACAAATACCCATTTGTACCCAACTGGTTTTATATCACCAGATATAGTGATAATATGTCCAAAAATATTTCTTTTATTAAGGGAGTTTAACTCATTTTTCATGGCCATTTTCCATTTCTCTCAATCATTTCTTTGCTGGCATTCCAATATAGACCTTGGTTCTGGATCATCATTTTCATAATCAATTTCTTTCGATACAGAGAATGAAAACATTCCATCATCATCTTCTATCTCATTTCTAACCCATAATTTTCTATTTTGGGCATAATTGATGGAAATCTCACAATTTTCATTATCGTTTTCATCTTCAGGATTTTTCTCTGTATATGGTTCTTCAGGACCATTTTCATTATTTAGGTCTTCTGTACCTTTATCATTAATTTCTCCCATTTTCTTTTTCTTATGAGGATTTTTATCTTTTGATCCTATCGGTCTCCTCCTCTTTAACTGAACTTTAGGTTCATTTATTTTTTCATCCATTTGTTCTTCAGGAACATCTATTCTTGATGGAACATTTACCATGGGTATATATGATTTTGTTACCTTTTGCGTATCAGTAAACGCATCTGGTAACTGATTTGCCAAATCTTGTAAATGCATAATTTCTGAACTTCTAGTTCAGGTTATTTCAATGGGGGATCAAGGTACAATAAAGATGGTGTGCACCATGTAATATCCTTTTGAATTTCTTTAATTCCTCCTCCTAACGCTGGAAATTCAGCTTCATTAAAATGGCAATCGGTAAATCGTGCCGTAAACATATCACCAGTTTGCGGTTCAAGATACCGTATTATACTTGGTGATGTATACCCGATATAAATTCTCAATCTCCTTTGTGGTACCATTTTTGTTCTTTGAGGTGCGGCTATAGGGACATAAACTGCACATCCAAAAATACGGAGATGAGATATATCTGGCTTCTGGCCAGACGTTAATTCTTTAGGGGAATATTTATGATATGCACTTGGCCGCAATTGAATTAGTGCCGCAGCATGCAATATTGCATGACCCATACTGAAATTGGAAGTTTTGTTCTCAATATTAACGGTCTAGCAACAAGTTGTAACCGTTTTATCAAAGACTCAGCCAAGCCATTTTGTGTATGAACATGAGGGACTGGATATTCAACATCAATTCCTAATGACATACAATAGTCATTGAAAGCTTGTGAAGTGAATTCACCAGCGTTATCAAGTCTTACTTTCTTTATTGTATAATCAGGAAATTGTGCTCTCAACCTGATTATTTGGGCAATGAATCTTGCAATGGCCGTATTTCGTGTCGTCAATAGACATACATGTGACCATCTGCTGGATACGTCAATTAATACCATAAAATATCGAAATAGCCCACATTGTGGATGAATCGGTCCACATATATCACCATGTATTCTCTCTAGGAATACTGGAGATTTATTCCCAATTTTAGCTGGTGATGGCCGAGTTATTAATTTTTCTTGAGAACAATCATTACATAGAAATTCTCCCGATTGAAAAATATTCTGGTTTTTCAACGGATGGTCATTTGAATTATCCACAATTTTTCTCATCATGACTAAACCTGGATGGCCTAAACGTTCATGCCAGACTTTGAATATATCTGTAAACTTCTGGTTTACAGTAACATATGATTCAGTCATATTATTTTTTGTGGAATATATTCCGGAGGATAAAGCTGGCACCTTTTTTAACATTTGTTTCCTCTCCGAAATAACTGATGTAATGCAAAGATAGTCAATGCCATTTTCATTCATAGTTTCTATATGATATCCATTTCTGCAGATATCTCTAAAACTTAACAAGTTTCTGTATGATTTTGGAGAATATAATGCATCACTTATTTCAAATTTAGTTCCCTTTGCCATTGAAAAATTGACTCTTCCGGAGCCCATAATAATTTTTGCATTACCAGATATAGTATTCACGTTTCCGGCAGAATTATTTATTTTAAGAGAGGAGAAATATTTTTTATCCTTAAGTATCGTATGCATTGTAGCACTGTCTGTCAGACATATATCTTCTTTCTCCATCTCAAATTTTCTTTTCGGTATATGAACGGATCGGTATATGAGCGGTATGTGTATATGAGCTGTATCGGTATATGAGCGGTCGTGCTGATAACGTGTTATAAAATATTAATAGTATGATGTTAAATATATATATATATATACGTGTTTTGTATTTATGTAAATAAAAGGACGTAGTGGAATTGTAATATGATGTGAAAGAGAATTTTGACTTTTTCTTATACCTATGACTTATGTTATTTTACAAAGGTTACATCTCCTTCTATAGTAGGAGTAAGTCGGTTAAAAGACGTCGGTAAATTCAAGAGATATATTAAAATAATATGTGATGGATAATTATCACATATTTATAACAATTAACTATTTATCAATTGATACCCGAACCCGAATCGGAATTAAGAAAATACCCGAACGGGTCCTAAATTTTTATATTCGAACCCGAACCGAACCGAAATTTGAATAAGTACCCGAAGTACCCGAAATATAATTATATAACTAAAAACATAAATTATATATATTTATATTAATTATATGTATATTGTATATAACCTAATTATTCAAAATTACAATTATAAATTCAAATTATAAATTATTTTAGATCATAATAACTAAAATACCAAAATAACCAATATATTTTAAAGTTAAAACTAGTATAAACTTTATTACAAGTTGAACCATGTGAGTTATTACATGTATTGCAAATACTTTAGAAAAAGATGACAATATATCTAGTTTGAAAGTGATGATAAAGAATTTACTCTCCTGATTCTAGAACAAGTAATAACAATTGAACTAAAAATATGTTAAAAGGTATTCGGAATCAAGCTGCATATACACTAGCGAAAAAAAAATTCAAGAAGAATAAGATTTTAATATTTATTTGATACCGTCATTTTGGCTAATCCAATATTTGTATGAATTATTTACAATTTAATAAATTCAGATATTAAAAAAATTTATATATTTTAAAGTTTTTAAATTATATTTGTAAAAATTAAAAAAAAAGTTATAATACTTCGGGTACCCGAACTCAAACCGAACCTGCATGGAACCGAACAAAACCTGAACAAAAAATTATCAATACCCGAAAAGTATGAAAACCTCTAAACCCGAAAAACCCAAAACCCAAAAAATCCGACCCGAACCCGAACGGGTACCCGAACGCCCAGGGCTAATTGAATGTTTTAAACGTCTTCAGCATGTCTCTTATTTATCTAATAAACTTTTATTTTTCTTTACGCATCAAATATGTGCAGTGTAGATAGTGTTAATCCATGTTCTAAAAATACCACTTTAGCTCCGATTACATCCCATCTATACGTTAGGTCACTCACCGCCTCGATTAGTGACTAATCACTCGAAGAAATCAGTCAACCGATTATTTTCATCCTAATCTAATTAATGTTCGCCTAATCTGATTATTTTCTGCATAATCATCTATAATCCAATTATTTTTAAATTTTAAATATATATTTTTTTGTTATTCAGACATTTATATTGAGAATTTGTGATATTTTATAATAAATTATGTTAAAATTTTAAATGAAAATAATTAAATAAATTCTTAATATTATATTTTCATGTATTTACTATAATTTTAAACAATATTATTTAAAAGTTTAATATAATGGATAAATATATTTTTAAAATATTAAAATAATTTAAAACTAATTCCGATTAATTTCCGTTTACTTTCCGATTAATCTTCTAGGTGATAGACACATCTCAACCACCCGACTAGTGAATAACAAATTTTAAAACATGGGTCTTAATGTTTATCAAAAAAGAGAGAAAAAATTATTATATAGTAATTAAATAGCTTTCTTTGTCTTTATATATTTGTGGACAAGGTCTTTTCTCTTGTAAGAGTATCATATATTTTTGTAGGATTTATATCCAATAATTATGTGATGCATCATTTTGTAATTAATAATCCCAAAAAAACAATAAAATATGATATTTTGAATTATTCTGATATATTAACAATAGTGTTGAATGATAATATAATACAAAAGAGTAAGTGAAAATGTGTGAGAGTGTATATAACTTAGGAGAGAAATTAATGATGTTAGTGAAACTCCAACTTTATATATCTACAGTAAATTGGAGAGAAGTAATATAAAGTCCCAGCTCAAGTTCACTTTTTTTTTGGTAGAAGATGTGAGGAAACACATGTTCCTCACTATTTATTCAAAATGTTAAGAAAAAGTCATATTCGGGATTGTCGTGGGCACACAGTCCCCACCTCATCCATTCCTAAAATTGAATTAAACATTTCTGGCATAACTTCTAACAAGTGCAAACCTAACGGTAAAGTAAAAGCATAGTTAGCTAATCCATCTGCAAGACGATTAGCCTCTCTATACACATGAGAAACACGGACTATCCAGTCCCTTGATAAGAAGCCATAGCACAGACGTACTAGGAAAGACAGAGGATGTGACTCACTTATCCCTGTTTTAAGAAATCCCACCACCACTTCTGAATCCACCTCAAGTTCTAAACGGCTTACCCTTCGTTCCCACGCAATGTAAAGCCCATAATATACTCCCCACAGCTCTGCCAAAGGTGCAGAACAAATCCCAATGTTAAGTGAAAAACCTCCGCACCACTCTCCCTCACTATTTCGCAACACACCTCCTGCGGCCGCTAAACCTGGATTCCCACGTGAAGCTCCATCTGTGTTGAGTTTCCACCAATCCTCTCTTGGTTTCTTCCAGGCTATCAATGTTTCCACTGTACCACGAAGCCTCCCCTGATCACCAACCTGTAAATTAGCAAGAGTTACTTCCCTGGCTAGTTCTTTTAAAAACTTCACTCTATCTCGACACTTTCTTATTTCCCCAAAAACATTTCCGCATCTTCATTTCCACGCCCACCACAAACTCATTGCAAAGAATGTAGACCATGTACTCTCCTCAAAAACTGATGTATCACCCAGGTTAGTATACACCCAACCTATTAATGATTGCTCAAAGAACACTCTCCTTTTCCGAATGGGAATCACTCGTCTCCAAATTCCCCCCATGGCTGGACAGTCCCGGAGAACATGAATAATTGTCTCATCTCCGCTCTTACAAATTTGGCATATACCACACTCAGTAAGATGCCGTCTCTGCCTCTCCATATTAGTCATGATGACTTGGTTTATTCCCAGCCAAAGAAAAACTCTCACTCCTTCTGGCGCTACTACTTTCCAGACACGTTCAAATAGACTTCCCAAATCCGGTCTCGGTGTATCATCCCGTGTAACAACAAATAAGCCGATGAGACTGAGAATTTACCATCCGGACATTCCCCCAAGAGATCCGATCCTTAGCTCCTGTTACATTATCTAAAACAATAGCCATTAAATGTAATTTTATCACTGATGGAAGATATGGTAGAATTCTATCAAAGATCCATCCTTCTCCATCTCTCCATAAATCTCTGACACGGATTTCCGCATAATTTCCAGGTACGTCACTAAGAATCTCATCTCTTAAGGGTTTGTTCAATAGCCACTTATCCACCCAAAACCGAATATTCTGTCCATCTCCTACAATCCAACTCAGTCCCGGTAACACCACCTCTCTTAACCCCATGCTTACACTCCTCCATGTAGCAGACCCAAAGCTCTTAGGCCGGATCCATGAGCAGTTGTTAACATCTTGTACTTTATACTTGCTGCGCAACACTTTAGCCCAGAGACTTCTCGTATCATGTAATAATCTCCATCCTACCTTCGCCAACATCGCTTTATTCATCTCCCTTGTGTGACGAATTCCAAGTCCTCCCTCTCTCTTCAGCCTACATACCTTGCTCCAAGCCACAAGATGTTGTTTCCTTTTCTCTTCAGTACTACCCCATATAAAGGATCTAGATACTTTATCAAGTTTATCCACAATAGAGCTCGGTAAAGAAATAGTACTCATTGCATGAACTGGGATAGACGATAACACTGCCTTAGTTAGAGATATCCTTCCCGCCATGCTCAGAAATCTCCCTTTCCATCCCGCCAACCGCGAAGAAACTTTTTCTAACACATCCCCAAAACTCTCTTTATTTATCCTCTGCTGTAAAACCAGCATCCCAAGGTATCTTCCAAGATCCCGTGTCGATTGTATTCCACTCTCATCACTTATCAATTTCCCCAGTTCCTGGCTCACATTGCCTGAGAAATAAATTTTGGACTTCTCTAGATTAACCTTTTGTCCCGACACAGAACAAAAGGTTTCCAAAACTCTTTTTATCACTCAGATTTGAGTTACAGATGCTTCTGCAAAAAGGATCAAGTCATCCGCAAAACATATATGAGAAAGTTTAGGACCTCCTTGTGATAACCTAATTGGTTTCCACTCCTGCTTTGCAATCGACATATCTATCTGGTGACATAACCTTTCAAGGCAAAGAACGAAGAGATATGGCGATAAAGGATCACCTTGCCTAAGCCCTTTTTCTGGCACAAAGGTTTCCATTACCTCACCATTCCAGAGCAAGCTCATCAAAGGACTACGAACACCCTTCATGATCCAGTTAACCCATCTGTCAGGGAAACGTGCTGCCCTTAACATGTCTTCTAAAAAATCCCATCGTATTCGATCATAGGCTTTTTCAAGATCAAGTTTTAATAGCATCCATCCCTTCCTCCCTTTCTTTCTTCTCATTGAATGTACTGCCTCTTGAACCACAACTATATTATCTGTACTTAATCTCCCCGGTATAAAACTGGACTGTGCAGGTCCGATCAGCCTTGATATTACTTTTTTCAATCTTAACACCATAGTTTCTGTAATTGTTTTGAATAAAACATTACATAAACTAATAGGCCGAAATTGTTTTATGCTCTCCGGTTTGGTTATCTTCGGGATCAAGACCACTAATGCATCATTCATTCCCTCTGGAAGCTGTCCCGTTGCAAAAAAAGTTTAAGACAAAATGGACCACCGAGACTCCCACCACATCCCAACATTCTTGGTAAAAAATAGGTTGAAAGCCATCCGGTCCCAGAGCCTTAAATTTTCCCATGCTTCTTATCGAATATTCTACTTCCGCCGGAGTAAAGTCTTTCTCTAGGTCCCGCAACTCATCACGTGTTAGTGGCAAAAAGCCCTTTTTGGTAGGGAATCAACTACATAATCTTCATCTATTGTAGAATATAGTCTTTTATAATACTCAATTACCAACTTTTCCAGCCCCTCCGAATATGATACCCACATACCTTCATCATTCTTCAATATTTCTATCCGGTTTTTACGCCTTCTAATAATTGTTGAAGTGTGAAAGAATTTTGTATTCCTGTCTCCTAACAATATCCATTTCTCTCGGGATTTTTGAAACCATAACATCTCCTCCTGTTCCAACACTATATCTAAATCCTTGATTAAGGATTCCTCCTTTTTTTAGTAAAACATCCGTTTGATGATTTTCTAATTCCTCTTGGATTGCTTTAATATCCGTAATCAACTGTTCTTTGCGCTTTTGAACATGTCCAAAAACCTCTCTGTTCCACTTTTTCAACTTCACCCTAAGCCCATTCAAAGCAAGCAGAGTTGATAGATTCCTATTCCAAGAATTCTCCAGAAGTTCTCTAAAACCCGTGTGCTTTAACCATGCAGCCTCAAATCGAAATGGTCTTTTATCTGGATTCCTCTGTATCTCCGGAATAAGCTGTACATACAGCAGAGCATGATCTGATGACAGAAATGGAAGATGTGAAACCGACACGTCTTGCCATTTCAATCTTGTATGAGCACAACAAAATACTCGGTCCAATCTTTTTGCAACACATGTGCTCTCTACCCGTCCTCTCCTCCATGTAAACTTACTCCCTTTAAAACCCATATCAATAAGTGACATCTCGTTAATCCAGTCACCAAAAGCTAGGGAATCCGTCGACAATCTCCCATTTCCACCTTGTCTCTCGTCTAAACGAACAATGGTATTGAAATCTCCACCAACTAGTAAAGGATCATTAATTCCATTGATAACCTCACTTAATTTTCCCCAAAGTCCACTTCTTCTACTAACCGTTGGAGCCGCATAAACTGCTATTAAGTGTAGAGTTTCTGTGCTATTACCAATCTTGGTGTGATTAAATTGTTCTTCCGCTTCAACTATAGTAACATCCCCAATACCTGAACGCCATAATAACCACAACCCTTCACTCTGTCCTTCTGCATCCACACGAAAAGAATTATCAAAACCCAGACCTTGACATATAATTTTCGCTCTATCCCCTCCCGCGTGAGTCTCGAATAAAGCCAGAATATCTGTATTGAACTTCTTTAGAATATAACGAATCGATCTCCTAAAGGTAGGTTTATTTGCCCCCGGCAATTCCATAGCAAAACATTCATCATTATAAATGTAAAAACCCAACTTCGAACCACCGGGGCAACCTGTTATGCACCAGTCTCCACTATCACCACATTTAGCAGCCCATTCTTCATAACTATCTCTCTATTCTCTTTGCTTAATTCGCTTCCCGCCTGAAACTCTAGGTCAGGTTCCACCATCTTCTGTCTTGATTCCTCAATCGGAACAATTTTCTGTTCATTGAAGTAAACTCCACCTGTCCTACCGGCAATGTTCCTCTCCACCCGTAATCTTTTACCCGATTCCGACAAAGCCACCTCTCCCTTGGTTGGACCGAATATTAATCCTCGGGTAGGCCCAACTTGTTTAGATTTCAACTTTGGCCCATTCATTTTTGGGCCAGTATTAGTTTTATGCTAGTAAATCCCCGTTCTCTTGCCTTTCAACCCCGCTTTAAAACCACCTGCACTATCTTCTACCTTCTCCATAAGCAGGTCTTCTTTTATATCTGCTGAGTTCTTTCCTTTTTCTTTCGTGACAAGGATATTTGTGTTCTCTTTAATAAGATCTCCATAAAACACAATTTCTCTTGTTTCCAAAGATTTTGTATTATCCTCTAACCCACCGAATCTATTTGATATCGTAATCTTCTTAACCTCCTGATTTAACGGAATATCCCTCAAAAGACGCCCAACATCAATGCGTCCTTTCCTCTCCACAGCCATCGCCGGAGTTGATGTTTCTGCGGACCTTCTGCTAGATCTTTTCACCGCTTTGAATCCATCATTTGTCTGAAATTTCGCCGCCATTAACTCCCCACCAGCCTGTGAACCCTTCCCTGCCTTCACCACATCACTCTGTTGTACGGTAACCATCGCTCTCTCTACCCCCTTATGTGGAAATGTGTGTACCAAATGTCCATACATTCCACAGTTTGAGCAGATATTTGACATGCCCTCATATGCCACAAAATATCTTTCTCCATTAATCATTAGCGTGCCTTTTAAAGGCCTCCGCAAATTAACCTCCACACACACCCGCGCAAACCTTGCCCTTTCAAAATTCAGAGTTGTAAGATCTACTTTTATTGGATTACCCAGTCCTCGAGCTATACCTAAGAGAATGGACTTATGATCAAAATTCACCGGAATATTTGACAACCGAATCCAGACTGGAGTCGTAACAATCTCATCACTCAATGGATCAAATTCCGATGACCATGCTTGAACCATAAGATAACTTCCAAAAACCTTCCATGGACCTCCGGTCAGTGCCGTCAAATACTCATCTTCTGCCTCAAAACGCACCATGAAATATTGACGGGGAAGATCCATTACATGCATCGCCCCTTTGGGCTTCCACATCTCCCTTAACTTCCTTGTTAAAACTGCAATAGAAACATTAGCTCCCAATACTTTGACAATGATGCACTGCTTCCACAAACTATTCATCGCCTGTAGAACCTCATCCTCTATTGTAATCACTGGTTCACCATCATCACCGTTTGGGAATTCCACACGCAACCTCGATGCTACAAATTCATCATCTAGTATTCGTTCCGGATGCAACAGACCTCCTCCACTCGTTTCCTTCACCTTCTCTGCCCATGTAGTTTTTCTATCCGGTGGATCTCCCGGAGGCTGCCCATGTTTGGAGATATCCATCCTCGTCGCCTCTTGTAAGGAAACCCTAGCATCGCTCATCGCTTTATTCCTTTTCTATATATTTGTACTCGAATTTTGAAATGCAAAATATATCCCTTTCCCACGTTTTTACAGTTCACTTAAACACTACGTAAATAATTAGATAATCATGATTAATATTATTAATAATATTTTATTTGATTATCTAATATTATATTTATAATAAATACTCATCATAGAAAACCTAATTGGGATAAAAAAAAAAACTTGACAAGAAAAATAATACATCAACTAGTTATTAGTTATGTATTCAATGCATTTTCATGTTATTGTTGGTTTTACTTTGATTAGCCTGAAAGCATCTATGCATCTTGGTATATCTTCTAATTAAGAACATTTATGTGTTTGAAAACCGTAACTCTTTACAGATGTGAGGTATATCCACTATTTCTTGCAATATCCAATATCTTCCGATTATTTTTATTTCAAGCATAATATACAGAAAAGAGATTAGTCGCAACATATTTATTTGAATAAAGACTGTATACAACATAAGATACGGAGAATATATATCAGTTTTAAAGACTAAAAGATGAGTATCTAACATCTTTAATTTATATGATATTTTAAAAGATAAATCTATTAGTCTTGTGAGTTATTTAACATCTAATGGTTTCTTGTTTTGGTTACAGGTAAGATTAATGTAATAACATGCATATATGATCCGAAACTAAGAAGGAAGTCAAATTCATTTACAAAAGGTTAGGTCATTCCAAATCCTATAATGTCGTTAATGAGATCCATATTTAGGCATTTGAGGTTATTGGTAATTGAATCTGATTTGTATGTTCTGTGTTTTACATGAGAAAAAGTTTATCTTTAAATGATGATCACATTCTTTGATGTTATAAACTTTAATATATAGGATAAACATATAAAATGAAAGACTGAAATTATAAAATCAAAACTTTGCAAACATAATCTTTTAAGTCTTAAAAAAACTCAAATAAAAAATAAAAACAAAATTAAATCTTTCAAGTATACAAAATGAAAACTGAAAATACAACATCAACCTCAATCTTAAAAATAATTTCTCAACTATTCAAGAATACTCTCGGAAGAGTTTCTTGAACATCCAAATTCATCTTCACATTCATGCTATAACATAAAACACCATCAGATTAAACAAACAAATATTAAATCTATATTTAATTGTGAGATAAAATACTAATCTACCATAATAATGTAATAGTAATTTTTACCTTTAAGCAAAAAATCTTTTCCAAAACCATGTTTGTATAGGTATTGAAAAAAAATCTTTAAACACAACATTCATTGTTTTCTTCTTCGGCTCTCCTTCTTCGTTAACTACAGCGCATTCAATCCCTTTTTAGATGTCACTCTAGAAACTGCCATGTAGAGCTGTCCATGTGAAAACATGGCCTAGGTAAATAGAGACCAACCTTAGCTAAAGATTGACCCTGAATTTTATTTATAGTCATTGCAAAAGCAACATCTAATGGAAGTTGTGTTCAATGCATTTTTAAAGTCATCTTAGTGTATGAAGGAGTTATCAAAACCCTTGGAATGAGTACCAAGTCACCAACTTTATCACATGTGATAACTCTAGCTTTAAAAAAAAATTCAGCAATTTTTGTAATCTGTAACCTTGTACCATTCATAAAGCCTCCTCTAGGATCTATATTTCTTAGTAACATTATAGAACAACCAACCTTCAGCCTTATTCTATGTTTTGGCAAACCATTTGGTATTTTGCACTTACCAACTTAAAACAACACTTATGAATTAATACAATGTTAAGAGAATAGGAAATTTCATATACATGAATTTATAAATATTATTAATTACCTCCTCAGCTTCAAAAAGTCCGGAGATAGTTTTCTGAAAAAATCTTCTGAACCATTTATTCTTTTGGCTTCTAAGCTTGGATTGCCAAAGTTAATCCATCATCTGGGAAACTATTAAAACATAGTGTTTTTATGTTTATTTTAAAATTTACACCAAAATATTTAAATAAATATATACATTATATCAATAATCAAAAAAATTTTTTTGACACATACTCTGCAACAACTGGATACCTGGGATTGATCTCTAACAAAGAGGTGTCATATGAATTTCCAATTGATCTTTCCCCTGTTTTAATTTTAAAGATGTCAAATCCATTAGTATATACTATAATCAATCAATTAAAAATGATCTGGACTACTAACTTAATCATTTGAAAATATATTTTATACCTTTTAAAGAGCTGATCTTAACAAAACACATTAAAAATCACAGGATCATTGGTTGCATTCTAACATATATTCCACACTTGAGTAGCAAATTTTTCCCACAGAGTACATGGTAATCTTTCATCACAATAAAACATTCAGTTTAGATGTAAAAAATTGATTAAAAGAAATAAAACATTTAATACAACCATGTAAATACATTAATTATACCTAGTATTTCTCAGCTCAATATCAAGTTTTTTTGTTGGCTTGTCCTTGATATCATGAGTTTTCAAATCAGATACATTCACCGCCTGCCCCAAAATGTCTGTAAACAAATACAAAATATATGAAAACTTGTAATCAAATAAATGATTTGACATATATAAATATAACAACATAATACAATTACCAATCAATATGTTTTCAGTCAATCCTGATTCATTAGAAACATCTTCAAATTTAGCAAAATCTAAATACTAATCATCAGAGAAGGACATCTGGTGAATCGGTGATAGTAGTCGAGTTCATAAAAGACATTTTGTATATATGTTTTGTTGTCCTGAATTTTTTCATTGATTTGGAAAGAGTGGAATTTTCGATGATTTTTCATTCTCCAGTTTTGATCAATCTCTGAAATTTGTTCATTAGTGGTTTTTAACATGGCATGAATCATAGTTCCCTGCAGTTTAAATATCTAGATCAGTGATTGTTAACACTCGTCACCATATGATGTTAGTTGAATACATGAATTGATTATTTTCACTTGAATGATCCATGATGTTTTGAATGGTTTGATTTGGGAAAGACTGGTGAAAACATCCATTGATATTAGCTGGATAAGTTTGAAGAAAATATTATTTGAATATGCTTAAATATTTTTTGAAATAGTATTTAGTAAATTGGACCTTCTATAATTGCAGGTTATGATTTTGGATTTTAAAAATTTAGAATTAGATTCTTTGTATACGCTTATTTTAAATAATTATTTAGGATATAGTTAACAATTTTGGTAAGATACGATTTTATTTAGATTAAAGTTCCATTTTTTTTTTGCAAATAGAGAAGTTTCTTTGAATATAGCGAATCAAATATTTCCTTAATTTATGAATGATAGTAAATATAGATGTAGTTTGGCATTTCAGGTATATTTAATTTTAAATTTCGAAGTAAATCCAAGATATTGTATATCTAATTCTGTTTTGTTTCTGTTTTTAAGTTCAGAATTTATTTGATAATAGATCTGCTTGGATTTCTTTTGATCGATTCAATTTTAAAAATTGCAAATTAAGATCTGCCTATTCTGTTTTGTTTTTCATTGTTAGAATTAGTTTTATACAATGTCATTACTTGTAATTTACTTACAACTTTGAGGTTTTTCTCTTAGAAGTGTTTTCCATTTAATAGTATAGATATTATTGGTTTTTCCCTTCAGTTTTTTCTTGTATTAATTAGATTGTGAGTAAATAATTTGACCATTGTACCGTTTCATTGAGATATGATATAAATATGTATTGAGATTTTTGGGTTCTTAAACACCTTTTTATTCATATAATTAAGAATACATATCTTTTGGATAAATATGAGAGTACATATTGAATTATGAATTAATCATACAACAGCAACGAGAATATCGACATATTCCTGGCGTGCCAAAGTTTACTTGACATCTTCTATTGCAGTCTTTTAGGCCTTTCTCACAGAATCCAAACACACGACAAGTAGCTTCAAGTTCGCCTATATAACACAAAAGAGTAATAATGAATTAACATTTTAAAAGTATCTCAATGTTTAAAGAGAACTTTGGATAAACCAATAAGATTTTAGCGTTCTGGACAATATAGCACTAAAGAAATCAACATGCTACCTGAAACCATAGGAAGAGCGATGAAAGCAAAGACCATCAACAAAGGTAATAGAAGAGACAAAACTTTCTTGGTGGCCATGAGCTGGAGGCTGAAATAGTTCTGAATATCCTTAACAAAACATATTAATTAGAAATGTAAAGTTTAAATTCTTGTGTACTGTGGAATCTAAAAGAGGAGTAACACAAAACTCAATCAAACTATTACTTTCGTTTAGTAAGAAGTATTTGTGAGAATGCTCAAAGATAGATTTGTCATTTTTTGATTAAAATAATGATTTACTAGGAATGAAAGGGATATAAATGTACCTCGCAACTAGAATTTAAATTTATGTAAAGCTTTATTTCTTCGGTGCTGTAAAAACATTATTTTTCTTTGGATTTGAATTTAACATTATATTTTAAAATAAAGATAAAAGAACGATGTATTTTTGATAAAGAGAATGATGTATTCTTCAATGGAAAATCTAACACTTCCGAAAAAAATATCATCTATATGTTCTTTTTAAACTTTAAACTTGTTTTACCTTTGATTATCTTGTATATTATTGTTACACAAAGGGGATTGTTTCACTCTTCTGTGTGTGTGTGCACCTTTATATACATATACATATATAGATATAGATATATACATATACATAATATATATATCTTATATTTTTGTGCTGTTTTTTCCTTAACGAAAAAGAAAAAATCAAATAATAAAATGGATAATTTGTACTTTCTTTTTATAATATAATTTGCTATTTTGGTTATTTTAAATTAAAAGGAAAACCAAGAATAAATAAATAAATAATAGCTTATGATATAAAGCTTGATGCATCTCACATGTTCATTACATGTGTCGGTTGATTGATAAAATTCTAACATGTGTAAATATTATTGTGTTGGTTTGGTTTCTTAATAAAAATAAAAAAAACAATTAAGGGGGAGGGGGAGAATCCAATACTAATTGGATAATTTTTACTTTCCGTTTTCTAATATATTATGTTATTTTGGTTATCCTTAATGAAAAATGGAAAATCAACAAAATAATAATATAAATATAAAATTTACTTTCTTTCTTCAAAGATATGTTAGAGAGCTTGATACATGTCAAAATTATAATTAGCAAAATCAGGATACATGTCAGTTGATTGATAATATTTCTGACATGTGTAAAAAATATTGTGTTGTTTTTTGTTTCTTGATGAAAAAGGAAAACTAATGAAAAGGGAAAAATAAAAAAAAATAAAAAGATAATTTTTACTTTCTTTTTTCTAATATATTGTGTTATTTTGGTTACCCTTAATGAAAAATGGAATATCAACAAAAAATAATAATATAAATATAAATTTTACTTTCTTTCTTCAAGGATATGTTAGAACTTGATATGTGTCAAAATTATAATTTACAAAATCATGATAATGTCAGTCGGTTGATAATATTTCTGACACGTGTAAAAATATTGTGTTGTTTTTGGTTTCTTAATAAAACGAAAACTAATAAAAAGGAAAAAATCAAAAAATAAAATAGATGATTTTTACTTTGTTTTTCTAATATATTGTGTTAGTTTTATTTTCCTTAATGAAAAATGAAAACCAAAAATAATAATAATAATAATAAAATGGATAATTTTAACTTTTATTTTTCTAATATATGTTAGTGATGATGATGGTGATGATATAATGATGATGATGATAATGATGATGATGGTAATGATGATGATGATAGTGATGATGATGGTGATGGTGATGATGATGATAATGATGATTTTGATGATGATTATGATGATGATGGTGATGGTGATGGTGATGGGGTGGTGATTAGTTTTTATTGTATTATGTTAATTATTAGTTAATTGATTTTATTTCTATTTTTATTTATTAATTAAATGGGTAAATACTTTTAACTATTTACTCAGAAAATCAAATAGTTAATGGGTTTACTCAACCCATTTAACTAATTGGGTTTAGGCGTTTAGCCAACATGTCACTCATTTAGCTCTCAACCTACTGGGTAAGGAGTTCGGTTAAGTCAACCCAACCATTTTGACATCTCTAAGTTGAAGCAAAGGAAAACAATTAAAGAACAAATATATTACAGGAAGTATGTTTAGCCCATATCTGAAAGACATCATAACCACCAGTCATCATATCCGTTTTTTTAAACTTCACATAGTGATCAGAAAACAAACAAAATGATCACATTTACAATGTTGTATGTATTTGTCATTTTAGTTTGTTTTTATAATTATTAGTAATATATAAACAATCTCAAAGTGAGAATTGTTTGTCTCAAATAGAAATGGCCAAATGAACATCTTGAGTAAATATGCGTGAGTTTATTGTTGTCAGTCAGTGGATCTTATTGGGAGAATTTCAAAATTACCATTATGTGGTGTACATTTAAAAAAAGACCCTTATAAACTTTATAAACCCTTAATAAAATTATTATAAATCTTTTATAAGACCTTATCAAATTTATCAAGACCTTTAAATATTTATAGCGTTTTATAATACTTCTCATAAAATCTAAAGGGTTTATAAGATTTTATAAAGGGTGTATAAAGGTCTGAAAAAATAGTTATAAGGGTTTATAAGGTTTTACAAAGAGTTTATAAGGTTTTATAAAGCGTTTATAAGAGATTCATAAGAATTTTCTAAAACAACTTTCTTGCCAAAAACTCGATTCTGTATTTAAAAAAATACAAATTCGTAATTTTTTAAAAAGAATTTTTTAATTTTTTTCTGCCAGAAAATTATACAGTAAGTTTTGAGCCAATATTTGATTCTATAATTTTCACTCTAAAAATATATCCATATTTTCTGCCAGATATTTATAAATGTTTATAAGGGATTTATAAATGCTTAATAAGACATGTATAAGGGTTTTCAAATCTGTAATTTTCTGCCAAAATAAAAAAAAACAAATCATTTTTCCCACCAATGAAAAGATCTATGATTTTCCTGCCAGAACTATATCCATAATTTTCATGCAAAAAATAGTTATGAAATTTTTATCAAAATTATTAATCACTATCTGTGTATTTGTTTCAAGTGGTATGACTCATAATGGTATATTTAAAAAGAGAAATTTGTGAATTATGACACACGTAAATTGGAACACTTCTTTTATCCAATTTTGTTGATGAGCTTTTAAATATGTCATTTTGAGGATATGTGTTTTGTTGAAAATCCAAAATTACCCTTACTTTAATAAAACAAAAAAATTAATACAAAGGTAAAAAGTAACATTATAATGGTGGACAACTTAATGATTGGATTAATTATTTTTCCACTACCAGAAACAGTTCTTTGTAGACAAGTTGATTCTGTCTACAAAGGATAAATAGTGAATAAGTTAATTCTCTCTATACAAAAACAATCAAGGGCAAATTAATATCATAAATAGTCAATAACTTAAATATAATATAAGATTGAATTACAAATAGTCAATAACTACTTGATAAAATGTAAAAATGGTATACTAGTTATTTTTGATGAGAGAGAGAGAGAGAGAAAAAGAGAGAGAGAAAAAGAAAGAGAGAGAAAAAGAAAAGAAAAGAAATGTGTGTATGTATGTAAGGGCTTCTCCAATGTACCACTAAAACACCAAATTTGAATGTAAAATCAACTCCTGAAACTAAATCTTGCACCAAAATACCATAATTGGTGTTTTATGAATAGTATTGCACCATATTTTGGTGTGATACTGTTCATAAAACACAAAAAATTATATATTATTTTATTTATATTTATGTGTTAGTAGTAAAATTAATCATTACTCATCAATTGAAACTATATAATTTATATGTTTCTAATTATTATGATAATTTATGGTTATAATTATTCTGATAATTTAGTAAAATATAATTTATTATTTCGTATTTTAATTTATTGATTTTTCTGTTATTGATTGTAATCTTATAATTAATATATAATAGATTATTTTATATGAAATTAGTATTTATTTAACTGTTAGAAATTAAAAAAACTTTTATTTAATAATAAAATAATATAAAATATTAGTTTATAGTAAAATTAAAATTTGGTGTTTGTGGTTGGAGATGAAAAAATAAATTAAACACTAAAACACCAAATTTGGTGTGATTTTTACACCAAATTTGATGTTGTGGTTGGAGTTGCCCTATGATGACAAAATACAAGGAAGAAGCCAAAATATAAATGTAATTTAAGTATTTTAATTATAATGAAAATGAGATAGTTGAAAAAGGTTTTGAAAATGAGATAGTTGAAAAAGGTTTTGAAAATGACATTATATGAAATAAAAATACCAACGATGGCATTGTACAGTAAAACCTCTATAAATTAATAATATCGGGATCAGAAAATTTTATTAATTTAGAGAGGTATTAATTTATTCATAAATTTATAAATTATTAATTTATAGAGAGTTATCCAAATTTCAAAAAATATTTCATAAAAATTTTAAAAAATGAGAATAATATTTCAATATGTTTTAATGTATTTACATATTAGAAAATAATCATTGCATATATAATTTTTAAAATACATTTTGATGCAATTTGAGAAAATAATATCATATAATTTGATGTTTTTAAGAAAAATATAAATAAACTCCCACAAAGTTATAAATTTACTAATAAATTATTAATATTAAAATAACATTTCATTAAAATATTATATATATATACAATATATTTATATGATTATTAATTTATTTTATAAGTGGAACATCTATATACATAGAAATTTCAAAAAAATATTATTTTATTATCTTATCGAAATGGGTCAAATAATATACCGGCCCAATTCGGGAACCGTGATAATTTATTGATTTAGAGAGGTTATTAATTTATCGAGTATTAATTTATGGACGTTAGTAGTTAAAACACACTTTTTAAAATGGACAAAAGAAGATGTTTTTTTTTGCAAACGGTATGACAATGATAGTATTAGTGAAAATTTCGCATCTGATTTTATATATTTCACACGAGTGTAAAAAGATGACAAAATAAAAGCAAAAGTTAATTTACATGGTTTATATTAGTAATATGCTAATTATGTAACTATACTACATAAATTTAAATTAATAATTCGATGTAAAAATAAACTTATTTCTATAATAAATTTTAAATATATCATTAACAATAACTTTTATTTTAATATTTTGATTTAAATTTTATAAACGTGTCCATCGGATGAGTACTAAACTAGTATATATATATACTGCAATTAATACAGCTAATCTTCCAATTTATTGGGCACAATTAAAATGACCAGTTGGTCAAAACCGCAGCGGATATTTCACGAAATGCGTCTATATGGGTGATTAGTTGCCTAGGTAGTTGCATTTTTGAACTAATTTTGTTTTTTGGAATTTGTTTTTTCGAAAAACAGTTGGGCTATCTAAAAAGTTTAACTATTCAGATTTTGATTATTTTTAAAAAAATATATATAGGTAAATATCATTTAGAAATAGTTTAAGAAAGTAGATGATACTCTTGTTAGCGAAATGAGTTATTTGATTTTTTTTTGTCAACTATTTATTAATTTATATACATAGAATCATTATTAATATTTATTAGAAAACTACTAATATTAACTTATCAGTTACTTAGATGTTTCTGAAATATTCATCACCAATATTGTGAAATATCAAAACAGGATTCCTACAATTCTTTTTAGGAAAGAGATAATATTATTTTCATTCACTGATACATCAATATTATTAGAGATATGTTATTTTCTACTACCTGAAATATATGTGGTTATGATGATCAACATCTTGAAACACCGATTTCACGATGCAAATTCTCTTCGACGAATGTTTCTCAATATTCGACAACCTCATGATGTACATGTTTCTTTGCAATACTAATATCTACTATGAATGGTTATGCATGTATGACAAAGAAAACTATTACAACAAAACAAGGAACACAAAAAAAGCAGCAAGAAAAAGCACACATGCAAAACAAGGTAGAAGATCAACAATGAAAAACACCAATTCTAATTTTTCAACTTAGACATTCGCGTGACTGTCGTAGCTTCAAAGACGCCCGAGTTCTCGTTTTTGTTGCCATGAGTTACGCCTATCCAAGGTCCATCCTCAAAAATGCCAGTAATAGTTGTGCCTACAACTTTTCTTAGAACTTTCCCAGTCAAAGAACCTGTGTCTGGCTGCCTTTCCCAAACTTGTGAAAGCTCTAGGAACCGTCTCCTTCGAACTTGAAAAAACCTAACAAACCGCCGCCCATATTTAATACCGAACCCCATCATAGTTTAACACGAAACCAAGCCCAACCACATAGATGTACCGCTCCAAGCCTCGCTAAAAACAAAATCCAAAAAAATGGAAGTGTCACGCCAGATATGAAAACACGCTTGGATCCAAATGCCACAAACCAAGCTCACAACAAAGTCAACCCATCCGCACAAAAGAGCCAAGGTGAATCGGACTAGCCACACACAAAAGAGAAATTAAGTCAAACCTGGGCCTCCAATCTCTAATAGCAAGTACATGATATCGCACATACTGAGGGAAAGGTCTTTAGAATTAATCAATGTTAAATATAATAGTATTGGTGAGATAAAGTGTCTTTAATTTAAGAAAATGTCTTTCTAAAGACATGGTTCTTAACTATTAAAACATTTTTTCATTTTTTGTTTAATGTAAAGACACTTAGCTCAATTGACGGATGTGGATGGTCTAAGACCCCAACAATTGTTAATAAGTTTTTTTTAGTGTTGTAGCAGCTTAATTATCATTTGGTGATGACTATGGTATAACATCCAACTTAATTGTTGACTGATAAGCTGAAAGTCAATGTACGAATCAGCCATTATTTCATAGTTTGAGTATAAATATTTTAAATTATAAAAATTCGGATACATATCTAAGTCCACCTCCAGTTAAAAAATTAATGTTTTGATTATAAAAAATTTGCCAATGGAAATAAAACAAGTGCAAGTAGGATTTATTAAAATGTTCAGAACAGTTTCTTAATTCTCTTAGCACACATCAATAAGAGCAAACTCATCGGTTAGTTTTAATCATTTATTTAATTGTAAAAATGTAAAATATTGAGTTTTAGAAACCCAGATCAATTTTTGGAATTTATTCACTCCATTGGTTAGAACTTGTGAGAGCTTCTAAACCTTCAAATTTAATAAAATTAACTTGTCAATGCTTGAAACTCAAACAACAAATTCCACAACTAGACATACACAAAAAATGATACAAATCACTACTCTATGACAAAGACAATACCTGTCTAGCACATCCCATAGATCGTACCCATTAAAGAAGATCAAAATCAAAACCTGAAAATGAAATGAGAAGAACTGTTATTTTTGTTGACAACAAGCATTAGCATAACGACAATCAAACATTATCATAACCGAACATACCACATGTCCTAATCAAGTTCCTCTTAAATAAAAAGATAATATCAAAGAACAAACATGCATATCATAATCAAGCTTATCTAAGTAACAACTAAAACAAAAAGAATTGAGCGTTTTTACCTTGAATGAAAGCAATGATAGTGACAATGCATATCATTCACCTTGTAAATAATATGACTTGTTCGGGAAAATTGTTGGGTTTTAATACCGAGGATTACAAGGCTTTGATGTTCAAGAATTTTTCAATACTCAAATACCATAGTCTTGTTATCCTCAATGCTGAAACCCACCAAACTTCCCGAACAAGTCATGAAACCTACAAGGAGAATGTCATGCATTGTCCCTATGTTTTGTCATTCACACTTCGATACTTTGAAAAACAAAAACAAATACCACAAACAGAACATGTTCAGAATATATACACTATAAAACCAAAACTGATAGCAAGAATGATCCAAAGTGATTTACTATGAAATCTTACCTCTTGTGTGAGTGCCAAAGTGATTCGAGAAAGAAGTATCCACTGCTTGAGCCTACATCCAAACTGAAAAAGAAGAAAAATATGAAACAAAAGCATTAAAACAGAAACTGAATCATAATAAACATGAATGTGTAAACACACACAATAATGAAATAAACATAATCAACTATTCATTAAACATAAAATGAAACATACATCATCTAATACATTACATAAACTGAAGCATACAAAAGAAAATATAACATTCAACCAGTTAGCATTTCAGTTATGAGTTTTTCCTTTAAAGCCTTTTCCATCTCAGTTAATGGCTCTGTTTTACCAAGAAGACTCTCCAATAGTTTCTGAATATTCAGCTTATCCTTTAGTTCTAAATCCTTCTTCTTAATTTCCCACTTGCTTCGAAACTCTTTAAAAATCTTCCCTTCTTCTTCCACGACTTTTCTTTTCCTTTTTCCCTTGCCTTTAGCCGCCTAAACACCAAACGGACGAGCTTCTTCTTCATCTCCATTGCAGGTTGATGATTGTGTTGCCGTTCGAGATCCATCATCAAACTTTCTTCTTTTACTCTTCCCATGATTGGTTTGTGATGAAGTTAAACACCATTTTTGATTATGCCTAAGCTCTCTCCAACAATGTTCAAGTGTGAACTTGGCACCGTGATCATTCAGATAGATCTCGTTGGCAAGCTTCATCACATCATTTTCATTCTGCCCTGAAGACTTCTGAGCTGTTGCAGCCTCTAAACATCCTACATACTTGCTCACTTGATCATTTATCTTGGCCCATCTTTGCTTACAATGCCCGAACTCTCTCTTCTGCATTCCAGCAAGTTTAGGACTTGCGGCAAAGTAAGCTGCAATCCTTTTCCAAAATGCTTCAGCCTTCTGCTCATTGCCAATTAATGCTCCTTGCTTGTATTCAACCAAGCACTTATCAAGACCACATTTTCTGTTGGAGACCAATTCCTTTGTCCTCTTCTCTCCTCAGGTGGGGTTTTAGTTTGGCTTGGAACAAAAGTAGATGTGGAGAAAGCTTCTGAAGATTGAACACCTAAACTAGGTGAGAAACCTTCTGAAGATCCAACACCTAAACTAGGTGAGTAAGCTTGACTATTGAGCAGGTTTAAAAGATCTGTTTCACTACCAAATGGGTTCGGAGAATCCATCTTAGTTTTGGTTAAGTTAAGAAGCGAAAGAGAATGAAATGAAGACATAACAAAAAGTTTTAAGAAGAAGAGATGGTTGAGGTTTAGCCTCGAAGTTACATGTACAAATATAGAGAATGGTGAAGGGTAGTTGAGGTTTAGATGAAGAAGAAAAAGTTTACGTGTTAATGTTAGTTGTGTTTAAGATTATTAGCAATAAATGTAATCACCAACCAACAAGCATTTATCATAAACTGAGCAAGCATTTACCAGTACTTCACAAGTCTATCAATGCCATTGTCAACCAACCAAGCAAGCATTTACCACTACTACACAAGTCTATGATGCGAAACTGTTACATAAACTAAGCAAAGAAAGACAAGAAACTATCACATTAATCCTTAAAGTTTACCTTAATTAATTGGTGAAACCTTTTGCTTGCTCCACTTCCCATTTATCCAATGAATCTGAACAAGAAAAAAAGACAAAGAAGAAAGTCTCAAAATAAAATAGATAAAATCAAATTCAAACAACCAATATTCCATTGATCCAAAACTATCAATGGAATCTAACAATTAAATCCGAAACAATGTACCACTAAATCTACAAATGTAACTAGCTCCAAATACTTATATCAAACGATTAATCCGAAACATTATACCAAAATATTAACATATATACAAAAGGTTATCCGAAACTATCAATGAAAATCAAACTAGTAATGTCTAGTTTCATCTTCAATGAACCCTTAATAAACAAATACATAGTGAAATCGTGAGTCTAATTTGGCTAATAGCAAAGATCTGGTATTTAAAAACAAGAACCCTAATTTTATGTCAACAAACCTAAAATTTCAAATCTAATTGCCTCTGAATCAAGAGATTCATAGTGGCCTCACGAGTAAAGAGAGAAAAACTCAAACAAAAAGCTCCTAATACCTGAGAATTCAAAACAGAAGAAGAGATAAATCGAGAGACTTCATTGGCTGGGAAGAAGAAGGAAAGCTTCGCACGAAGAAACGAATAGAAAATGAGAAAGAGAAAGAAATCGAGATAAGATAAAAATTTTATCAAAAAAAAAAACAGATTTTCACCCTCTTAGATATCGCTTCCAAAGTTGCTAAAGATAAAAACGGCTCTAATTTTTTTTTAATCAACTTTAATTAATTTTAATTAATTTAATTATATTTTTAAGATAGAAACTGTTTTTAGGTGCTCTAATATTACATAGTGGTTCATGTAACTAGGTATGAAAAGCCTTTTGGTACGAAGGAGGTCCAGGTCCATATCCAGACACAGGCCCAATAAATATAGCTATTGAGCAAGCGAGAGACATAGTTTGCATCAACAGAACGAAAAACAGAAAAAGAAACGAACCAAGATGACAACAAAAATTTCTTCTGAGAGGGAAACATAATTTTTTTTTTAAGGAAATTGCAATTTCACGAGATTGAAAAAAAAATTCATGAATTCCAATTCAGAAGAGCTCTTTAATTTTTCTCGAAGAAATTCTTGTTTCTTCTTCTTTGGTTCGGGGAATTTTGGTAAAACCATAGAAAAAAAAAATTTGATTGTGATTGCCCCAAGTTTTTTTTTTCTTCTGTGCCTTAATTTCTGCGTTTGCGTTTTCATACGGTCAATTTCAGGTACTTCTCTTTTGTTCATTTTTCTTTCAAAAACCCTAACGTCTAGCTTTGTGATTTCAAAAACCCTAACGTTTACGTTTCAATTTTGTGATTTCCCTAACGTGTGAGTCTTTTTAGAGGGTTTTTGAATAGAAATGATCAAAATTCGTTTTTGTAATTCTTCAAAATGTGCCATTTTTTGTTGTTCATTAGCTTAAGTTTGATCATTACAAGTTTTTTGGTTCGTGTTTATGTTTTTGGCTATAAATATTTTAATCTTTGTGAAAATCAGACTCGTTGCTATTTCTATATGTAGCTCTTTGTTGTGTTAATGTAAACTTTATATTCTGAAGTTTGTGTGAATATAGTTAAGGAGAGCATTGTGCGAAACAAACAGTTTATGTTTAGACTTAAACCTTCTATAGTATTGTTGTTTAGAGTGATGTAAATACTGAAACAAGTTTTTGTCTTGTGATTATATTCTATTCTGGTTAGATATTGAATTTAAAGTGTGTTTCAGGATATTGTTCTAGTGAAATTTGAGGTTGAATCCATGGGAGGAGTTATTGATAGTGGAGGTGGTATTGGTATTAAATTATCTCCTCGTAGAGTAGCAATTGAGAAGGTTCAAGTGGAGCTAAGGTATTTATATTTCTTTCCGTGTGTTGAATGTTCTATATGTTTAGTTGCTAATCGTTTCTATCAACGAATAAATGAACAGGCAGGAGTATGATGTCCGTGAGCAAAGGAGTAGAAAATTGGAGTTCCTGGAGAAAGTATGAAAAATTATTTCCCTATTTATGTTTTCTCTTTTGAGAAATTTATTTTGATGAGCATTTGTTATTCTATCTACTCTAGGGTGGAAGTCCATTGGATTTCAAGTTTGGTAATGCAATTTTGCATAGCGTGCAATCTATTCTACTCATAGATAAACACATAGATCATTTCGTAGAGGTATTTTTCTCTTTTTCGCATTCCCGTTAGATATTTCTAGATATAATGGATCAGCTCATGATTATTTCCCTTATTTACCACAGTGAAGTCAAAGATAGTTTTCCCCGGGCCGCTTCACAACATAGGGATTCCGTGGAAAATAGTGGTAGACCTGGCGTTTCTATAGTTTCTGAGCCCAATACAGCGGATATTCTTCTACTTTTTGAGGCTGAAAATAAGTCACTTGAAAGAGAAAAAATCTCAAAATATCTTAATAAGAGAAGTAGAGCTTCTGAATCGGAGCAATCTTTCAAATCGAACAACTTTCAGAATACTAAGGAAACAGAAGATTCTGCCATTTTTCGCCCGTATGCTCGTAGAAACAGATCGAAGATAAATCGCGATTCAGCTCGGTCAGGTTCTACGGAGTTAGGTCAGAATCGTGGTGTTCTTGCTACGCCGCTCTCAATTCACAGAGAATCTGTGGATGTAAAGGGTTCCGATTCCGAAGCAGGCAATCATAGACATACATCTTCTGGATCTTGTCCAAGCTCTGCAACATCCAATGGTAATACCGTATCAAACTATGCAATCCCAAGCAACTTGTTGAAGACAGATGATGAGGGACTGGTTGTACGAGAGAGCACTGCTACAACAAAAAAGGGTTCAGTAAAAGAGAAAGTAGATATTATGCATAAGAAAAGTCCTGCAGATGTGGCTTCCAGAGAGCCTGGTCTTACTGGGGTGAACGCACATGCTGTCTCTGCTAGTACAGTAGCCGATTCTCTCAGTGTTGTAATGAAAGGTAGCCAGGAAACTAACTCCACTCAAGCGAATGGCCTTAGAGATCCTAGAGGAGAGAAAGAGAGCTTCATAGATAGTGTGACTGTAGGGGAAAAAGTGTTAGAACAAGATTCCTCTCAGGCTAACAATGTTGAAGTAGATGTAGATACTAAAATAGATCTCCATAAATTGGACCAATCTAACTCCATCAGAACCCCTATGCAGAGTATTTCAAGAGTAGAGGGGATATTGAATCCTACCATTGGTGAAATGGCAAATGAAAGTAGGGAGGATGAGGCTGGTGACTCTACCATCATTATGAGAGAGCAAAGTTCTGGGCATCAAAGCTATATACAATCACGCAAAATTGAAAATCAAGATCATAGAAGTACAGTTGAGCTGCATAATGAAAAGACGTGTTCTGAAACTGCGAGAAAACAACAAGATTATTTGGATATACCGCAAAGGGACATGAAAGTTAGTAGTGTATTGGCTGAAACTTCCGAAAGCCCTCTGTGCCCTAGAAAGTCTCAGGCAGCTGCAGAAACAAGTATTTTAATAAATAGTGAAACCTTATTGTCAGGACTTGGCGTTACAGAAGTAGATCTTCAACATAGTTTAGACAATGGCTTAAGAAAGGTAGAAACTCTCAAGGAAGACTCGATCCTTGAGGAGGCCCAAATTATAAAGGTTCTCTTTTTCAACTTTCCTTGGTGATCTTAACCTGTCAAGCTTTGGAAAAAGTTTTTGTTACTTTTCTGTTCATAGTCTTTATGTCTGACATACTACACTAACAGGAAAAAAGAAAGAGGATTGCCGAGTTATCTTTTGGTACCATACCAGTGGAGGTTCATTCGAGATCTCAATGGGATTTTGTCCTTGAAGAAATGGCATGGCTGGCAAATGATTTTACACAGGTTTGGTATAGATAATCAGCTTTTTGATCTGATTTTTATCTACTTAAATGAATTTTTAGCATGTTATGGATTGTCATGCTTTTTATTACTAAGTGTACGGTAATTCCATTACAAATGCTGCCAGCCTTTCTGTTACTGGAACGGGGGTTTTCACCTAGTCAATGTATTGCATTTCTGATTAACTTCACTTTTACTTCTAGGAGCGTGTATGGAAGATGACTGCTGCTATGCAGATTTGCCATCGAGCTGCTTTTGCCTCTCAGCTGAAACTTGTGGAACGAATTCAGCAGAAAAAGCTTAAATGCTTAGCTTCAACCCTAGCAATTGCTGTCTTGCAGTTCTGGAATTCCGTGGAGGTTCCTAAGGAGCTTGAGAAGACAAGCATGGTAACTGATAAGGTATCTAACTACCTCACATATATGGTGCTTGTCATTTTTTCCGGAAATGATGTTCATATTGTTTTTAAACTTTCTTTTCAATGGACACACACACACATATATGTATCTACATGTTTGGTTGAAAGAATTGGCACATTACAAAATGGTGGAACCATATTTTATGTTTGTGACCTTACAGTAAGCTTGACACACTATTATATTATATATATATATATATATTTTATGTATACATATATTTTTTTCTTCTCTGACTGCGATGCTGGACCACACTGATTTTCTTGAAATAGTCCCCCATTATTAAGTCGAAGAGCTCTCTCTGGTTTTGTTGCTATTTTTTAGTCTTTTGATTTATAGCTAATACTGTGTTCAGATGCAGGAGACAATGAATGAATTGAAGTGTGATGCTGGCAAAAAATGTTCAGCTTTTGGTGTCACAGATTATGCACGCAGATTTCTGAAGTTTGCCAAATCTTCTAGCCCCCATATTCAAGAAGCAGCATTGTCGACACTTGACACTATGTGTGACCCTGGCATATTGGAGACATCTTGGGATTATCGGCTTACAAAAGTATGAACTAGTCATTTTGTCTTTTCTGCACCCTTTCAGTTGAAGTGTTGTGGATAACTCTAGAACGTTGCAAACTGATCTTTTTAATGTGCAGGAAAGCTTATTTTATTCAGTTCCATCTGGTGCAATGGAGGCCTATCGAAGGTCCATTGAATCTCATCTTCTCTCGTGTGAGGTATGTGAGAGTATAAAGTGCTATGAGCTTTCATGCCACGACCTTAATTGGTTGTATATTTTTAAATTTTTGAAGATACTTAAAAGCATTTTCCATCTCAGAGCATGCAGGAGGAGGTTGAGACATTAGCCTATGATCCCGCAGAAGGTATGCAGAATATATTTGGTTGATCTCCACATACTGGATAGATGTTGACTGATATTCATTTTCAACTGTAGATACAGAATGCAATGGTTATGACGATGATGAAGAAGAAACAAGTACCTATTATCTGCCTGGAGCTCTTGAACGTAGCAAATCATTTAAGTTAACCCACAAGAAAAAGAAGAACTCGATGAAATATCATTCTGCCCGGTCATATGATATTGGAGCTGATTTACCTTATGGTAGCTACACTAGTGGCTCCAATGCATTGATGGGAAAAAGACCCTCCTGTAATCTCAATGTTGGTTCATTTCCAATAAAGCGAATGCGTACTCCTTCGAGGCGGAGAGTTGTGAGCTCTTTTGTCTGTGGCACTGTTGGAAGTTTACCTGTGCCCTCAAAGACAGATGCCTCTAGTGGGGACACTAGTTCTTTTCAGGATGACCAAATTAGTTTAAATGGTGGTTCTGCAGTTCAGAAGGGCACAGAGGGTGAATCTAGTGGAAATTTTGAGAGACAACTACCTTATGACATGGCTGAAACATCAGGAAAACCTAAAAATAAGAAGGTTCATCGGGTTTGCATTATGTTTCACTTTCAACATCTGGTTTGGTTTTATTGGAAAATTATTGTTGTTGCTTCTGGCATTGCAAGATAATATACAATTATCATTTGTTGCAGGGCTCTGCCCATGAACAAGCCTGGCATCTTGACTCAATGGTCCGTGGTGAACAGGTAATATTGCTGATAAAAGATTTTGAAATGTCAACAAATTTTTTTGTTATGTCGCAGAAGTTTGTTTAGTGGTTTGTGGTGCATGACTTGCTTCTTGAAATGACAAATGTTCTATATATTTAGGTGGTTGATGCTTGTGAGAGTATTATTACTTGACATGGGCAGTTTTATGCAACTGTTATGTTGAAGAAATGATATACTTTCTGGAGAATCCTAATACTTTTTTTTTTTCAGGACCACTGGAAGAAGCGTCCAGAGAATCATTTCAATATAAATGGTATCATTCAAGTATCCTCTTTGAACTTTTTGGAACATGGCTGCATGAGTTAGTTTTTTAGCAGTCAGGTTCAACCGGGGATAGCCTAAGCTTTACAAATATGTTTTATGAATTGAACTTAGTTTGTAACTAGAGTATCACTACTTCAGGAATAATCATTGTTGCACAATTCGTTTTCCACTGAATAAAACCTACACAATATTAATCATGATACTCCAAAGTGAAAGTATTGATATGGAATTAATTCAACTGTTTCTGGAAATGTTATATTGGCATCTACCCCTCTTTTAGTCATCATTTTTCTTCTTACAAAGATGTATATGAAATTTATCTCAGTGACATTGTTTATCTGTATTTTGTAAGGTCTGTATGGTCCACATACTGTAAAGAAGCAAAAGACTGCCAAGCAATCAATGGAGAATAATTTTGACACTGCTATTCCTTCACCAGCAGCGTCTCAGATGAGCAATATCTCCAACCCCAACAAATATATTAATGTTTTTGTAGGTAGAGACAGAGGCAGAAAAATTAAAGGCTTGAAGGTATATGCTCTGGTGATTTGTTCATTTATTTACCATCATTTTTGTTTTAAAATATGTCTTGAAATTAGAAATTTTATTTATGCAGATTTCTTCTGGCCAAGAAGGATGTGAAAATCCATGGTCACTATTTGAGGATCAGGTTTATATTTCTTATATTTGCTTACCATATAAATATTCTAAGCCTCGTTGTGAAATATCTGAACTACCTTTTCCACCATTAGGCGCTTGTTGTCTTGGTGCATGACATGGGCCCTAACTGGGAGCTCATTAGTGATGCTATGAACAACATTCTTAAAATTAAGGTAAGGGTGTGCTGTTATCAAGTTTCTTGAGACGTTATAGTGCTGAATAATCTAGTGAATAATGTGTTCTTTGTTCTTGTTAATGACTTTACTTGGTTTTGTTGTGCAACCTATTGTATGCTTGATTTATAGTAAGCCATTGGGCTGGGATACGTTATTTCACTTATTCATTGTATTGGAATCGTTGTTTGGGTATTGAGTTTTCTTTTGTTGATTCTCATTCTTACCTCTACAGTGTATATATCGTAAGAAAAGTGAGTGCAAGGAGCGGCATAAGATCCTAATGAATAAAAGTGGTGATGATGGGGCTGATTGTGCTGAAGACTCGGGAAATTCTCAGTCTTATCCATCCACTTTGCCCGGCATCCCCAAGGTTTTCATATTACATTAGATACTTAATTAAAGCTTCATGTGTGTTTAGTTTAACCTGTGTTTTCTCTGTAATTTTTTATTATATTCAGGGAAGTGCGAGAAAGCTGTTTCAACATTTGCAAGGGCCACTGGAAGAAGATACACTGAAGTCCCATTTTGAGACGATTTGTTTGATTGGGAAGATGTTCCAACATAGAAAGGTACAGGTCTGTTCACCCACTGGTTACTTTTTCCAAACTTGTTACAGAAAACTAGTAGTATCACCCGTGTTTTTCTACTTTCAACCATTGCCTGACCACAATTTTATTTTCTCCTGTAAACCAGTGTGTAAGTAGATACTATGGTGGATGCTGTCGGTAAAATTATATTTCTGGAGTCCTTCACTGGAAAATATTTTTAGGGTGTTTGTAGAATAAATGTAAAATTTATTGTTCCCGAGAGTGCCTTCAGTGCTCTTTTTGGTTTCTGGTTCACTAAATTCAGCATGTCACATGTTCTTTGAGAGAGACATGTTTCTCTTGCTCTTTCTTCATTTAGAATTTTTGCTGAGAAAGGCAGAAGTCGAATCACTTTTACTTGACATAACAGTTTACATCTTTCAGTACATGGATGAAATGTTTTCTAGTATTCTAGAATATTTAGGGCCATTGAAACTCCAAAGACCCTGATTCCGTTTCTCATTGCTGTTTCTGTATGTTTGGTGTAACTTTTTCTATCGTCAAGAATGATGGTCGGGATCCCAAGCAGATCGTACCAGTTCACAATTCTCAAGTTATGGATCTTTCTCATATATTCCCGAATAATCTGAATGGAAGTATCCTCACGTAAGTTTTGGGTTTTCTTAAGATTTATATATCTCTTGGTTACTATATTTTTCACAATTCTAATTGGTTGCTACTCTCCGGATGAAGGCCCCTTGATCTCTGTGATGCCTCAACTTCAGAGCAAGATATATTTTCACTTGAACCACTGTTAAACCAGGGAACGCCAGTACTTCCTGCACCTGAAGCAATTCCGTCAATAACTGGATCATCTGGTGTAGTCTGTGGCAAAAACTTGTCGACCACATCTGGCCCTACCGATGCTTCCTCAAGGTAGACTTTATCTGTGCATCTCATCATAAATTACAAGGTTTTTTTCGTTGCTGATTGAATTTTTTTCCTTTGTTGTATGATAGATTCAATATTCCGAAAGGATCTTTTCCATTGGATGAAAAACACAGAAGCCAACAGTATAACCAGATGTTACTCGGTAGAAACCTGCAGCAGCCTACTTTACCAACTCCTGGAGCTGCCTCAGGACCTGACCTTGGACATCAACTACCTGGTGGAAATGCTATGAGTGTAAATGGAATCAATAGGAGCACACCGTTGTCAAGGCCTGGTATACAAGGTGTGGGCTCATTAGCACTGCCAAACACTGGTAGCATCATTTCTTCTGGCATGGGAGGAATTACAAGTTCTGGAAATTTTAACTCTGTAGGGAGTACTCCCCAAGAAAACTCCATGTTGAGGCCACGTGGAGCTATGCAGCATATGATGCGGGTAAGCTTTTTCTTTTTCTTTGTGACTTTAGCTTATATGTCTAATGAATATATAGCTGGCTCCTTGTTTAAATTTTCGCCGTTCAGCTCTTCTGATTTGATCTTATAGTAGTGGTCGATTTTCATTTTTGAGCCTGTTTAATAAGTATGTGAGCAATTTATCTGATTATCAGTGACTTTTAGATGCAGGTTACCAACCAAACAACTCCCCCTGTACAGGCCTATCCAGGTCATCTTTCCCAGCAGCAGCAGCTGTCCCAACAGTCACATGCTCTTGGGAATACTCATCTCCAGAGTCCAACCCTTGCAGCTGGGACTCAGCAGCAAGCATATGCTATCCGTCAAAAACAAATACACCAACGCTTATTGCAGCAGCAGAAACAGCAGTTTCCAGCATCTGGTGCTATGGCTTCACATGTACAATCACAACATCAAATGCCTGCAGCATCTTCTTCTCTACAAAACAGTCCTCAAACGCAACCACTTGTTCCTTCTCAACCATTATCGATGCCTCTGTCGTCAACCTCTCCTAATATGACAGCAATTGCGCAGCAGCAGCCTCAAAAACCGCTGTTACCGGTTCATGGTCTGGGTAAGAATCCTCAGTCTGGTGTCTCTGGAGTAACCAATCAAGCTGGAAAACAGCAGCAGAGACTACTCCAGCTGCAATCTGGAAGACAACATCCACCCTCGCGGCAACCAACTCAAGTTCAGCAGCAGAATAAACTCTTGAAAGGAATGGAAAGAGGAAAAATTATGCATCAGGGCATTTCTGTTGATCCCTCGCACCTGAATGGTTCTACTATGTCCCAGGGAATACAGGGTACTGAGAAAGTTGAGGCGACAGTTCAAGCTGTGCCTGGTCAGCCATCTATCCCAATGGGAGCTGTGAGCTTGTATCCACAGTCTAAACCATTATGTTCTCCACATTCTTCTAGTACTTCCCAACAACAGCCAAAAGCATTTCCTGGTGCTTTATCTCCTTCTTCCCGACAACATCAACATAGGCAGCTACATTCAGATAATAGCAACCAAGGTGAGAAAGCAGCAGAGGTACAAGGTAACATCTTGCCTACCTCTAGTCCGTCTGTTACACCAGCAGTTGCGCAACCAAACCACCAACGTTTGCTGCTACACCAAAAGCAGGGCAATCAAGTGCAACCAACATCTCATATAACCATTCATCAAAATCATGAATTATCAAAAATGTCTCAGGCTGAACATTCCCCACGCAATCCACAGTCTGTTGTCGCCAATAACACCCAAACGGCTAGTGTGGGTACAACAAAGGGTGTGCCTAAGGCAGATATTAATTTGGTAAGCATGGCTGCAGTTGTTTCTACTGCTGTCAGTTCTCCTCCAAAAGAATTAAGCTTACCATCAGTTGACACCTCTGAGCAGAATAGTGTCGCCAAAGTAAGTAGTTGTATAACAAATTCAAGTGGGAGCGATCCAGTGACAAAAATGAGGCAAGGATTAGATCTTTCACCTGATGGCTATAAGGTTGGGACAGAAGGACAACAGCAACAGCTACAACAATCTCCACCTTTAATGCATAGGCAACCACAGTTATCAGAACAACTGCTTGTTCAAAATCGAAAACATATTCCTTCTGAAAAACAGCAGCAGCCTTATCTAAAGACGCTGGATTTAGAATCAGTCCATGAAAATTCATCTTCCAGGTCTCCAGACACAAAGATGGAATGAGAGCGAAAATTTATGAGCATAGAAGCACGAGCAGTGGTAGATTCTGCATTGACATATGATCCCTTACCGACAACACTGTACAGGTTCTAATTGGTCAAATCCCTCTGTCATATCCTGATCTTATATCTTGCGTTGATAAAAGACGCTAACTTAGAAAACTTTATGCTCAACTCTGCAGATGGTGTTTGCTAATCCGGAAAATTCAGTGCAGATGATAGGAGACGATGTGGATGATTTATGCTCTGCTCTTTTGCCTCTTTTTCAACACCGTGAATGTATCTGACGAGCCAACTATATATATATATATATTCTTCCATATTCAAACCTTTTAGAAATCATGCATCATAGTTGTGAATCTCCTTGTTTTGGTTTGGAAGAGTAGAAAGGTTAAGTGATGTACATGCATTCACTTTTTGCTGCTCCATTTTTTGGGTGTATGTCTCATGAGCCTTTTATTTTATTTTATCTTAGTATATTTTGATCTACCTTCACTGTGGGTATTATATTAGCTTTAATGTAACCATCTGTTTGTTTTTACATTAGTGGAAATTTGGTGAAACAGTAAAAAGATTTCATTGGTAATGTAAAAGGAACAAGATTTATTAGATTTTGTGTTATTCTCTTTGCTATGTTGCAATTCTGAAACTTGATTCAGTGATTGTAGATGGGTCTATCCCAAAGGCCATTGTAGATGGGTCTATCCCAAAGGCCATTGTAATGAGTTTATGTTAGAAATAGGATAAGTTTGAATCAGGTCTAAGGTAGGGGATACCATAAAATTTCGCACTATGTATTTTGAGTGCCATTACTCTTTGATTGTAACACTAGATATGATGAGGTAATAGAAGTGATGTATGTCCTGGAACAACCTAGGATGGTAAAATTTGTGATAATCATTAATCCAATACTAGGCAACCATAGTTCCAAATTGATTCAGCTTTCCTCTTGTATGTATGCATGTTAAGGTTAAGGCTTATCAAAAATTATAAATGTAAGTGGTGGTTAATTAACCGTAACTATAATAATTGTACCATGGTATGTCTAGTTCTATGTGATTATGTATAATTAATTGCACATTTTATATAAATCCAAAACTTCAATATTATGCGACATACCCTGTCTTTTCAAATTACTATTGAGTTGAGAATATTTAATTGTCCAATGGAAAAATTCCAAATCCCCCCTCTCTCAGCCCTGTTTTTAAAATAAGGTTATTAAGTTATAAATACATAGATAAAAATAAATTGTGCTAGTGATTTTTTCACCAATTAGTTCTCTGTGCTCTCATCATTTTATATATAAAATATGCTAATCATAATTTAATTTTGGGAAATTTGCCATGTTATCTAATCTCTATTTCTAACTATCTTTTATTATTCATCATTTTGATAATACCTCTATATTCTTAATTTAAAAAACTAAATTTGTTTTAAACACCAACTGATTAATTTTTTTTTAAACTCCACCGATAGATGTATTCAATATATACATGTTATCTAATCTCTATTTCTAACTATCTTTTATTATTCATCATTTTGATAATACCTCTATATTCTTAATTTAAAAAAAAAATTGTTTTAAACACCACCGGATTAAATTTGTTTTAAACTCCACCGATAGATGTATTCAATATATACATAATATATCTTGTCTTATACCAGTTATACTATTTGTACTACTGGTTCATTTAGTTATACCATTTGTACCCAGTCGCACACTTATTGACATTATGTACAGCTAGTCACATTGTATCTCGAGTTGTAATAATTATACCATAAATATCATATTCGAACCTTAGCCGTGCGGAGATAAATAGACGTATGCTAAACGTTCAAACCACTAAACTACCGCCTTTATTTCTCATTTAATTAATGGCACAATCATCATTTTGAGAGAAACTGGTGAGATTATTTTATCATTAATAAGAGTAATTGAGAAATTTTATTCACTCATGCCAACATCAGTTTGGATTTTAATGACTTGAAATTTGAAATCAGTAAACTAACTATATTAATTCAATTGTTTTATTTTTCATTCTGTTTCAATGTATAACATATTTTAGAAAATATCTTTTAGAATATAAGATATTTTTCAAATTTCAATGCAATTTTTACTTTATTTAATTGTAAAATATATATATATTTTTGTTAATTACAATACAATGTTTTCAATGAAAGTGAATACCTTTTATCCTTTTTATTATTTAAGATGGAAAAGTTAGTTTTCTAAAAAACTGATGCTTGTAAACAAATAAAGTAAGGAGACAATCGAAACAACCCAGAAGAATCTTTATGAAAATAAAAACGAGTGTTGAAGTTCAGACATTTGCCTGATTGCCAGGAACTATGATAAACATGTTTTTTAGTTAGCTGAATTATTCTACTTGCTACTTTCCATCAAAATAATAGTTGTTTCTTACAAAACACACACCGATATCGGTTGGGTTTTTAATGAATTGAAAATTGAAATCAGTAAACACACGACATTAATTCAATTGTTTTATTAATACCTCTATTTCAATATATAACATATTTTAAAGAAAATTTTATGTTTTAAAATATAAGCTGTTTCTCAAATCTGAATACAACTTTTATTCTATTTAATAATAAATACATATTTAAAATATTTTTTCATATTAAAAAATAATATTTTATATGAAAGTGAACATCTTTTTACCTTTTTTATTTTTTAAGAAGGAAAATTTAATTTTCTGAAAAATGATGCTCTTAGCCCAAACATATTATACAAATTCCAAAATACAAATTCTTATACTCAGTTTAAAAACAAATGGACCTCTTCAAATCAGTTCTCTCCAATTAAGATCACCAACAATCCCATTCTGTTACAGGGTGTTATAATACCATGCTTCATGTTTTATTATGCTTTCCAATTTAATCTAAACTTTGATTAAATTGATGGTTTATTTCTTATTTTGACTGGTCATGTGTTAGACCAAAGAATCACACTATTTGTACATTGTTTCATTATTCAGAATGGTTATAAATTTCTAGAAATATTCTTATTCACTCTACCTTCTCTCTATTATGTTCATCATTAATCTGTCATCATCATCTGTTCTTCGTGATAATATTTCTTCTACTGAAGTTATCTCCTAGGCCTTTGATACTCATTCTTCGATCTTCTGAGGAAGATCCGAGTCTAAAATTTATCTTTCTAACAACACCCATAACAGATTCACCAATTGATAACCCCACATCTTCTTCTTCTTCTTCATCTTCATGGAACTTCAACAATCTAATCAAAACCTTAGCAACAAAATCTGAATCAGTAATGGGATCCTATCTGATATTGAAGGCTTAGATATCAAAACTCTGATTGATTCATTGATAAAAGACCTTGGCATTATAGCCTTACAGGAGAGGACTTACCAACTAACTCCTAAAGATGCTATATAATAATAGATCAACTACATCACTAACACACAACTCTGTTTCCACGTAAACACTTACTGAAAACTAGGACTCTTAAAGACTCAATAACAAACCAACTAAGACACGACTTCATCATACTTCTTCCACTCTGTTTCCTGTCTTAATTAATGGAAATAAAAGGGTTCATGAGATTTATGAGGAGATTGTTCCTATATAAGTTGATGATGAGAGTTTTTGGAGAAGGTATTTTTTATAGAGTTTATAAACTTGGGAAAGTTGAAGAAGCTAGAGTTAAGCTTTTGAATAAAGTTATTTCTCGTGAAGATGATGAAGATTTGATTTGGGATGTTGGTGATGATGAAGGACATGAAAATGTGTTATTGGTGGATGAGAAGGTAAAGAAAGTAAATACATTTCTTCATAAAGTTAGATTTACAAATAGTTTGTAAATTTGTATACTTTGGTCCAGTGTGAAAAACTCGAATGTGTATAGTATACAGTTGTTTCAGGAAAACTCAATTGAATAAGTTAAGTAAATGTTATGTGAACATAATACTCCATTATGGTATAAGCTATTGTTTGGTTGGCTAAGTTAGTATATTTGCACTTTTGATTACATCTTGTATGTTTCGAAATATACAACAAGAATAGCTAATCTTTGGTGGAGTAGCGACTATGAATGTAGAAGATTTTCCATGTTCCCTGCATATAAATTGAAAGCAAAACTTCAAACTTCTGTGAAGCTATTCCCATTTGTTTTCTCTATCTCTGTCTATGTACTTACCACTGCAGTCTGTTGCAAGAGAAAACATGGTTCATTCTCTAATGAGAAACCCAATCACAAGCTGAAACATTTGTTAGAATCAGGAACCCTCTATTTAGTAACGAAGAATCAAATCAAATCTAATATAAATGAAAGTATAAACCTGAAGTGGAAGAGTTATCAAGCCACCACAACAAACTCCTGCAAGGAAACATTCTAGATATATTCCCTGTAAAAAGCTACATGTAGGATAGGTTTCGTTAAACCATTTGGCTCAATATCAATTTTGCAACATACTTGCAAGAGCCCCGGAGAAGAATGTTGTTGGATTCCTTATTCCTAGTGAAAATCTTTCCACTGCAATTAAATGTGACAGAAGAGTGAGAATTTTTCCTCTGCAACTCGAGCAAATTTCTCATATGCCCCTAGGGGCACACAAAAAATCCCATATGACTCTCTCGGTAAAATGATATTTTTATCCTTAATGAAATTATAAAATCGACTAAATAAGTATATCTATATATATAATTGTAAATGATATAAAAAATACGGTAAGTCAATGGTTCCAACTTTCCGTGCGCTTCCACATGATCAGGGTTCGAATATGGGATTCGTGGTATGAATGTTACAAGTAGATATATATCGTAGATATAATATATAGTTATACCCAACGTCTGGTACGAATGTTGTACGACTGGTACAACTGGGATATAGTGTGGGTACCTATGAGTTTAAAACAATTTTAAATAAAAATGAAGTGTAGTTTCATTATTTAACAATGAAGTATAAAGATTGAAAGGTAATTCTTATATGTCCTAAGAGCAATTGAGAAATTGATCCCTGAGATTCAATGTGACAGAAAATATAGTCATTTCATCACTTCTACAAAATCTTACCATTACAATGAACTCGCGGCTTACCAAAACCTGAGAGGTTTCCCTACTTTTGGACCGCCTGAGTAATGTTCATCGCTTTCTCTTTACCTATACCGAGCTTTTCATAAAAAAAACCTGGCAAAATGTAGTAAAGAAAAAATCAGCTTTTGGGATACATATCTCAACTTGAAAAATAACACTAATGGCTTTTACCAAAACCTTTGAACAAACATCAATGAATAAAGCTTTTAATTATTTCATTGCCAGGAAAAAAACACCAATGAATAAAGCTTATGATTATGACCCTTAAACATTAGGGCTATGTTTTTTAACCAGAGATATTGTTTTTACCAGTAAACCCATGAAACCGTAGACATTATATAAGGCACATTCCTAGAGAAAGACTCTGCAAAAGATTGCCATGTCCCATCCAAAGTTACATTCGAGCCAATGTTATCCCAACCTAACAATTTTACATTTAGAACAAACTTCAAAGCATTTAAAATGAAGCAGAATCTGAAATGGTAAATAAGAAGATGAACCAAAAGTACCGGTCTAAAGCAACCAAAAACCATTAGCCCAAACCCGGCTGCCATTGGCAACCAAAAGTAAACCCATCTGCAAAAAGAAAGAAAAAACCATTGGAGCTAAATTATCCTTTATAAACATACAATCTAATTCATAAGTTCAATAACCATTATCCGGGTGCATTTACTGGAATTATGAATCTCTTTCCAAAAGCTTTGAAAGTAAAGCCTTCTGACGATGATGAAACTTTGGCTGTACTCTTAACCTCCTCAAGTGGCGAACCACTAGAGCTCTTCAAGGTTACACATATTACAATAATAATTAGAGCCAATCCTAACCCCAAACCTGTTAGAATTCAATTTTAGACATGAATATTGTCAAAATTTATGTTAGTTTGAATAGGAAATAAAGGTTTATAAGTGAATATCTTATATAAATTATAAAGTTAAAAACATGAGAATTTTGACTAAGAGTCATACAAAACCAAGTCAAATGTTGACTGGTCTTCTATCTCAATGATTATAATATATTATTGAGATAAATGCATATCTAGTCATAATAGCTAAGATAATAACCACATGTCAAGCCATATTGGCTGAGATTATAATAGTAGATCAAACCATAATGTCTGAAATCACAACTGCTACTCCTTGGATAAACCCAAAATCCTAATCTGTAAACTCTATACCCTAAACCCTAACCCTAAACACATTGGAAATAACTTGTGTCTTGCTTACCTTTTTTAAATCTTGAACCCAAGAATAACATAAAATGTGTCTTGCTTACCTTGTTTTGTATCTCAACTAGATGACATGCTTCCTCTGTAATTGTGAGTCATAATATTCTTACTCTTAAACCCTAAACCCTAAACCTAAACTTTAAATCCTAAACTCTAATCTCTAAACCCTAAACTCTTAATCTTATACCGTAAACTCTAAACTCTTAATCTTATACCGTAAAAGCAACGTTTTTTTACATTTTATAACAAGTTCTAAAATGGTTGTGTAGATCACACAAAAACCATCGATCTCTTCACTCCCTCTTTTTCTTTTATCTCTTGTTTTTCTTTTGAGAGTATAACACAAAAAAATTCATTAAATTATGTTCTTGAGTTGTGCAAAACAGAATGTTTTCAGTTGTATCCTGGGATTTAGAACGTTATTCAACCGTCACACTAAATGCTGTTTTCAGAATTAACGAAAGAGTGTCTCGCCTCTGAAAAGCACATTCATAATTATTGTATTGGTATCATTTACTATATAACAAACTTTACAATTTATTCAGTTTACTCTATTATAGAAATAGCGTTCCTACAATCTTAATTCTGAATTTTTTTTTGTTATTATACTAATAAAAAAACTGATTAATTGTCAAGGTTTTGATAAGAACATGTTGATGAAGAACTACTGAAAAACTCATATTTTTTGTGTTGTTTCTCTGACCCATCTTGTGTTCCGAAGAAGATAGAAAATATTAATCCTTTTAATGACGCTTCTGCGGTTGCTTTATTTAACAATTTGCCAGATTCTAATCAATCTTACTCACTCTTATATATTTTTGACTATACGATTTATGCATTTTTCGCAAAAAAAATTCTCAAAATAGGGTCTTAAAGATCTGAAAAGGAAAAAAAAATCATTTGAATTAAACTTATTGTGAATTTTAAAAACTTTATTTATTTATTCTCAAAAACAAAAACGATTTGTGTACGCTTTTACAAGATATTTACAAAACGTTATTTTCAGAAAATAAATAAATTAATTAAAAACATTTTTTGTAAATGCTCCTAGCAATTCATAAACTTTTTATATACTTAATATTAGCAGTTTAAGATTTTTATACACTATTTTAAATATTTATTTTCTCAAATAAAGATCTTAACGATAAAGAAAAAATCATTCGAATTACGCTTTATTGTGAATTTTTAAAAACAATTTTATCTATTTTCTTAAAAATAAAATGATTTTATAAAATTTTAATAGCAATTGAAAATAACATTATTTTGGAAAAAAAGGAAAATGTAAAATATTTTGAAAATACCTACTAGCGATTTCGAAAAATGTTTTAATTATTTTTCCTGACGATATAATGTTTTACAAAAGCCTATATAACTTCTGTTGAAATTAAGAATATGAAGGCTTAGGGATAGTTGAGAGAGTGATAGTTGTGGCATGAAAATAATAAGGAGTTTAAGGTTTGGATATTTAGAGAATGTTTAGGATGATGATGGTGGCGTGAGTATTGATATAATGAGGGATTATTGTTTGAGAATGATGATAAGAATGATGATGAGAGTGAGAATGATAATGGTTGATGAAATAAGATGAACTAAGGAGAAGCATGGCGCCGGAGAGCTAAGGCTCCACCGGCGCCTTTAGGGAGATAATCAAAGCTTCCTTTTACTCTTTTAATCTTCTTATTCTCTTATTCACAACTCTTTACATCACATTACATGTATATTTATAGAGTTTTTTACATAGAGAAGAAGAGAAGAGGTGTGAAGAAGGAAGGAGAGAAGAGAGGAGTTTGCATGAAGAAGAGAGGAGGGAAGGGAGCAGCTCACTGTTTGACTCCTGTTCAAGCTGCGCCCATACCCTGCTGCTGACGCCTCCATGCTTGTGCCCATGCCCTGGTTCTGGCGCCCCATGCTCTCCTTTGCTTCCTCTTTTCCACTTAGTTAGTCTTCTAGTTAGTATGTAACAGCTTCCTTTCTTCTAGTTACATCCTAACCAAGACTTCTTCTAGTTCCTTGTGAACTAGGTTTCCTTTCCCTCCTTCTCTTAGATTTGAATTCTTCTATCATAGAGATCACATATTTCAACACTCCCCCTCAAGATTGGTCGGTAGGTGTCCTTAAGGCCAATCTTGCCATGTACGTGATCCTCATTGATAGAAGATGATGCCATGATAACGATATCCGCTAGCTGATCCTTGCTTGCTCCAAAGACGGTTTTGATGACTCCTAACCTCAATGAGACCACGGCTTCCTCTCCTATGGCCTTCACTCTTTCTTGTGGATTAGGCTTTGTCTTCTCTAAGCTTCACTCGGATCATGTCTCCTCGGGATTCTTGTCTCAAACTTAATCTTGACTTCAAGCTCCTCGGATGACATCTTCTAGCTCACGGAATACTCACATTGTCATTGGCTTCCTCTTGATGACTCTTGGGAGTATACTCTATCCGTTAGACGCCACTTCCCGCTGCTTCTCGGATCACCACACCTAATAAGGTCTGAAAGGTGGTTTCTCCTTCGGTTTTCTTACAACATCATCCATAGCTACTCGTATGTGTCTCCCGGCTTTCTCTCGCCATCGTCTCCTCATACGGTGCTTGGAGTGCCTTGTTGCCTTGTTTACCGTTCCACAGCCTCCTAGGTGAACGCCTCTTGGTCTGAGCTTCACACTCCATCTATCAAGATCAATCTTGGCTTCAACCCTTCATAGATTTGATCTTGATTCTTCAAAGAGCCATCCGCTCTAATCCCACTTATCATAAGACTCTCCCGGCTTCCTCTCGAAATGCCGCACCTATCCATGGTACAATGTGATAGTCCTCTTCTTCTTGGACCATCACCTAACTTGGTGCTTCAACGGTCTTCTTCAACACTCCCTCTCAAGCTTGGTTCGAGTATGGGAAGAATCAAACTTGACAAGGAAGACCGTTGCATAATTTGGAGCTTCACCGCTTCTTCAACACTTCCCTTCAAGACTAGCCCGTTGCCAAGGGACCACTCTTGCAAAGGAAAGAGTACTAAGCTTGATTATGCCAATGATGCCGCCTCCTCTTGGACTATCTATCCCACTTGCCAATTAGGACAAGCTTTTGTCTGCTAGCCATTTTGGATTAGGCCGCAAAGGACATCATCTACCTCCAGATAACACCACCATGAATAGCTTGCTTGAGCCTATACACACTTCTTCTTGTAGATTGCTCCGCTTGGATCGCCACATGGTTGAGTATGATCACCACTCTCTCAAGACCTCCTGGATCAAGTGATTCGGCCTCAAGAGAGGATGAAGACCATGTGGAAGAGTATGACCCTCCATAAGCACCCTTTAATCAATACCTTGGAGCAACTACTGCTTGAACCATCTGAATCTTCCGCTTGTTGAAAGATTCACCAATGAAAGATAGCATTAGCCTATGAGATTGGTTTTGGAAGTCATGAACTTCTTGGAAATGATTCTTGCAGAGTTTGATTCGCCTGTTACTAAGGTTGAGAATTCGCCAAGAGCTTCACTGAGTCGCTGTTGCTCTTCTTCTTCTCAAAGCAACAATCGCTCTTAACCTCTTCCTCTGAGGTTTCCCTCTCTCAGCAGCCTTAATCTTCTCCTCCTTAACGCTTAAAGTTACAAGCGAATGTGAGTTTCCAATCACCATAACTTGAATCAAACTCTCAAGAATCACAACACAAGCCCATCCAAAAAAACATTGCTTACTATCTCTTCACCGCTTCTTTTATCACTTTTCCACAATTGATTTTCCTCTTATCAACTGTGTCTCTTTGATCAAAAATTATTGACCACTTCCTTTTCTTTGCAGGAAACATCTCAGCCTTGTGCTTCATCTCTGTTTCATGCAAGTCTTCTACGTGAACTCCTCTTGTCACGTCTCTTCCGCAAGTGTCTTCCGGGTTAAAAATGTGAACTCCTCTTGTCACTTCTCTTCCGCAAGTCTCTTTCGGGATTAAACCTTCCTCAGCTTGCTCTTTCCAAGGTAAGCTTCTCCTTTTCTCCAAGTTTTACTATGAGCTGTCTCATATTTTTCTTGAAGTCTTATGTGAACTAGATTCACACTTTCTTTGACTGTTTTTTGTACAGCTGGTTTAATGCTTCCTCTTCTTTGGAGCTTGCTTGGATCACCATTTAAGGTCACCTCCAGCCTTCTCCTCTTCTAAACCATCACGCCAAAAACATTCTTCATCTCCTAGATGCCTTATTTCCCACGCCATACATGCCAAAAAATCATCACACCATGACAAGCTTCTTCACGGATGGATGATTCTTAAAAAATCCTCTTGATCTTGTTTCCAAAGAGGATCACCAAGGAATTGATATTGATACAACCCCTTTTCAAAGTTTTGTATGTGGATCTAGACTCCACACACAAGAACCACAAAGAAAGATATTTACTCTCTCACACACACCCTATTAAAAACGCATGGGAGGAACAAATTACCCCAGAAAATCTCTCTCTCATGTGTTTAACAAAAGAAAAACGAGTTCCTCAAGGCAAGGAGCCAAGGAGAGCCCAACGAAATCTCCCTCAATTTGTCATCATTTTCTAGTAACAATACACACCCTTAGTCCTTTCACAACTTGAAGATCTTATGATCTCAAGGATATTAATCTCAGAGTGAATAGAACTAAGAAAGTGTATGGTTATAGATTAGAAGACTTTGTAGAGAGCTCGAAGAATAACAAGAGATTAGGCGCTAGATCACTCAACTTGCTCTGATACCATGTTGAAATTAAGAATATGAAGGCTTAGGGATAGTTGAGAGAGTGATAGTTGTGGCATGAAAATAATAAGGAGTTTAAGGTTTGGATATTTAGAGAATGTTTAGGATGATGATGGTGGCGTGAGTATTGATATAATGAGGGATTATTGTTTGAGAATGATGATAAGAATGATGATGAGAGTGAGAATGATAATGGTTGATGAAATAAGATGAACTAAGGAGAAGCATGGCGCCGGAGAGCTAAGGCTCCACCGGCGCCTTTAGGGAGATAATCAAAGCTTTCTTTTACTCTTTTAATCTTCTTATTCTCTTATTCACAACTCTTTACATCACATTACATGTATATTTATAGAGTTTTTTACATAGAGAAGAAGAGAAGAGGTGTGAAGAAGGAAGGAGAGAAGAGAGGAGTTTGCATGAAGAAGAGAGGAGGGAAGGGAGCAGCTCACTGTTTGACTCCTGTTCAAGCTGCGCCCATACCCTGCTGCTGACGCCTCCATGCTTGTGCCCATGCCCTGGTTCTGGCGCCCCATGCTCTCCTTTGCTTCCTCTTTTCCACTTAGTTAGTCTTCTAGTTAGTATGTAACAGCTTCCTTTCTTCTAGTTACATCCTAACCAAGACTTCTTCTAGTTCCTTGTGAACTAGGTTTCCTTTCCCTCCTTCTCTTAGATTTGAATTCTTCTATCATAGAGATCACATATTTCAACAACTTCTACCTTAAAAGATAAGAAAAACTTATAATGCTCACAGAAAAAATTATAAAATTAAAGTCTCAAAAAATTTATAAAGACTCAAAATTTTATAAAGTTGACAAAGGCTAAAAATGGTTATAAATGTTTATAACAATCATAAAAACTTATAAATAAAAGCAAAACCTTTAGTTATCTTAGGAAATGTGGTCCGGATGGGGGGGGGGGGAAGATTTGCTTACCACAAAAATTTATTGGCAAAATGTTATATGAACTTTTGGAAGATAAAGTATATAGTACGAATACCTGAAAGTGTGAGGGTTGTGACAAAATTTGCAGTACCATCGTCTAAAATGGTCACATTATGAACAAAACGAATAAATTATATTTTATTGTAGGTGAAATCAGTTTTGGCATTACATGTACATTGTGATAGTCAATCGGCTACATCATGGGCATTGAGTAATCTCTAAAATGTTAAATCTTTTCACATCAAAAGACAGTATAAATCTATTATATACTTGATCTCAAATGGTGTACTAACGATCGACTACATCAGATCAGCCGACAACCTAACAGATCCATTTACTAAAAGTTTGGTTCGTATCAAGATTTAAAATCATCAAAGAAAATGAGTTTATTACCTTACCACATATTATGTTTGATGGAAACCCAACCTACGTGACTGGAGATCCCAAGATGTAGGTTCAAAGGGAAAACTACATCAAACAAAATCTAGGAAAACACTGATCGACTTTATGTCACTGCACAGTTCCCAAGATGATGCATAGTGCTTCTTGTATGTAAAAAGGAATAAGCGTTAGCTTTTATTGATGCAAGTCCATAGAATTGAAATATTTATAGTAAAAGACTCCTGGTAATCACATAATGATGTGAAATGGACCCGTTTCTAGGAGAATGATGATCAGCCTATATTTTCTAAAGTTCACTAATGAATAACCAAGCAAGTTCATGCCAAAAAAGAACACAATAGAGAACCTAATTATGTGAGAAAATGAAATTGTACAATAGTTATTGTCTTGGTTTACACAAAAGCTCTGAAATATCAAGACATCGTGTCACTTCCTGATCAAGTAAACCTGATAGTTATTCACTACAAGTGGTTCGAGGCTGAAAACTCTACCAGTTCAGATGCAGTGATATTTAGTGTATACTCTCAAAAGTCTTTCTGTCTAAGTATGTCTAGTATGTCTGTCAGTTGAGTCGTCATATGTTTAGAGTCATTTCTATTCATGTGGAGATTATTGGAACTCAATTTTAGACAAATGACTATTGTCAAAATTGATGTTAGTTTGAATAAAAAATAAAAGTTTCTAAGTAGATATATTATATAAGTTATAAAGCTAAAAATCACGAGAAGTTTGACTAAAAGTCATACAAAACCAAGTCAAAGGTTGACTAGTCTTCTATCTTAATGCTTATAATTTATGTCATTGAGCTAAATACATATCTAGTCATAATAGCTAAGATCATAATCATATGTCAAGCCATAATGACTAAGATTATAATAGTAGATCAAGCCATAATGACTGAGGTCATAAGTGCTACTCCTTCGACGGCTATAAAAGCACCACTATTTTTTCATATTATAACAAGTTCTAAAATGGTTGTATTGATCACACAAAAACCAACAATCTCTTAATTCTCTTTTTTTTTTTTATCTCTTGTTTTTCCTTTGAGAGTATAACATAAAAAAATATTCGTTAAATTATGTTCTTGAGTTGTGCAAAATGGAGTAGTTGTAATTGTATCATGGTATTCGGAACGTCATCCAACCGTCACATTATAAAATGTTTTCAGAATGAAGGAAATAGTGTTTCGACTCTACAAATCTCATTCGTAATTTTTGTATTAGTATCATTTTTATATAATAAACTTTATAATTTATTCAATTTACCCTATCGTAAAAATAACGTTCCTAAAAACCTAACTTAGCTATGAATGGGACACTCTTGTCAGAAACTCTGGTGTTCTTGGTTTTAAGTTTCTCATCAACACTTGGTTCTTCATCTTTACTATCTTGAGACTTTGAGGAGTCATTGTTTTCAACATTTTCTTTCTGAAAGCTTCTGACTCTGATCCTGCCACAGTTAGAGCATCAAATCTAATATAATTTCAGTCAAATTTGCATATAAATCAACACAACATTTTGATATCCAGCCAAGAAAATCTTGAAACTATCAAAGATTCTCAATTTCTATAAAATATTCCAAATCCCCTTTTACCAGAACAATCAAATTCCACAAAAAGAAGTGCCTAAATTCCATATCTAATTATTTCAATAGAACAAAAATGATTCAAATTCTCATGGGAGAATTTAGTAATTATCAAGAGGTGAACCTGTAAGAAGAAGGCTTGAAGATTCTGAAATGGACATTAAAGTTGAAGCAGTTGGAGACCTTGAAGACAACAAGATTGGTTTTTGAAAGGTTTAAGTAAAAACCATTCACTGGAATTGTCACAGAAGACAACATTCTTGCGACAGTTGAGAAGCAGATGAAACTATGTTTAAGTTTTGGTTCCAACAGGTCTTGGGTTTGTTGATTTTGAACATGTGTATTCATTTTTTGATTTAACAAGTATATTTAAGGTAGAAATATTTTCTTACCAAAATTTTAGTAGGAAATTTTCTTATCTTTCTTGTAGTGATAATTCCACTAAAGAAAGATCTCGAAGACAGATTTATAGAAGCATTTACGTCCTATACATCACAGCTCAGTTTTAATTATTAATTTGTTAGCTTTTTTTTTGTTCAAATTCATATTTTAGATTTAATGACCTAATATTTGGTGCAAAGAGGGGGAAATAATAAAAACACAATGTAAAAATAACACAAACTTTATCAATGTCTTATTACGTTATTATTGATAGAAACATATTAAAACAAACAAAAACCACAAGCTAGACTTTATTTGGTTTTAGTGGTAAGTATTTGAGGTAATTAGAAGGGGGAGTAAGGGAACGGTTATGGGCAGATGAAGCCTCTGGGGATACTGCGTCCGCAAGCCCTACAAAGGACAATGATACTAAGAGAAGGAGTATAAGGTCGTCCTCTTACCAAATTACATAGGCAAGCAGTTGCTTCAGCATCAGATAAATCGTTGATGAGAGAACAACATGGCCGTGCCATTCCAAAGTCTAGGTAGTTTCCGTACATTCTTAGGATATTGGAACATGGTCTTAGTTGGGCGGCATTCCTAGGACATATGCCACGCGGGGGAGGTGGTGGTGGAGTTCGGGGTGGCCGTGGTGGAGACTGTGGTGGAGGCGGTGGTGATGAGTTGTTTGGTGGAGACTGCGGTACAGGTGGTGGTGGTGAGTTGTTTGGCGGAGAAGTTGTTGGAGTTTGTGGTGGAGGCGGTGGTGGTGAGTTGTTTGGTGGAAATGTTAGTGGAGACAGCGGTACAGGTGGTGGTGGTGGTGGTGAGTTTTTTGGCGGAGAAGTTGATGGAGTTTGTGGTGGAGGCGGTGGTGGTGAGTTGTTTGGTGGAGCTTGTGGGGAACGTGGTGGTTGTGAGTTATTTGGTGGAGATGTTGGTGGAGCATGTGGTGGACGCGACGTTGGTGTAGTCTGTGGTGAATGCGGTGGTTGTGAGTTATTTGGTGGTACTTGTGGTGAATGGGGCTGTGGTGTTGTCTGTGGTGAACTTGGTGGTTGTAAGTTATTTGGTGGAGATGTTGGTGGAGCTTGTGGTGAACGCGACGTTGGTGTAATCTGTGGTGAGAGCGGTGGTTGTGAGTTATTTGGTGGAAACGTTGGTGGAGCTTGTGGTGTGTTGTTTGGTGGAGAAATTGGTGGAGTTTGTGGTGGTCTTATTGGAGGAGTCTGTGGTGGTATAGTTGGAGGAAGCACTGGTGCAATGTTTGTATTTGGCGGTGGTGGAGGTGCTAGTACTGGACAAATACACGGTGGACAAACCGGTGGCAGTGGAAGCGGGGGGAACAAAGTTGGTCTCTGTGCTGTGGTTTGACCGAAGAAGAGGATGCTGATTAGTGCAAGGACGACTGCTAAAGTTCCAGTTGAACCCTGTGAAGCCATTTTGTTTTTAGGTAACCTTTGTCCTCACAAAAGGAAAATTGTACGGATATTGGTGGATTGAACTGTAGTGAGGTTGTGGGTACTTATAGAATCTTGTGGAGGGTCAATAGGTTTGTCATTATGCTGCCAAACCTCTCTTCTTCTCATTAAACCATAGGTGGTAGGCCTTCACATCGTTAGATGATGACTATTTATGTGAATTAATATGCATTTCTTATTATTCCATAGGTGGTAGGCCTTCACATATGTTTAGATCAATACATTATCTTATATTACAGTCGCATAATACTTTTATACGAATACTGAAAAAACCTAGTTAGGGGTGAAGCAAATTTTTTTTTACTAAGATCTAATATCCATTTAAAATAATGGGAATTTTTTTAAAAATGGACTCTTTTATTATGAAAGAGGAAATTTCAAAATTCGACCTTTAAATCAAAGCAAATTATAAATAATAATTTTTGTACAAGGATATCCGCTTTAGTCCACTCTGATATATGTGTAAATATTTCATCATATTTTGTTACTAAAAAAATAATTTTAAAGTATTTTTTTTTTTTATATTTCATTGAATGTATGGCTAAGTATATAATTTTAAGAAATACATGAATATCAAATATTAGGATCTTTAAGGGTTCATAGACATTAGGTCTGCGGATTTCCGGCCTTTTTGAGCGGATCCGTATCCGGCTGAATATATGATTTTGATATCCATATCTGCATCCAAAACCTTTGGATATCCGACTGGATGCGGATATCCATTTTCTTAAAAAGATATTATATAAAATCTAAATAAAATAAAATATATTATAATTATATTAATAATATAAAATAAAATATTAATACTCAAAATATAAAATAATATAATAATAATATATTATTATAATATAAATATCATTGGATTCAGATATCTGCCTGAATTTTTTATATTATCTGCATCCACATCCGATCCACCTTATTATCTGATTTTTTTGGATCGGATGCAAGCGGTTCTTGGATCCCGGATAATAGATCTTAGGACTAATAGACATCAAATATCTAAATATTTAAATCATGAACTTACAAAGTATCATTTAAATGTTAAAATTTTGTTGATTTTTAAATTATATATAATTATTTTTGTTGAATGGGCAGTTTGAATTACGTTAGCTTTTCCGTCAATTGGCTTTAACTATGTGACTAAAATTGCCCACTCAACCAGAGTCATAATTCATTTGAAAGTCAACAAATGTTTTGACATCTAAATGATTGTTTGTTATTCATGATTAAAATATGCTTTTTGAAAGTTCATATTTTATCATTTTTAAATGCCTCAGAATAAGACAATTCAAAGTACCTCTACATCGATAACTAATAACGAATTGCGTAAAAATCAAATACATTGGAATTAGGTATTATAAATAACATTTATATCAGTCTCGCGTTGCCTCTAAATTAAGTATCTCGAAATTGAATAATTCAAATTAATTCTATATCAGTCATGCATTACCTAAATAATTTAATATTTCAAAATAAAGTAATCCAAACTACTTCTATAGTAATGTGTTCGTAAATATCAAATACTTTGAAATAAGGTAATCCAAATTACCTATATATCAATATTGTGTTACGTAAAATTAAATTTCGTGGAATAAAGTAATCCAGATTATTCTATATCAGTATTTTGTTGCATAAAATGTAAATGCATTAGATAATCGAAACTACTTTAAAATCTTGTGATGCCTAAAAAAAGCAAATAGTTGAGAATTAGTTCATTCAAATGTAAGTGAAATGGATTCAAATATTAGAATATAGGGATCACAAATACCACAAAAGCTCATAATATTTGCTATGGGCGCTCATAATATTAGCTATGGGCCAACTCCTCATATGGGTAAAGTCGTAAAGTTATTACGTTTATGGTAGCTTCGATTTGGTCTGCTCTGGAAATACATATATTTGGATGAGCAAAATCCTGAAACATCACCTCCAAAAATAGAAAAAACTTCCGTCATCGAATCCCGATCCGTATATCATCATGTAAAGGTTCTATGATTTATACATTTTACATAAAATGCATAGAAAATTATTCTAGTTTCTTTTTTATAATTAATCAGATTTTATTTTCAAATATATTACGGAAAGTCTAATTTTAATATATTTTTTTCCAAACAATCAATGTTATTATTTATTTTTTAATTTGAAAACGTAATTTACGGATACGGATTTCACTAGTATTTTTTTAGGTACTGCAGATCTGGATCTGAATATGATCTAAGAAATTCTAAGTATGATCCGGATATATAAATATTTGGATACCTTATATACCAAAATATTATTAACTATTAATTGATATACATTATGTACCGAAATTTAAACTTAGTTATATTTATATATTATGTTAACCAAGTTAAAATCAACAAGTCTGTGATAAGTACAATTCAGAAAATGTAGTAGCTGTCGATTAGTTGGTGACTTGTGAGTGTACTTAGTGAAAGTCAACTATACTATAGAGTTGGGGGATTGACCAAATATTCGTACGTATCATTAATTTCGTTGCCAAAACTCCTTTCACTAGAATTTAATTTAATTAATAATTTAATCTAATTAATAATTTAATTTCTTTCTTTCGGCAGCCTGCGATTTCGGGCTACATGCAGAGGGGCCAAAAAATTGACAAATGGTTAGGTTGTTTATTATTACACAAGGAGTTAACTCGCAAATTAGGGGTTAGCTTGCAGATAAAATAAATTATACATAAAGTTGTAAATTGTGACTATTAGAAAAATTTCATAAGTATTAGTATGTTGGTATTATGTTTAACACTTTAACTATAAACCCGACCCAAATCAGTATTCAATCGATTTCATGCCCAATTTGTTTGGCCCAAGAAGCTAATTGACCGAGTAAAGCAATTTCCTATTCAAAAAAAGGAAATTCGATCAAGAAAATGAAAGAAGAAACCGCCTCAAATCGATATAAATGAAAGAAGACTTGCTCTTCACGCAAAAAAATTTGAGAACATTCATCAATCGTTCAAGAGTCTTTTGCAGAAAATCCTAATTTCTCTGCAATCTTTCATTCAATCATCAATAAAAACTTATTTCTCAAACCCTAAATCACTTATTTCTCAAACCCTAAATCTTTAAACCAATGTAGAACCTTGAATTTGTTTGTAGTCTTATTGAGATACAACAATCGGCACCGTCTGTGGAGAATCTTTAATTTTTATCGGTTTAGAGAGTCAAGATCCCCTTCGTCCATCTCTTTCGTATTGAATTCGGGTAATAAACGATAACAATGCAACTTTGCAAGGGATCAGATCAAACAATAACAACAACGGCGTGAATGATGGAATCACCGATCAAATCGTTCAAGAGTCTTTTGCAGAAAATCCAAATTTATCTGTAATCTTTCATTCAATCATCAATAAAATATTTTTTCTCAAACCCTAAATCTTTAAACCGATGTAGAACCCTACATTTTTTTGTCTTCTTATTGAGACACACCAATTGGCGCTGTCTGTGGGAAATATTTGATCTTAATCGGTTTAAGTGATAGCAGGTTCAGAGAATCAAGATCCCCTCGTCCATCTCTTCTGGACGATCAAGAATATGAAGTCGCAAATGCATAAGATCAGTTTTGCCCCGGAAATTGACAAAGTTCTTGAAAAATCACAACATACTCCTTTTACGAGCAGAATTTATAACGATGACCTCTAGAACGTAGGAAAACTTAAACTCCCGACCAGAGCCGATCCTGAGAAAGTCGGCCCCCAAACAAAAATAAAATCTAACATTAGTTTTTATAACATCAAAAATTATTTTTAATTGAGACAAAAAATAATATTTATAAAACTCATTTTAATAAAAAAAATACAATAATATCATTAAAAGTAAATATAAACACTTCAAAAAATTATTTATTTAATTTACTATAATATTGTATTCATACAATATTTATTAAATATTTTTTATAACAATTTTTTTTGCCAGTTATTCCATTTTTAACATAAATTACATTAAAATTATATCTAATATATCAAAACTTTTTTTTGTAGGGCCTTAAAAAGTGGGGATCCCATTCAAATATTTCAAGTTAATGTCTCCAGCTCTGCTCCCGACCTACGACGATAAAACGGATCCTCAGAGTCATATGACAACATTTACAATACCTAATGGACGAGCAAAATTGTCTTTCAAAGAGAATGATGTAATCCTTTGTTAGGTATTTGTAAAGCACTTAGGAAGAGCAAAATTACAGTGGTTTTCTAAGCTCAAGCCATACATGATCGATACATTTGTCCATTATATCTAAGGATTTTCATAAAGCAATACTTACTCTTTATTCCATGAGGAGTCTCTTCGTCCGATCTATGGAAGATAACCAGTTTACGAAGTTACATTGACCAGTTCAAAGCAGTTGCCTCCAGCATTACTATAAATGGTACTGCCACCATTGAAGGTCTACGAAAATTACTATGGTTCAAATAATTATTTAGTTAGAATAAATATATCTAACAAACATAGAAAAAGGTGATGGAGATGAAAAGAAAGTGAGAGCAAATAGAAATGAATTAAATATTTTAAAGATAAACTAAATGAACTAAAAACTACTTTGAAAATTGAATACAAATTAGATGTGGGAAACAAAAACAAATGATGAATACAAAAACGAAAAAATGGCGGAGAAGAAAAAGAAATAAATAATCATTTTGGATCCAAAGAGATTACATATTTCTGATTAGTAGCATTAACAAATCTTTATACAAGTCATTTTTCCGGTGAATGTGGGATCATTGATTTATGGTAGAACATTGGAGAAGCAATTAAACTAAATCTTTAAAATTAAAATATTTTGTTTAACAGAAGATCACCTTCATTCCTAAGAACTCATAATTAAGAATATTTTAACTATTAAAATTATAAAAAGGTTAAACTTAAAAATCCCTAATAGATTTTTAATATGTTGTACTTCCATTGGTAGAATTGTTTAAGTGATTTGTAAAACTATTTTAAACTATGATATGTCATTATTTTATTGGTGAACGTGATTTATGATTTAAATCTTTTACCTTCAAAATGAAGGTTTTTTTTGCATCTTTTTCTTCGTTCCTTTAGCTTCCATTTCATTTTATTTTAAAGAATTTTTAACGAGATTGAAATTCTAAAACAAAATTTATTAGGCCCAAACTCATTAGAAACTGCCACATAGAGAATCATCGGGCACATAAACTTTTATATTCCACCCGTAGTCAAATATAATTATTTTCTTCTCGGCATCTTTTACTTTTTTCATCATGCGGGAATTAGAATTAATTTCCGTTTATCTATTTTTATGTGATAGATTTTTATTGGTTATGTTATGTGACTTGTGTTTTATAACATAGAATATTTATAAATACATAATATACAAAATTATAAATAATTAACAAAACAAATATTTTAAAATAGCATAAAAGACGCAAGGTGGTGGCTTGACATACGTCCCAGATTTGGGTGCCTTCATTGAAGTTTTGTGGCAAGTGTGATGTCAAGTCAGCCAGGGAGCCGCCTTGCTGCAACAGCTTTTCAACATCTCAAGCCATTAGAAATAGAGACGCTGACACTCGCTGGCTTATGAACAATACAAAAGGAAGTAAAATATGGCTAAGATTAGAAGCCACTAAGAAGCATATGATTTTAAGACAGAAAAGAAAAGAGATATTTTCTTAATTGGAAAATATATAATTAAGTAATTTTATTTGAGAAAAATGTCAAAAGCATTGAATTTTAAAAAATTAAAAGTTTTAATCATGAAATTACAAAATGGTATTTAAAACATGAATTTTTAAAATATTTTATGAAACTTTTGTTGATTTGGCAATTTGAGACTCATTATTAAGCTAACTGACGGAAAAACAAAATGGAAACTTATCCCGTTAGAGTTTATGTCAGTTGACATAACGATATGGCTCTTGCTCATTCAAAAAAGTTTCCAATTTAATTTTAAAGTCAACTAAAATTTCATATTTTAAATAAAATTTTAAATTCATGAGTAAAACTTCTAATTTTTTAAAGTTCATTTTTTGAAATTTTAAAATTTTATTATATTCAAATTCAATTTTTATATAATATATGTTGGACAAAAAAACTGAGGCTAATTTACTTTTAGATTTGGGATTTGGTTTCATTACGAAAACTCAATCCATAATAATATCTATTAAGAAGAAAAAATAATGTCAAATTTAGCAAGACTCCACTAAGAGCATTTGTGATCTTGTGATCTTCAAATTTGAGAAATAGTTTTTAGTATCACTACTTTAACTTCAACTTAGGATGTAAGATTTATAGATTAAATATATTATCATCAATGGTTAGTTCTAGACATGACATAAAATTTAATTAAACAATTATGCTATTTTCAAAATTGGAGTTTTTGTTTGTTTTATGTTTTATGCCTTGTTCTAAAAATCCCCGTCTAGTCGCTAGGCCCACCCTTGTCGCCTCGATTAATGATTAATCCCTCGAGAAAGTCAGTCAACCGATTACTCCCCGCCTAATCCGATTAATCTCCGCCTAATCCGATTATTTATATTGATAGTTTCTGATGTTTTATAATAAATTATGTTAAAATTATAAATAAAAATTATAAAATAAATTATTAATACTACATTTTCATGTATTTACTATAATTTTAAAAATAAAATTATTTAAAAGTTTAATATAATGGATAAATATATTTTAAAAATATTAAAATAACCTAAAACTAATCCCCGATTAATCCCTGTTTACTCTCTGATTAATCCTCTAGGCGCTAGGCTCACTCTCGCCGCCCGACTAGCGTCTACCGATTTTTAAAACATTGGTTTTATGTTTTATGTTTTATGTTTGATTTCCTTTTTATCAATTATAATTATAAATTTGATAATTTAAAAAAAAATTGTAAGCTATGGATCTTTAATTTTTTTTTGTTAATAGATATTATTATGAACTGAGTTGCACTGAAACCAAATACCAAATCCATTAGTCTAACTTTTTTTTGTCCAACTTATATTATATAGAATTTGAATTTGGATATAATAGAATGAAAAATATCAAAAACATGAAAATTTTAAAAATTTGGACTTTTTAATCATGAATTTACAAAATGTTATTTAAAATATAAAATTTTATTTGACTTTCAAATTAAATTGAAATTTTTTTGACTTAATAATTTGAGGTATATCGTTATATCAACTGATAGAAATACTAATGGATGAAGTTTATGTTATTTGACTTAATAACTTGCTTCAAATTGGCAAATCAACAAAAGTTTCATATTTAACTTGAAAATAAACTTGTTTTAAATGATATTTTTATAATTTCATGATTAAAACGTATAATTTGAAAAGTTAATGTTTTTTTACATTTTTCCAACTGGTGAAACGTCAAATTTGGTAACTAAATTTGGTGAAAATGTAGTTAACTGTTCATTTTATAAAAGAAAAGTGTATATGGTTATTAATCTTTTCGGTTTTATAAAAATTATCGTATATTGTACCTCAGCTCTGATTGTGCATTGTGATAATATTGGAGCCTTACTTGTGCGGTAATCCGGTTTTTTTCAATCTCATATTCGTGACATAAAAAATATCGCCAAGTTTGCCACTTGGTTTAATGTATATATTTTTTTAGATTCAACATAGTCATATTTAATGCATCGGTTAATCAACGAAATTTGTGTTTGGTATGTATAATCATCTATATAATTTTGTTTTTATTTTGAATTAAACTGCAGGTCGTTCCATTTATCTGTTAGTTGATATTAGCCTAGGGCATTCGGTTTATTTGGTTTATTTGGCTCGGTTAAATCAGGTTTTTCGGTTCTCAAAAATTATGTCGAATTGAACCGAATTAAAATTAGGTTTGGTGTGGATTAGATCTCGGTTTTTTTTTTAATTTGGTTATATAGGATTTTAAAGCTATTCAGAAAATAATTAGGCCTGTCTAACTTTTTATTGCAGTTACTTCGAACACCCAAATAATTATAATGGGCCTAACAAATAAATTATCAATTGGAAACTATGAACTCAATTAACAAACTAAAATAATGGGCCCAATTGATTATTTTGGTTCATAACGAACCGATCCATTGCATCTAACCCGAAGACCCAGGGGCCAGGGCTACTTAATTATATTGTCAATATTACAAAAATGTTCTCTTTGCCTGAACCCAAAATATTGTTTATCCTTCTAATCCATCTGCTATACACACAGCTATTTGTTTTGGTCACGTGTATCCATCATTTTTGATTATCTGGACAACTACTAAACCAAAGCGACAAGATTTTTTACTTACCTCTTTTTATGCCGACTCTTTTTTTTTTTTTTTTTTTTTTAGCTTTTTATTTAAATAAAAATATAAACAACGAAAAATATGTCACCGGTGATACATGATGAAACTACTACCTCTTTCTTTCTTTCTTTCTTTCTTTCTTTCTTTCTCCGTCTTCTGTCTTCTTTGACATTTACACTTTGAGGTGCTTTGCTCTGACCTCAGCTTCATCTTTATTCTCTTCTCTTCTTTCTTTTTGTGTTCTTTTAAATTCTTTTACTATCTTCGTTTTTGTTTTCTTGATAAAAGTTTTTGCCTTCTTTGACTAACATCTTCTTTTTTTTCTCTGTTCTGATTCAAGATTAATGATTTCTTATGTGAATCTTGTCTGAAAATTATGAATTTCTTATAATTGAATTGTATATGATGAGTTCATAAAATTTCTTTAACCTGTGAAAACTTTGGTTCACAGATTATTATTATTTTATTCTTTTTGCAGTTCTTGAAATCTCTATTCTTGTCTATAAACAAACTAATCCTCTATTTTTTTTTTGGTGTGTTTTTGGTTTCTTATTACAGATCACAAGATTTTGTTCTTATTCACATCATTGAGAGATTCCAATTACTCAGATTCAGACAAGATCTAGCTATTGATTGAAAAGCAAAAAAAAAAAAAAAAAATGGACTACCAAGAATGTTATAGATTAACATTTTGTGGAATTATAGTTGCTTTTATGGAATTAGCATTTGCTTATTGTCTTCTATGTGTATCAGCTTTTGTCTTTATTACATCAAAGTTCTTAGCATATTTTCCTTGTCCTTGTTTTGGAGTTCGTGGATACCAAAACATCCAAAAACTTATCTTGGATTGGCCAATCAGAATCATACTCAGAATCCAGAAGCTAGCTACCTCTAGAACAGCACTATGGCATCAAGAACAAGAACAAGGAGAATTTGACATCAAGAGCAAGAAGAAGTACTTTGATTTGATGGATAAGGTGAGATTGTTGGAAGAAGTTGTTGAGGAAGAGAGAGTAGCTAAAGCTGCTTTAATGATAGAATTGGAAGAAGAAAGAGCAGCTTCAGCATCAGCAGCTGATGAAGCTATGGCTATGATTCTAAGACTACAAGCAGATAAAGCTTCACTTGAAATGGAAGGGAAGCAATATGAGAGAATGATTGAGGAGAAATTTGCTTATGATGAAGAAGAAATGAATATTCTCAAGGAGATTCTTTTTAAAAGGGAAAGAGAGAAGCATTTTCTTGAGAAGGAACTTGAAACTTACAAGCACATTAATGATGATCAAGAGATAGAAGATGAAAACAGGGATGGTGATGTTGAGGATAGAGAACCGATTGTGTATGATGTTCATGTTATTGAGGATAATAGTAATGCTAAGGTGAAGGATGATGATGATGATGTGGAACAAAAAGAGATGAAGGAAATAGAAAATATAGTGAAGGAAGTTAAGGATCATGATTCATCATCATCATCATCACCTACTTCATCTTCCATACATGTCTCATAAGTTTCCTTTTCTGTTTGTTGACTACGTTTTGGTCAGTATGTCTGTGTAATTTGTACATATCAATGTAGAAGTTTTACACTATTAAATGGTCTTACACTAAGATGAAATAAAATTGTTATATAACAGAACGATCAAAACTAGCTATTGCACGAAACGGGTTTAAATCATGGATTGATAGATGTTGATTTTCTTCATTACTCAACCAGGGTAAGATCATCAAGTTGTGATCCAAGCTTTTCTTCTGGGACCTTCTCAGCCTTGGTCCTAAGCTTGTTGAGTTGCATGTTATGCTCATACATCACTTGTGACATTTTCTTTTCTCTTCTTCACAAGTTTCTGTTAGAATCAAAAACTTCAAAGATCAGTTTCAGTGTAACTTCTACGATCATCAAGAAAACAGATTTGGTATAAACAATGTGTCAAATATATAATAAAATTTAATGGTAACAAAATCAAACAAGACAATTCAGTTAGAGAAAGATAAGACTCACTTTAATGGTATAATAATGATTCCAGCCAACTTGTGACCACTCTGAAGTCTCAATTCTTTAATTACCAAATAAGTTGATCATTAACAAAAAAAATATTGGACATTATCTATCTATTACCATATCATAACAGAAAACATAAACAAAAATGACTTACTTAAGAGCATTAAATATATAACCATTCCCTAAACTTTTTCATACGGTGGTGGGACTCCCTCGTAAACCTTCAAGATAGAAAGCGTGGCAGCACCAACCAAGCTCAGTCATACTTTGATCACAAAAACAAAAATTCTATTCTCCAAAACTCCAAAAAAGTGAAAACTTTATCTTTGTATAAATGCTACATTGCGCAAAGAAAAGGCATATGCATTCTTGTAAGGCATAACGTTATTACAGGGCATTCGATTGGATTAATTCTTTGAACAAATTCAAACACGATAATCGAAAACTTTGTTACATACCAAAACTCAATAAAAAGGGAGTAACTTTATCTTTGTATAAGTGAAATGTATATTCTCTTATAAACATTTGAATCATTGACTCTACAGAGAGAAGCATATTTTCATAAATTCTTGAAACAGAAAATCACAATAATTCAAGAGTAAAATATCCACAATTCAAACTTTATTACACCCCAAAACTAAGAAGCCCAATAGGGTTAAAGGTTTAGCATATAAAAAACTGATGGAGTTAGACAACATCATACTAACAGCATCTCCAATGGATGCCACCAAAACAATGCCAAATTTTACTATTTTATTAGAAAAGCTGAATTAATTTAAGTTAACTTTTTAGACTCTTTTAGATGAATGTCAAAGATACAAAACATTTTTCTTATTTTTATTTTTAATAAATATCATGCAATTTAAATACTTAGGCGGATCATTTGGCACCGAGTGCTAAACTTTTCCATCAATAATATTTACGTAAATTCTATACTCCAGTTTGATTTTTTGATCGTGTAAAGCAATTTTATAATTTTAACAAAAAATGATCTAACCGTTGCATTGATTAGTCATTTATGTCTTTCCATCCATTATCATCTTATCCAAAAAAATCAAATCAAAATAAGCCGTTTATTTTTTTAGCAAGATCTAAATATTGCGCTGATTAGCCACTTTCATGTTTTCTATCATTATCAAAAAATCCAAATCAATCTAAACCATTTTTGACCAAAATCTAGCTGTTACATTAATTTTAGTTAATCACTTCATTTCTTATATCATTATCATTTATCTAAAAAAGCCGAATCTATATAATTCATTTAGTTTTGTTGACCAATATCTAATGGTTAAAAATAAATCTAACAGTTGCATTGGTTAGTCTTTTCATATCTTCTATCATTATCATCTTATCATAAAAAAATCAATCTAAGCCGTTATTTTTACCAAGATCTAATGGTTTAAAATAAATCTAACGGTTGCATTGGTTAGTCTTTTCATATCTTCTATCACTATCATCATTTAGCCACAGTTGAACAGCTTCTTCAACAAGAAAGAAGAGAGAGCTCCCGTGAAAGCTTAAGCCTAGAGCGGAAGAAGCGAAGAGATGAGGTTTGGATTTGGATTGGTCTCTTAGTGTAAAGCTTAAGCCTTCCTCTTTCTCGAATCAACAGTTGAGCTAGGATTGGAAAGAGGGGGATTAGGCTGCTGGTTTGTGTGGAAAAAGATGAATCAATCTAAACTATTTAATTTGTTTGATCAAAATCTAGTCATTGAATTGAAAAAAATTCCCAAAAGCTAGACAAAAGGCTATGAGATATAGAACAGAAGAGACCCCCCCCCTTCAAACCCAAAATTCCAAAGGACAGATCAGACAGATCAACGAGAATCACCAAACAAAATCTTTATATCTGTCCATCTCCGCACTGAAAAAGTTGAGACACCAATATGTGAATTCCCTTTAAACTAAACACAATCCAGAAGGAGAATCAAGGAGAAAATATAAGTACAAGCAAAAGAAGGGCACAGCATCAGAAAAGGGCTCCAAACGCCAACCAAACCGGTGAGAAATCAAGGAAAACCCCTAGGTTCTGTAGGCATTTTTAGAGAGAAAAGGGAGAAGAAAATTCATCTAATTACAAGTTATCTAGAGTAATTCAATACACAAAAATAAGACAACTTCAATATTACTTTGTTAGAGCTTCTCTTATAGTGAGAGCTCAATATAATCTTTCAATTACTTATATCAATAGTTTTCATATATTTTGGGTCTGATCGGTGACAGGCAGATTTAAAAGTCATTTTTAATCACAGTAAGCGGATTAAAAAATAAATATAACAGTCCACGAATTTTAAGGGATCTATTTGTGTATATATATGATAATGGAACATCGCCCAAAATGCACCACAATTAAAAACCAGCGGTCCAATAAAAACACCATAACTATTTATTTTATTTTTTCCAAAAAATGTTTTAATTCTTTCATTTATACATTTATTCTGTTTTGTCACTCATATACTCTATTAATTAAATTTTACTCTCTTTGGATAACTTGTCTGAAACCACATAAAATGCTCTAGGAATAAAATTAAAACAATATAAATTAAATTTAGAACCAAGAAAAGATATCAGAGAGAACGCCATAGATCTCGGAGAGATTCTCGCCTGAGTTAATCTTTGTGATCAACATCTGAGAGTCTGATTCCACCAATGGATCTCTATAGTTCAGTCTCGAAGCTGTTTCAAGAGATACTCGCATAGTCAATCCTTCAGCTACCAAAGGCGAGCTTATGAAAAGGGAGATGGTACTATGGTTACTATCACCTCGTTGTTGTGATGGAGAAAGGTCTGACCTAATCCAGCAACATTTGAATCTGCTCTCCAAGACGCATCAGATCTGATTATGATAATTCCTTCCTTGTGCATCAATTTGGGAGCAGGTACGGGTTTGGGATCTGATTCCTTTTTTTAGATTGAGATTTCATCCATTCTTTGCAATCAATGATTTCTTATAGAATTACCTCTGTGGTTGGAATACTTGTGTTATTAAACACTAGATTGTTGCATGATTTCCACAGATGTCACGCGACCTAGGCCGCAAGCTCCTCCCCATTTATGCCTATTGGTGGTAGACAGCCGGTTGCCCTCACTGTTCCCCAACCATCTTTCAAATTGTACCTCATAGCTGTCTCAATATCTTTTGCGTATGGGGCTTCCTTCCAAAAACCCTCTGAGAATTCACATTAGAAGAGGACGTGACTTACAGATTCCAGCTATCCACATCTCTTGCAGTGAGGTTCCACGTTGATATGTCTCTGGATGAGTCATTCCCCAACAGGTAATGCTCCTTGGCTTGCTTTCCAAAGGAAAATTTTAATTTTTGGGGAAGATGAGATTGACCAAATGTCTCTGTTCCACTGCTTCTCGGTTTCAGGAACTGACTCTGGCTCCGTGACTTTGTCTTACGAGCTGATTGGTAGCCAAATTTGGTAGAGTACTGGCCTGAAGGATTTTGTAGCCATATCATTCTATCCTTACCTCCTTTCTTGCTCGTTTTGAGGCTTAGAATATGTTGTTCATGATGAGGTAGAATAGCTTTGATAAAGGTTCTGTTCCACACTATTGTGCTGGAATGAAATAAATCTTTCACTTTAAGTGATAAATGTTTTTCCTCTACAGGTCCCATAGGGATCTTTTGCTCACTGATTGATAGCCATTGGTCATTATAGACATTAATGTCTTCACCATTGCCTATCGCCCAACCCAAATGTTTTGCTAATAAGTCTCAACTCACTAATATACCTCTCTAGTCGTGTGAGGTAGAGTTTGATAGTGAGAAGCTTAAGAAATCAGAGGAGGTATAATACTTGCCTTTTAAAAATCTTGCCAATAGGCTGTTAAGTTCTTGCAGTATTCTCCAACTAAACTTAACTAACATTGAATCATTAAAGCTCTGATCATCTCAAAAACCAATCTAACCTCGTTATTTGAATTTGTTAATTTATCCCATGAAATTCATGTCATCTTTCTTTTTCCGGGTTTGTATCTGACCAGAACCGAGTTAATGCCGATTGTGTTCTTTTGTACAGATTCATAGGCAACTTAAAACGAGACATTGCATAAGATGGCATCAAGGAGAGGACGCTCTTCAAAAGCACTACCTTGCCAGCTGAGAAGAGGAACTTGGAGGACCAGCTTAATGATTTCTGTTTAATCATGTCCACTACTGAGATAAACATATCCTTTTCTTTCTCTCAAAATGCTCTGGCACACCCAAATATTTGCCCACTCCTCCTTCATGGCTGATTTGTAATCTGTTTTTCACTTTATCTCTTAGTTCTTGAGGTGCTTTATTGGAAAAGGTGATCACATAGTTTGCTCTATTGATGCACTGTCAAGAGGCACATTCATATTTTCTGAGGATCTATTACAGACCTTCAATTCTGTGATTATTAGTTCTACATAAGAATATGGTATCATCAACAAAGAGCAGGTGATTGATTTTTGGGTTTCCTCTTGTTACCCTTAACCCTTGTAGATCACCAGTTTCTTGAGGTCTTTTACATAACCTGACAGGATTTTCTACAGATGATGAAGATATATGGTGATAAGAGGTCTCCCTATCTGATTCCTCTTTGAGGTATAACTTTTCCTCTTGGTGCTTCATTAACCAGGTACCTGTAAGAAACTATGCTTATACACTCCATAGCCAATTGATCCATTTAGGATGAAAATCAAATTTTTGTAGCACCTGCTTTATGAAATCTCATTCAAGCTCATCATAGGCTTTACCCATGTATGTCTTTACTTCCATTAAATAATGTTTTTTGCTGCAGAGGCTTTTAGAAAATGAAGTAATTATTCATGAGTATGTCAGAGATGGCTCTGCCTGCAAAAAAGGCTGATTGGTTCTCAGAAATTAGGTGAGGTAGAATAGGGTTCAACATTGCAGTAATAATCTTGGAATTGATCTTGTATAGGATAGAACACAAGACAATAGATCGATAATCATTTACCCTTCTTTGGCTATGGATCTTTGGAATCAATCTAATTTATGTCTCATACTTCTTGGCAGAGTTCGAGTGATGAAGAAATTATTGATCTCTTGGCAGATTGTAGGGCCAGTGGAGCTCCAGTTAGCTTGGAAAAAGTTAGCTGAGAAACCATCCATTCCAAGTACCTTTTCAGTGTGGATGGAGAAGAGAGCTTGCTTTATCTTCTCATCTGAAATCTCATGGATTATGGACTGGTTTTCTCAATATAATTTTTTGGGAGAATGGCTGAGTTAACAATATCCTCACGGCTGCTTTGGTGTGATTTTATAATATCCTCCTCTTTAAACATTGCAGTACCACTTTCATCCTCCAAGACTGAAAACTTGTTCCTTACTTTTCTACTTCTAGAAACAGCATAAAAGTAGCTAGTGTTTTTTCTCCCAGACTTAACCACAATAGTCTACTTATTTGTTTCCAGAAATCTTCTTCCGCTTTATATGCTTTTTGGAGGTTGACATCATTCTGAAGACTTACATGAGTCTCTTCTAAAGCTTACTCATAACCTTCAATAATGGATCTGCTAGTTAAGCTCTTTTCCTTACTCTATTGTATTATAGCCCTTCATCCTGAGTAAGCCTGTGGACTGCTGGTAATTTTTGGTCCTCATTCCAGGTAAGTTCCACCAGCTTTTCATCTCTTGATTCTCCTTTAGTCATCTATAAAAATAAAGATGTCTATTTCTTATTCTTTCAGATTCAAACACTGTAAGCAGAAGTTTATGATCAGTTGCCTCGAACTTAAGGTACTTAGACCTTCTTGTGGGAAAGGTCTCAGCCCAGGATCCATTAGCTAATGCTTTGTCCAGTCTACTCCTGGTGAATTTTCCATTGTGGATGCCTTTCCAAGAGAGGGGATCACAAAATTGGCGAATATCATACAGTGCTCCTTAAGGGAGGAAAGCTCTGAAATCTGAGAATGATCCTTCTGGTCTTAGAGGGCCACCAGATTTTTCTTCATTATTAACTATATCATTGAAATCCTCTGCCAGGAACCAAGGGGAGCCCCGTACTTCTGCCACTGCTATAAGGTGATTCCACATATTCATTCTCTATAATCTACATGTGACCGCATAAATGAAGGTTGTGGAGAACCTCTTTCCTTCGTAGCTCATTAGAATATCCATCACATAATTTTTAAGGAAGAGGATGTGATGGATCATGAAAATCCATCTTTCTTTTCCTAATTACTGGTACTAACTTTATAGGAGTTGTAAATTCAGATTTTGAGCAACTGATTATCCTTGTGTTCTTCCTTTTCTCGATCAGGTGGCATTCTCAGTTGATGGACTTACATATACTTTTTGAGGTTGTATCTCCAGGTTCACTTTCTCTTAGGAGAGGTTCCTGCTTGAATGGATTTTTTTCCTTGAACTAACACCTAGTAAGCATTGTGAGCTACCTTGATTCTTTTTAGTTGCATGTGACTTTCCTAGTTTGTTCTTTGTTTTGAGAAGATGATTAGGTCTCTCCTGAGTTGGGCTGTTGGTAGGGCCTAATCTCAAAGCCAGTGGTACCCTCTCCCAAGGTAATTCCACATTAGCAGTGTCTAAGATTTGTGATTGATGTGTTAGGCTAGCTCTGACCATTTTTGATGCATTTTTCTCAACCTGATCAGCCTCTTCTGGTAGCCTCATTTTCTCTTTCATGGCAGCACTCTCTGTAGGATCAGCACAAGTGGTATACTGAATCATCACTTCATGAATTTCATCTAAAGCTAGATCCATAGCTTGTTAAAGTAGGGGATCTTGAACTTGGACATGATTCTCTTTCTAAGGGTGGCCTGCAAGCACTTGAAGATTTAGAAACTTCCTCTCTTATATAGAGAGGAGAGTTTAAACTAGTTGGAGTTTTAAACTTGATGACTGGTTTAACCAGATCTCCTTCTTTCTCCTTGACTATTGATTAAGAGGCTACCATAAGAGGTATGATCTGTTCTTCCCTCTCTTTCGTAATTTGATTTTGAGTTACCATAGTGATTTTTATAAATGTTCTCCTGATACATTTACTCTTGATAAAATTCTTTCTCATGTCGGTAGTGGTATAAGGAGAAGATAAGAATGCTTACAGCTTTGACCTAGTCTTCTTTGGTGGGATGGATTTCTTTATTAGGTAAGTTTTCTGTTGTGCTCTATAGCCCCTCTGGATCTGTTAGGTTCATAGTTTCTACTTTGTGTCATGCTGGGATGTTGCAGGTTCCTAGAACCTTCTGACGTGCCTTTAGCATGTTCTTGTGTAGTGTGCAGTCCTCTTTTTCATGATCCAGCTTCCAGCAACTGGAACAGTGTTTCTCCAACTTTTCGTAAACCAGGGTAGCCATAACCTCATCACCATTATCAAATTCCAGGGTGGAAGACATGAACAAAGGTTGTAGCCCGTTCACTAAGATTCTCATTCTATTTGTGGATTTGGTAACTTCCTGTTTTTCTTACACTCCAATATCATTTCCAAAACTCTTGAAAGTCTCTATTGATGTCAGATTCTTAGGAATTCCTTGAACTCTGAGCCAAAAGGGAATTTGGAAAAGGAAAATCTCTGTTAACAGTAGGTTCCCACTCTGGATTATAACCATCCACTTGGCAAAATGATAAGGTATGTTCTCCAATACCATCTGAATATCTTCCTCAGAGGTCATTTGGAACTGAACGACCCCTTGCCCTAAATCAGCTCCTACTGCTCTTGAGGATGTTTTCCAGAGATCTGCCAGGAAGGGGATGAGAGACCAGACTATCTGCCTAGCATTAATGATTCGGCCTATTAAGGTGAGGGAGTGTTTTTATATGAGATATATGTTATCAAAATGAGAGACTCTAATCCTTGATTATCTAGGTTGGCTGGAAGAGAGCGTTAGACCCTTCCCTTGTTCATCATTAACTAGTATGTGATTCATTGTTGCTTATCTCAGAAGATAAAAGATAGTTCACAGTAAGTAATTCTTTTTATAACAAAAATACAGATTCTTCTCCCAAAGAGTGTGATGGTTCTTTTAGTAGTATGTAAACCACTAAAGAAGAATCTCCTTTTGGAAGCTATAGAGAAGATGATGAATTAACTTCTGGCCAGAGAGAGATCAAGGCACTAGATTCTGGTGAAGAAAGTCCCCAGTAACAGTTGCTTTGTGTCAAACCTTACTTAGAACGGAAGGAAAAAGTAGGTGAGATCTACTTCTTCTATAAAATGGTCATTTGGTTCTTAATTGAGTATAAAAGCTCTAGTTTTGTTTTGTGATTTTTGTCTGTTTGTCGATTTGGGAAAATCGTGTCTTCAATATTTCTCTTTGTGAACAGGTATCATCAATCATCTACCTTCTTGTTTTTTTTTTTTTAATTTAAGGTTACTGCTTGTTTCTTGAATAATTTTATTGTAACCTTCCAATTTGTAATGAATTTTATGATTCTAGATTGTTAATGAAGCCACAGAGTTTAGATACCGAAGTGGTAACCAAATCTTGGTGGCTGCTTTGAACCAAATGTGTTTTTTCTATTGCCACAACCAAATTAGCTTCTTAGCAGCGCTTGAATATATTAAGCTTTGATGTTTATTTTTATGTGATGTTTGATAAAATTTTTACTAATTTGGATTATTGTGTTGTTATGTTTATCTTGCAGCTTGTTGCAAGGAGAGGGATGAGTCAGTATTAATGGATGAGTTTTGAAGCTCTTTTCGTGCTCTCGATCAACTTAAACTATGCTTTATATATCTTCAGTATTGTTTTGGTGGATTTTAACAATAGATTTTTATTTTATTTTGAATAGGTCTTATATGAGTAAGAAAGAGATGATCTTTCAAGTTAATTCTCAAAAATCCCGAAAACTTGGTCAAGATCCCCAAAACTTGGTAATATCTTATCTCGGAAATTCAAGTGAATTCCTAAAAATCCCCAAAACTTCATTTTAGTTTTCATCTGCTCTGCCATGATTTGGTTCAGTTCTTGATAAAGATTATGGTGATTATGAAAATCAATGATATTTCAAGATAAGAAATTACCAAGTTTGGGCGATTTTGATAAGTTTTGAGAATTTCTTGAAATTAACTTGAAAGATTCTTCTCTTTCTTGCTCATATAAGACATATTCAAAATAACAAATCTAATGTTAAAATCCATCAAAATAAAAACTGAAGATATAGAAAAAGCAAACTTTAAGTTGATCGAGATCACAAGAAACATCTTCAAAACCCATCCATGAATACTGACTCATCCTTATCCTTGCAACAAGCTGCAAACAACAACACAATAATCCAAATCAGTTCAAAATCTATCAAACATCACATAAAAATAAACATCAAACCTTAATAAATTGAAACAGTGTTAAGAAGCTGATTTGGTTGCATAAAGAGAAAAGAAATATATATTTGGTTGAAAGAAGACAAACGAAATTTGGTTACCACTTTGGTTTCTGAACTTTGTGGCTTCATTAACAATCTATGAATAAAAAAATCCATTACACACGTGTGTAGAAATTTCAGTTTAGAGATTATAGATGATGGAGAATGATAGAGAATGTATGAGAGATTGGTGTGAGAATAAGTTTGAGAATGGAGAGTTTTATGAAAAGTTTTAATGTTCTTATTCTCTCTTGTTTTTCCTTCTTAACCTTTACAAGGGATTTACATGAATATATATAAACTTTACAAGATAAGGGAAGAAGAAGGAAGAGGCATGGAGAAGAGAGAAGAAGGAGAAGGAGACGTGAGGTAGTGTTGGAGGCTGAGCTACTCCAACAGTATCTCAATAGTAAATGGCGCCCATACCTCCCATACTTAGCCCATACCTTAACTTGTCTCTCTTCTTCTACTTAGTTGCTTAACTAGTTAACTTCTATTTCATTTCTAACAGCTTCCCCTTTCATCCTAACCGATTCTTTCCTTGTTCATTCCTTCTTTTCATTTGAATTTTTCTTGATTACTTCATCACTTGAATGAGCACCTATTTCAACACTCCCCCTCAAAATTGGTCGGTGAAGATCTTTTAGACCAATCTTGCTATGAATGTGATCACAAGTGATAGATGAGGTTGCCTTGGTGAAGATATCCGCTAGTTGGTTCTCACTTGTTACAAATACGTGTTTGATGATTCCTTCTTGAATCTTTCCCCTCACAAAGTGAAATCCACCTCTATATGCTTTGTTCTTTCATGGAATACCGGATTGGATGCTATATTTATTGCAGCTTGATTATCACAGTACACCAGCATTTCTGCAGCTTCATGTATTCCAAGGTCCTCTAGGAATACTTTCACCTATATCAATTCTTTTGTTACCTCCTTCATAGCCTTATACTCAGCTTCAGCACTAGATAAGGCTATGACCTTCTGCTTTTTACTTCTCCAAGTCACTAGATTGCCTCCCACAAAGGTACAAAAACCGGATGTGGACTTTCTATCCTTCTTATCTCCAGCCCAATGCGCATCACAATATCCTTGAACCTTTGTGTTTCCATTGGCCATCATCCATATGCCTCTTCCGGAGTTATTTTTCAGATACCTTAGCAGCCTCTCAATCATATTTCAATGCTGCATAGTTGGCTTTTGCATATGTTGGCTTTTGCATATGTTGGCTCACACGATTTACTGCAAAGCAAATGTCCAGCCTTGTGATAGTAAGATAGATAAGCTTACCCACCATTCTTTGGTATCTTTTAATGTTCTCCAATGGCTCTCCCTCAAGATTATCTTGGTAGCCTTCTTCTATTGGAGTTTTAGCTGGCTTGGATCCTAGCTTCCCAGTTTCTTCTAAGAGATCAAGTACATATTTCCTTTGAGAGATGAACATCCCATCTTCAAATCGTGTCATCTCAATTCCTAGAAAGTACTTAAGCTATCCCAAGTCCTTTATATCAAAATCGGCCTTTAAGATCTTCTTGGTTTGATCTATTCCATTTTTGTCACTCCCTGTGATAATTAGATCATCAACATATATTAGTACTGCAACACTTCTTCCTTCACTTTGTCTTGTGAACAAAGTATGATCAGCTTCAGATCTTATGAACCCCCTCTCCAAAAGACAAGCGCTTAGCTTAGCCTTTGGTACCATGCTCTTGGAGATTGTTTAAGCCCATAGATTGCTTTCTTTAATCTGCAGACCTTGTTACCTTCCTCATTATATCCTTGGGGGTGGATCTATATACACTTTTTCTTCCAAATCTCCATGCAAAAAAACGTTCTTGACATCCATCTGCCATAGATCTCACTTCATGTTTACTGCCACCGAGATTAGGGTTCTTATTGAGTGGAGCTTGGTAAGTGGAGCAAATGTCTCGGTATAATCTTCCCCATAGACTTGAGTGTATCCTTTTGCTACCAACCTTGCCTTGTATCTTTCTATCTTCCCATCACTTGTGTTTGATCGTATACACCCATCTACACCCAACTGGTTTCTTGCCTTTTGGTAGTTCGATCAAGTACCAGGTGTGGTTCTTTTCCATAGACTTCATTTCTTCTTCCATGGTTTTTATCTATACTTCAATCTCACACGCTTCTTCATATGAGCTAGGGATGGATTCCTTGCTGATTTTTCCCAGAAAAACTTCATGCTCCATAGGTAGGTTTGCCAAAGAGCAAAAATGCTCAATAGGATATAAAGATTGAGTCTTATCTTCTTTTTGTGATATGAGAGCGCTGTTGCCAATAGGATTGAGATCTAAGCTCGTCGTACGCTTAGGACACTCTCTTATCTCATTGGAAATATTACCCATACTAGACCCTTCTTTAAGCATGGCCGAGTTGTTGTAGTAGACACGCTGTCGCCTCTGTCTTGTACTTCTTCTTAGTGATACTGTTGGCTCAGGCTCCTCTTCTTCAACATCAACTCCTCGTACACCCGAGTCATGTTCTACCTCATCCTTTGCCTCATCCGCAGTTTCATGATCCAAGATTGGATCATTCTCCTCATATACATCATCCCTTGTCATTGCATCTTCAATGAACGGCGTCCAATCCATTGATGATAAGACCATTCCTTCAAGAGTATCATGATTCTTAGCTCCATAAAAACTATCTTTTTCATTGAACTTCACCTCTCTAGACACATAGACCCTTTTTTGTCTCCGGATTGTAAACCTTGTAGCCCTTTTAAGTTGGTGAGTATCCAATAAAAACACACTTCATGCTTCTAGGTTCAAGCTTGTTTCATTGTCCTTCTGGTAGAACCATAAAGCACTCACATCCAAACGCCTTAAGGTGATGTAAGCTTGGATTCTTCTTATACAACACTTCAAATGGTGGCCTATCTTCCAAGTTCTTGGTTGGAAGCCGGTTAATCAAATAGTTTGAAGTCATCACCACATCACCCCAATGAGATTTAGGTACTCCTTTGGCAATCATGACAGTCCGTGCTACCTCCATTAGATGCCTATTCTTCCTTTCCGCTACCCCATTTTTTGTGGAGTGTATGCACAAGATCTTTGATGAATGATGCCAAAGTTGTTGAGTAGCTCTTTGAATCTCTTGCTCACATATTCTCCTCCATTATCACTTCTTAAGGCCTTGATTGTTGTTTTGAATTGTGTAGAGACATAGTTAATGAAGTTGGTGAATGTTTCATAAACTTGGTCTTTGGAGTGTAAGAGTGTGATCCATGTGTATCTTGAGTAGTCATCAATGAAAGAAACAAAGTACTTATATTGATCTCTTGAATTACATAGGGCGGTCCATATATCCGAGTGTACAATGCCAAAAATTTCATCACAAGTTGTAGATGAAATAGGAAAAGCTTGTCTACAATGTTTTCCTAGTACACATGCTTCACACACTTTTTCTTCTTGAATGAGATTGGGTAATACCATCTTGAGAACTGCTGAACTTGGATGTCCTAGCCTTTCATGGCATAATGGGCTATCTCTAATCTCTTTCCTACCAAAAACCTCTACATCCACCTTTATTCCAATAGCCTTCGGATCCTCTTGTTTATTTGCTTCCAAAAGGTAAACTCCATCCTCCACCTTCCCTTCTCCGAGCACATGACTTGTTTTAGGGTCCTGAAATTTAACAAAGTCAGACCAAAAAATGCTACACAATCCAAATCCTTTGTAGCTTTATGAACTGATAGAAGGTTAGATGAGAAACTGGGCATGTATAATGCTTTTGTTTCCTTCTTGAAAAGTTCTAACTCTCCTATCCCTTCAATCGGAATTGAGCTTCCATTGGCTACTTGCATATTTCCATGATAAGGCTCAAGGTTTTTAAACATGTCTTGATCCTTGATCATGTGATGAGAAACCCCTGAATCCACAATAATTTTACTCTTCTTTATGGATCTTTTAGAACTGAGGAAGCTCTTACCGGATTCTGTAAGCTTGGATAGGCTCTTGATGAGAGCCTCAAATTTGGACCTCTTGACCATATCCTCAACCGGTTATGCAACTCCCATGAAGGCCCTATGTCCACTTCCAATCTCCCTTAGCCGCTTAGGCCTTAAATGCGGATGGAGAGTCCAACACTTTTCCTTGGTATGCCCCTTCATCTTACAATGCTCACATTCCAACACCCTCTTGTCTCCAAATGTGAGATTCTTCTTTGCAAGATGTGCAGCTTCACTTGGTGCATGAAATAGGTCTCTTGACCCCTTCTCCCTTTGTATCATGCCACATACTTCCGCTAGACTTGGCAGCTTCTCAAATCTAAGTATGTGTTTGGTAAGATCCTTGTAAGATGCATTGAGTGCCAAAAGAAGCCCAAACACTTGATCTTGGTCACGTCTTTCACCTAAATCCTTGGGGTCTATAGTTTGTGGCCTCAAGATCTCCAACTCGGCCTATAAGCTTCTATACTCCCCAAACATTTCCTTGAATGGCTTCTCTTCTTGTTGAAGCTCATTCAGCGCCCTCTTCACCTCAAATATCCTTGATATGTTTGAGATATTTCCATATACTCCTTTGAGTATATTTCACAGCTCCTTGGCGGTATCCGCATATGAGTAGGCCGCCAATATGGATGGTTATAGTGAGCTTTGAAGAAGAGAAAGAGTATATTGTTCTTCTTGCTCTTCCTTAGCTTCTTCCTTTTTATTTTTCACCACAGCTTCCGCTTCCTCCTTTGACTCAACATACCGCCAAAGTCATCGGCCTCTAAGAGTGGTCTTAGTGATTTTTTCCCAAAGAAGATAGTTGTCTCCCTTGAGCATGACTGAGATTGCTACTCTATTTGTCTACATTTTCTAATAATAATACATAATTCTAGTTCTTTCACAACTTGAAGATCCTATGATCCCAAGGATATTAATCTCAGAGTGAATAGAACTTAGGAAGGTGTATTGTTATAGATTAGAAGATTTGTAGATTGCTAGAAGGATTATAAGAGAGTTAATTGTTGGAATACTCAATCCGCTCTGTTACCATATAGAAATTTAATTTTAGAGATTAGAGATGATGGAGAATGATAGAGAATGATAGAGAATGTATGAGAGATTGGTGTGAGAATAATTTTGAGAATGGAGAGTTTTATGAAAAGTTTTAATGTTCTTATTCTCTCTTGTTTTTCTTTCTTAATCTTGACAAGGGATTTACATGAATATATATAGACTTTACAAGATAAGGGAAGAAGAAGGAAGAGGCGTGGAGAAGAGAGAAGAAGGAGAAGGAGACGTGAGGTAGTGTTGGAGGCTGAGCTACTCCAACAGTATCTCAATAGTAAATGGCGCCCATACCTCCCATACTTAGCCCATACCTCAACTTGTCTCTCCTCTTCTACTTAGTTGGTTAACTAGTTAACTTCTAGTTCATTTCTAACAGTTTCCCCTTTCATCCTAACCGATTCTTTTCTTGTTCCCTCATTCTTGTCATTTGATTTTTTCTTGATTACTTCATCATTTGAATGAGCACCTATTTCAACAATGTGGAGGTGACAATCAGATTATTCAAGAAACAAGAAATTAAACTAAATTAAAGAAATGAAAACACAAGAAGGTGAAGGATTGATGATACATGCTTGCAAAGAGGAGTATTGAAGACAAATTTTCCTAAATCGACGAACAGACAGAAATCTCAAAAAAACCTATAGTGAGATTTGAGATTAGATTAATAGATTTGGGATTGAATCTGTTTGGTTCTTGTTTGAGATTAAAATTGTTTCTTGATTTTGGATTGAATTTGGGATTATATAAATGTGGTTATTGTTTTCTGATCTGGAATAAATATTTGTTTGGTTTAAATTTGGGATAAATATTTTGTATGTTTAAATTTTATGAAATGCAAATTCAATAAATTAATTTTTTCTTATGATTCCCTAATGTGATTCTACCAATAGAGGAGGAAACAAATTAGAACTTTTATTAAGTTTCTTATCTTTTATTTTTAAAAATGGTAAGAACAATGAGGTGTTTTTACCATTTTTCTTAGACAACAAAGCCTCCATTAGCTCTAATAACCTGACCATTGATCCATTCACCACCATCACCGGCCAAAAACCCTATAATCTCTGAAACATCCTTTGGTAAACCAATCCTTCCCATACCCCTGCAAGCATCTTCACCCTTTCATCACTCTTTCCGTCAAAGAACATATCTGTCTCAACCGGCCCTGGCGCCATGCAATTTGCGGTTATCTGGCTTCCCTTGAGCTCTTTAGCCAACACTTTCACCATTTTCTCCACTGCGGCCTTAGATGCTGTGTAAACTACATAACCTGGCGAGAGAGACCAACTTATGATGTAGACATTATAATGATTCTTCCACCACCTTTTCTCGTAATCCTTTTAGCAGCTTCCTTGCAACACAAGAAAGCTCATCTCGTGTTTGTTCTGAATGTTTTCTCAAAATCTTCTAATGTGGTCTCAGGTAAAGAAGGGTACTTTGGATCTAAACCGCCAGCACAATTCACGAGGATGTGAACTTTAGATCCGAACACTTGTTCGGTTTGATCAAACAAGTTGTTGATTTGGGCTGGTGATCTGACACATCTGCTTTGACTGTGATTGCTGACTTTGTTTGAGATGAGGCGTTTAGTTCCGAAGCCAAGAGTTCAGCTTTTGATGAGCTCGAGAGATAACTGATGGTGACTCTTGCGCCAAGATTATGGAGGTGAATTGCGATTGTGCGGCCTATGCCTCTGGTGTCTCCAGTCACTATAGCTACACGCTCGGCCAAAGGAAGAGACGATAAGTTTCTAGTGTTCTTCTCCATTTGTTGTCTTTCTTTATTGGGTGAAGCAACTCAATAACCACCAACTACCAAAAAATTAAATAATTAAATATATATGAATGATGATTTTTTATTTAGTTTTCATATGAGTCGTCAAAAATAGTGAACATTGAGTCTCTATCAAAATTTTAGTTGCAATATTGACAGAGCAGGTAAGAGAGAGAGAGTTGCAATTAATGAGCAGATATGTCACTTCATCATTACTGCTCCTCGTTATTCGTGAATATCTGAATAAAATATATTTGCGCTCTAAGGTGGTCCCCATAAAGTCAGAGCGGATAGTAAATTCTTACTAGAACATTATCGAATCTGACGGTAACTATTCTCTTACTTACATAACATGGATGTTACTCTCTACTATGAAGAAGCGCAGCGGTGGTCAACAAGTTGGACATGAATATGCAACAGAGCATTCAAGCAGATTAGTAGGTTTTGATGGGGTTCGCATATAACATCATACCAACTCCAGTTATACACATTATCACCACAATAATTAACAAATATTCTAATAACGTGTTATCTTCTACATAAAAAATGTTACCGGTTCACAATGAAAACCAAATATCATCTAACCAACATGTGAAATCCTAATAGCATTTAAAATGATTTCAAAATAATGAAAACTCAAAACAATACACCTTTAACAACTTCCAAAATTATGTCTATTATTAAAATTTCTTGCACATCATCACAAAAGATTCTCAAATACTCTGCTACAAATTCATTGACAAAAACCCAAAAATGCACATCCAACATCTACAAAGTAACGGGGTAATGTAGAATTTAAAAGATTCTGATATAGTCTGATCTTTCTCTATCGATAAATTGTTATCCAGTATATAGGTTATTCATTATAGGAACAGCCAACACAGAACTCCAATATAGTAAATATCGCGTTATCTTTTATAACAATTAGTACATTGTTATCCAGTATACATGTTATCAAGTACATAGCTTATCCAGTATGAAATAATAACTACAATCATTAATACATTGACTTTTAAAAATATTAATGTGAAGTAAACAATCAGCAGGAACACATGTCATCGGGAACCCATATCAGTCTCGACAGTAATGTTTAATTATCTTCGACGGTGGTAGAAACCGTTTAAGATCCGCCTATCAATAATTTGTCGACTTTTGGTTAATTGATCAACACGATCAGAATATGGAGTCTATTTTGTATAATTACCTAGTGGTTTGCACCTGTAACCTTAATCTTTAACCAAAAAAAATAAAGACCTTGTATAATTATCGTATATTAACAAGTTACCCACTACCTGCACATTAAACAGGTTACCGAGTTAGAAAATATTGTCCAAATATACAATATCTTAATAATAATTTTAGTGAGATAACCATGTGTATCCCACTAACAGAGAAACCAATATCAGTGACTCATATCGGAGGCCCTCACCTCAAACTACTCCTAAAACAACTACTTGATTTACCATACTAAAGAGGTTAAACCTAATATCTACTAACACATTAACACTGTTATATCTCCATTGTCAAGATAACGAGATTACTTCATTAAACGATCTCAAGAATCCACTCCTATTTAAAGATGCATAAGGTAAACTACATACTATCCTCTAAACCGATACCTAGATAATATTAATGTTATTTTCCATAATTGCGCTAAAGAGCTAATATCTTAGTAGATATTCATACTAAGATATACCATGTCTTCACATGTTCTATAAAACTAAGTTAGAAAATATATACTCATTGGAAAAAAATAATAAAATAAAAATATTCAAAATAATGGTAAGACTACTTTGAAATTTCTCAAGAAATTGTAGGTTAAGCTCATTGAAGTCATCATTCTGTTGAGGCAAAATAGCTCGCTCTTTATCTTATGCAATAGCGTTGGATCACCATAAAATTTTCTAATTATTGCTTCGATTGGATCAGTAGCATCTATAATTAGAAATTCATCTGGAATATCAATGATAACCTCACCATCATTAGGCTCTGGTATCTTTCCATCTCTAACAGCTAAATTATACTCAAAAATTCCTCTATTTCCTTCGCCTCATCAATAACATAAATTGTTGTTGAGAAGTCGCATATTCTTACTCAGCTTTAGGACATCACAATAATTCCAAATATAAGATGAATTTAGAGAAGCCAAAACAATTACTGCTCTACTTGCATGATTGTTCACATGGAATACTTGCCGGAAATCTCCACAAAAAGAGTCCTTACCATCAAAAGGCTTGTTCCTTGTGCTTCCAATAATATCACACAAACTTCTATCAAGAGACTCAAAACAATATCTGCTCCTCATAGGCGCTTCATCCAAATGATTAATGAAGCTTCTTTGATTAATTTAGCAAGATCGGTATGAATAGTAATTGAACACATAGTAGAGTCATCCGGATTAATGGGGATACCAAAACGTGAATTTGCAGTCCTTCCACTGGGTAACAACAAAGAAGTAATTTCACTGGATTCCACAGTCAGCACAATCTTTCATCTACTCCTAAATTCTGCAGATATTGTTTTCCATAGAAAGGTTTTTTCTGTCCCTCTAAACCCATAAAAGTATATTCTACCAAGAATTTTGTAAGAGGATGAATGATCTACTCATATATATATATTTTGCTCCATTGTCAACATTTTAACCCATTTCTCATTTTTGTCTTTCATGTCAGCAAGGTCATATATCCTTTCATCTGCTATTAATTGATTGCACTTATCCTTACCATTTCTATCTGGTTGAGGTATTTCTGTGATTTCTGCGAGAGTAGATCCATTAGATAAGAGATAGTCCTCTATTTATTGACGAGTATAGTTCATATTCTCTTCATTTTTTAGATGCAGATCTGAAGATAATAATATAAAATCCAAAAAATTAGTGAAATAGTTTTTTATTTATTTATTATATTAGTGTTGATATGATTTTATAAAATTATGAATCAAACCTGGATTGTTGTACTTGTTTATTTTTTCGCTCCATATCGTCAGATAAAATATGCTATGTTTCTTCCCATACATGACCGGATCTAGACAGAGTTCAAGAAAGAATCATAACAAAAAAATAATTACGGATATAGGTCTCTTAAACCCATTGTGTTGTAACCACCAGCGAGTCGATGAAAATCTGATCATCATCAAGTATACCACGAGCGCAACATGCTTCTTTGTATGTATTATAAACAACACCTTTGTATATTTTCAGATCATCAAAAGACTCCGCACCTGGGACAATATTGAGCAGGATCCTCGTATAGTATTCTGCTTCCATCTTCTTTGTAACATAGTTAATCCTGCCTAACGAAAATGCCACAATCTTTTGTTTAACCATTTTTTGCTTCCATTCCAAATATAATAAGTCGGTATTAGTGAGTAAAGCATTTTTGTAAATGTATGTCTCCGATTCAAAGAACACCAAGCCATTAGACGTGAAACTTCATTACCTTTTCTTTCCAATACATCTTCTATGTCATCATCTGAATCAAAATAACATGGTTTCTTCCCTTCCAGATAAAAAGAAAGCCTTTGGATTGGTGTTGATCTAAACTGAATTGGAAACTTGAAAATTCTCCATAAAGCTTCTGAAGCTGATACATACCTAAAAATGGAGGAAATGTTTTTCTAACTGAGATTAGGTAAATAAAATAAAATATATGAAATTAAATCTTTTAAATGAGAAACATACCGGCAGTTCAAAAAGTCTTTGATTTCATTCTTCTGTACTTCCCCCTGATTAAGAGGCTCAAAAACTGTTGACACACGGTCAGACCCTTTGTTGAGGTAGTTCAAAAGATATTTGATAGAACATGATTGGTTACACCACATTTATGTGAGCTCGATAATGCATAGATAACTTTTTATTATAAGGGACAGCATAGTAACTAGAGTGCTGTCTTCTATATACAGCATAACCATATTTACCAACCTTAGTGATATCAGAAAAAGCCTTTAGAAAAAACTTTGAGCACTTACCATCTATACCATATTTGGGGAATTGGTATTAGCTGCTCCACAAGGTCCATGGATCATAGAATATTTGATGATAGCTCTGGGCTCTATTCTTTGTCTAGAATTTCAGCACATATTATCTTGTCAATGTCATCAGCGGTTGGTAATTTGCTATTATTTTCCATGAACAATAGTATGTGAGCATGTGGAAGGCCTCATTTCTGAAATTCATTTATGTGCATAGCTGGAAAAAAACCATGAGAAGTAAGTATTTTTAAGAGAAAATATGATTCTTTGATATTTATTATAAATAATAAAGAAACAAAAGTATATTTATATATATATATTAAACTAAAAATATCAACAATAAAAAATATCAACAATAAAAAATATCAACAATAAAAAATAACTATAAATATATATTAAAATAATTGACTTGCGATGTACCGCGGATTTGATTCTATATATATAATTAATAACTTAAGACATACAAAATGGTGGTAGTCACCGGCATGTCGATTTGCTCTCCGGGAAGGAGTCGCTTCTCCTCAAAGCAAAAACATTGTAGCTGAAATTTTGTTTTTCTCCAGGTTTTACTCTCACCTATAAGAAAAATACTAAAGCCAAAATGACATATTGAATAAAAAATACAGATTAGCAATTCAAAACACTCTTCTTGAAATAAGGTCTAAACACTCTTTCTTTAGTTCTCTTGGCTCTTTCAAGCATCTCTTCCCGTAAGGAATAATCATTAAATCCACATTGTGAAATGAAATATCGAATGACAAAGTTACCAAAAATCAATCAAACAAAGACATTCTCCATGTTCATTTTTTTTAGAATTTCGCAAAATTATACACAGGTTTCCAAGTGCCATTCTACTAAGTATATTTAATATATGGCTAGCACATTATGGACAGTACAACGAATAGCTGGAGTGTATAAATCAATGTCTACATAGTTCCTCATAAAGGCCCTTGCTTAAGAAGACATTTCCAAGTTGATGCATTGTTGATGGAGCGGCAATGACATTGGAGAATTCTACCTGGTCCAAGTTGGTTCTTAATTAGTATAGCAGTTTGGCAAGATTCATTTACACCAGAATAAATAGCACTAAGTAACATGAAAAACATTAGACGATTCATTTTTTTGGATCTAAAATTTTTATTGGAGTTATAAAAGCATCCACATTGGTGAAATGAGTAGAATCTCTTTAATATTAAGTTATATTAACTTTAATCATTGCAGAATCAGTGTCTCTACCGAGACACTAAAGACATTTTTTGCATTGTATATACAGTAATATCTCTAGGTTTATTAGTTCATTTTTGTCGTTAAGAACCCAGGAGGGGTTCTCAAAATAATTGATTTAATCATTCTGTAATAAATATATTGTTTATTTTAAATTTAAATTGTCATATATTATTTGAACCAATAATATGATGGCAAATGGTCAGAACCTGTTTCTAAAAGTTTCTAAAAGTTTCTAAATGAGAACCGTTTCTTAGCTTCTTTCCTGCTTTTCTATTATTTTTAATATTTTTAATTTTAGATACTGCATTAGATACTGACAGAGATGCTCTTCCTAATTAAAGTTAAAGATAATCAAAAACAATTGTGCAATGGAGCTGGTCCAAGAGCTTTATTGATACAAAATTATTTGTGTGTGGAAACTGATTTTCCTTTATTAAGTAAATAATATTTTTTATAGTATTAACTAAATTTAGACACACAAAGTCGAGATGAGATTTAAGTATCAAAATGTGTGGCTGGCCAATAAGATCAAACCAAATGAATTAACTAAACTAAATGAAACCAAAACAAAACAAAACAAAAGTTTAATAAGTATTTCACGAAAATCTTGTAAATTAATTACTTTAGCAATATTCAATATACTTGTGCTATTAAGAATGCTATTTATTGAATTGAACATAAATAACCTAAAATGTCATTAACATAAAAGAATGGTGGCACAAATAATAAATAATCTTCCTTAAAAGTGGTTTAATTGGTCGATTGTCTTGGGTAAAATATGTATTAATTGAATTATTTGAACACTAAATTATCCCTTAAACTTTTTGTTAGAAATATAACAATTTTCTCCATTTTACTTAAGGCTTAGAGGCATTTGATCAAACACTTATGCTATGTTTTACTCATCATCATTTATTGATTGTTGAGGCAAGTTATCAAAAGCAAAACTCAAAACCTGCAAAAATGGAGGATCATTCTCTATCACAACAGTTTACTTATCATCAGAAACTTGATATTATAACGATCCACCAAAAGAATATTAGGTTTTCAAAGTCCAAATCAACTCACTATTAGTATGATATTGTCCGATTTGGGCCAAATGTTAGGCCTCAAGGATTTGATAATGAGACTCTATCCCAAAAGACCTCATACTAATTAGTTATTGATTCTACTTATATATTAGACTCTTCTTGATTAATTATCCAATGTATGACGTTGGTACATAGCTTCCTCTCGAGGACTCTTCTATCTGTCTCACGTTGAGGGCTTCTTCCAACCGGTTACCAGGTCTACTTTCTGTGAACCTTGGCTCTGCTACCATTTATTGGGTGTTTCAAAGTCTAAGTAAACTCACTACCACTACAAGAAATCTGGCCGGAAACATACCCAATTTCAAACAGAAATGATGGATTTCCAAAAAAAATCAAAAGCCATCGAAAATCTGTCAGAAATTTCTGACAAAAAGTACATGTCGGAAATTTCTGATGGATTTCCGATGGATTTTCAGTTTCTGTCAGAAATCCATCGGAAATTATATATAATAATATGTAGCCGTTTGAGATTTAGAAATTTGTGATGGATTTTTCACGGATTTCTAACGTGTTTTAAAATCCGTCAGAAAATATATACGTTAATATGAATTTATGGAATTCGGGGATGATATTGAGCATTCTGATTCAGAGGAAGAACGTGGAGAGTTTGATGATGATACAGACTCAATTCCTTCAGACAGATCATCAGAAGGCGAAGAAATCGAGTAGTTCTTTAGGTGTATAATTAATATTATCATTTAATATATGTGTTTTAATAATTTATTTAAGAAAAATGTTTTATCGATTTTTTTCTTTTTAATAAATCAGTTTAATAAATTTTATTTAACTTGTTTAATAAAAATTTTTAACTTATTTAATAAGATATATTTTCTATTTGATAATACTTATTTAATAATTTTTAATAACAATTTTAACATGGGATCAAACACTTATGCTATGTTTTACTCATAATCATTTATTGATTGCTGAGGCAATACTTTTACGTCCTTTATCAAAAGCAAAACTCAAAATCTGCAAAAATTGAGGATCATTCTCTATCACGATCCACCATGAGAATATTAGATTTTTCAAAGTCCAAATCAACTCATTATTACTATAATATTATCCGATTTACGTCAATTGTTTAGGCCCACATAGATTTGGTAATGAGACTCTATCCCAAAAGATATTATACTAATTAGTTATTGATTCTCCTTATATATTACACTTTTCTTGTCTAATTATCCGATGTGTGACGTTTGTTTATACCCAACAATATCCCCTCAAATCACATACCATTATACCTAGCTTCCTCTCAAGGACTCTTCTAATAGTATCACGCTGAAGGTTTCTCCCACACCGGTTACCAGATCCACTTTCTCTAACATGGGAACTGCTACCATTTATTGGGTGTTTCAAAGTCCAAGTAGACTTACTATCACTACAAGAAAGCTGGCTGGAAACATACCCAATTTCCAACGGGTAAAGGAGCCATAGGAAATTACAACAAAAAGATTACGGATTTCCAAGGAAATCAAAAGACATCAGAAATCTATCAGAAATTTCCGACAAAAATATACCCGTTTTAAATTTCTGACAGATTTTAAGTTTCTGTCAGAAATCAATAAAAAATTATATACGTTAATGTAACCATTATGTAGCCGTTTGAGATTTAGAAAATTTTGACGGATTTCTGGCGGTGTTTTAAAAACACTATCAGAAAATATATATGATAATAGAACTTTATAGAATATGGGGATGATATTGTGCATTCTGATTCAGAGAAAGAATATGGAGAGTTTGATGATGATACATACTCAATTCCTTCATACAGATCATCTAAAGACGAAGAAATTGAGTAGTTCTTTAAGTGTATAATTAATATTATCAATTAATATATATGTTTTTAATAATTTATTTAAGTTAACAGTTTTATTGATTTTTTCTTTTTAATAAAACAATTTAATAATATTTATTTAACTTATTTTATAAAACAATTTTAACTTATTTAGTATAGCAATTTAATAATATATATGTTTTCCATTTGATAATACTTATTTAATAGTTTTAATAAAAATTATTTATTTGATTAAAATATTTAAAATTTATTTGATTAATTTTATACTTACAATTTAATATAGGAAAGAATATATCCATGATGGCTAGGAGGAGCGATTTGATAAATGATTTCGTATTCTTTTACATAATTTTTATAAGTTATTTGTTGTTATACTTAGTATATTTATTTTTATCACTAAAATATTTTTATTTTATTTTTGTAGGTTTGGTGATTCCAATAATGGAATAAACAAATCGATTAATTGGATGTTTAATGGAAAAGATAAACACTGAGCTGGCTGAACAAAAGAAGACGATTAAGGGTTTTATAGCCGAGTTTAGAGCTTCTCGACAATAATTTATCAGATTTTATGTTTTTGAATTTTTGATTAGAATTTTATTACTTTTAAATATTAATTTAAATTTAAATTTTATTTAAATTTTATTTCAATTAATTTCAATTTACAAAATTTAATTAATAAATATATAAAAAATTAAAAAATATGTAAATAAATTAAATATTTAAAATTATCAGAAATTTTGTCAGAAATTTTGTTAGAAATTCATCGGAAATAACTTATATCAGAAATTGTTTCTGACGGATTTCCGACAGCCCTACCGACAGACGTAGCTGTCGGAAATCTGTCAAAAACTTTCTATCGGAAATCCGTCCGAAGTATGATTCCCTATAACTGACAAATTCCGAAGTCTGATGCCCTATAACTGACATATTTTTCCGTCGGAAGTCCGTCAGAAAAGGCTTTTTCCAACGGATTGGCGAATTTGCCCATCAGTTCTAACATGTTTTCTTGTAATATATTAGTATGATATTATCCGTTTTGGGTTAATCGCTTAGACCCGAAAAGATTTACTTATGGAATTCTATCTCAAAATATCTCATACTAATTAGTTATTAATTCTCCTTATATAATAGACTCTTGTTGTCTAATTCTCCAATTTGGGACATTGGTTTATATCCCGATAGAGAATCCGTTTTCCCTTGTACTTCAAATTATCATGACAAGAACTATCTAGTTCATCATAGAATATGCACAACCCATTGTTCATTCTCTGTATATTTCCTCACATAAATACTTGAGACGATTGAGCTTGTTTTGAAGGATTAGGTTGACAAGGTGCTTTTGAAGGCATTATCGGAGTTTTCAGCAAGGAAAGGTTCTGATACCAGTTTTACGGTAGATTTAAATGAATATATTTAAACTTAAAAATCATACCATTTAATTGATTTTTTATAGTATATATATTTCTAACTTGACTGTGTGATCAAATACATTAAAATCAACAAAAAATCACAAGATATTTATACAATAACACTAAATAATGTATTGATTGTTTATTTATATATAAAAAACAAAAAGTAATAAAAATGTTTGATTGTGAAAAACTTTATTATTCATTGATCTTGCGTATAAGAGCATGTACATGCAGGGGATGAGGGAGGGTATCTTCAAGTAAAATAATAATAAAACAAGAAAAAGGAAGGAGAGTTAACTAGAATCGTTTCTTTTTTGAGAAACTCTTTCAATAGTACAAGATAGCCTCTTATTTACATGTTATTTTGTAATTGGTCAATTTATTTATAAAATTTAAATACCAAAACATTATTTTTTTTAGAAACTCATACCGTATGTAACCAATAATAATGCTCTAAACCGTATTGATAAGGAACTCACATTTCTTTAGATAATTTCTTGTGTATAATATACTTTTTAATAAGTAAGGGAGACACAGTAGTCGTATTAAGAGCTCAACAACTCTCGTACATAATACAACAGTGGCCGAGGCATAATATATATCCATTGGGGTCAATTACTCTCTTAATGATAATAAGCTATTTCCAAATTTTCATTGGTGCCAATTGCACCCATTAAATACACATTGCTTCCACTGCTATACAAACCTCAATAAAACTTAAATTCTTTTACTATTTATCAACGTAAGACAACTTTTGTTTAACTTAAACTACTAATGGGAGTAAAGGTAGAGTGCACTGTCGTCGACAACAAGAAGCTTGCCGATGTACAGAGAACCTCCACCACCATAAATATTATCAAAATTCCCATTACCAACCTGTAAATCAATTATAACATGAGAATTACATCAATAGTTTCTACTGGTTTTGATAAATAATCGAAATTCGAATATACATATATAGTCTATACTATTACCTGAGTCGGAAACGGATAATGACAAGGAGAATTAGCCCCATTGAGGCTGAAAACGACATCAAATTGATAATCACCATCCCTCTATAGATGAAACGCATCGAGGGATGGTACTCTAGTACAGAAGTTCTGGCCACTCTCTCACAAATCTCGGAGGAACATTTGTTTTCTTGCCAAATCTCGGATGGTAGCAATGACCGCTGCGGCAACAATGAGGTTGCCTCTCGTATTCACAATGCAGTCCCATGATTCAAAGAAGCGGTTTGTTTTGGTGTAATTTTAGTGTTGGTTGAGACTATATAGAAAGATTATAATGAACATTTCACGTTATTGTTTGGGAGCATTAATTACATAAGCACATGGTAGGTTTTATTTTACATAAAAGTCACTTCTATTAATTAATTAAGAAGATGGAGTTTACGGGTTTCAAACTAGGTATGCTATGGTTTATTAACAACGACTCAAGAGGTTTGATCGCTTAAACAAATTAGGTGAAGAAAATGATATGAGTTGAAGTACAATACTACACAATACTATTTTCTATATATCATCCTTTTTTCAAGTGCAATTTTCTATTATCACTGATTAATTATTTCTTGTGTAGAAGAAACTATCTAAATTAAATCCAAACCTAATATGTTGCAGTTAAGGACATGTATTAAACTCTAGACTTTGTCTAAAAATCATTAGAAACCTAAACCCATGTGTTAAATATTCATTATAGAATATATTGTTGTTAATTACAGTCTCTAAATCATGATGTGATGAACCCAAAGTAAAGTTCCAGTTTTGTTTCATTCCGTGAAACAAATCTCCAAACCAAAAGACTCTTGATAAATCTTATAGATTAAATCTTATATATATATATATAACCTATATATATATATATTTTGGGTCAAAATGTTAAATTTATTAATCAACAAAGAGTTTTATAAACAAGAAAACCAAAGAAAAAGGAAAAAAAATGTTGGAGAGGTGATTATGATGTTTCTTGAGCTTGCATTCAACGTTGGAAATGCTTGCAAGTCTCTGATTATCATTATACATGGTTGAGGAAATTCTTTTGCCATCTGATCTCTCTATTAGCCGTGTCTTGTGTTCCACCACTTGCCAATCATTCTTGTGCTTTATATGAATGCCCTCAAGCCAGATATGTTCATGGCAGATTGAAAAGCTAAGCATGTCAGGGTGAGCTTGAGCTTATAAAATTTGTGATGGATGAGGCGTGCTACTGTGATGTTCCAGTCCGAGTTCAGGTGGATTCCAAGCAAGTCACCAATTATGTCATTCCAAACTGCAAAGCCGAACGTACATGCAAAAAACAAGTGATCCCTAATCTCATCGGGCTCACCACGAAGAAAACATGAATATAACCCCAATAGCGAATTGTCGAATCAATCGCTAAAAGATCCTTCATTGCTAACTTTGTTATAAATGTATAATAGGGAACACTTTGTAGAAACCAAATAACCTTACTTTAGTTCACATGGGGTCAATGAATACGAACTTGCTCCCATGTTTTCCTCCAGAAGAATCCATCATGAAAATACCATAGTGAGTGTCTCCACAATGCTCTATCCCTACTTCAGTCTGTGGAAAGGTTTAGCCAGGATTTGTTCACTCAACTGTTACATCTCCATATCGTTACAGTGACAGCCTCAGAAACTATAGAGAAATTTGGATCAACCAGCCTCCCCATTGCTAAGTGCTAACAGCTATCATACCAGAACAGAGTATGTGTCCCATTTTGTACCTCCATAGTTATAAACTCCACAGCTAGCAGTCGCAGTTTTAAGAGTTGTTGCTTTACCCCATGTAGAGCTGTCAATTGGGCTGTCCACGTTCATTTCGACCCGTCAAATATTTTCCGGATAAATTGTTGTTTGTGTGCAATAAGGCGCAATCCAATTTTGGCTCAAACTCATACATGTTCATGTCGAAATAAACTGTATGCGGATTCCATTATCTTTAAATTCAAATTTTAATTTTAATTGTCTTAATTTTCTCTTGACCCTAGGCATTTGAGTATCGTTCGGGTTCTGGTCGGGGTTTCGGGTCTTTCGGATTTAGAAGTTTTCATAGTTTTCGGATATTAATAGTTTTTGGCTCGGGTTCAGTTCCATGCAGGTTCGGTTACCCAAAATATTAGCAGAAAAAAATAAATTAAATTAAATTTTCACAAATATAACTAAAATTTTTAAAAATATATTGATTATTGTAGTATTTTGGTTATTATGACCAAACAAAATTTATACTTTAAATTTATAATTGTAATTTTGGATAATTTGGTTATATAGAATATACATATAATTAATATAAGTATATATAATTCATATTTTTAGTTATATAATTATATTTCAGGTATATTGGATACCCATTCGGTTTTTGGTTCGGTTCGGATTAGAGTATAAAAGTTTAGGACCCATTCTAGTATTTTCTTAGTTTGGGTTCATGTTCGGTTCTACTTTTCAGATCGGGTTTGGTGGATATTTCGGGTTTCGGGTATTTTGCATGACCTAATTTCTCTAATTTCGTAATTTTATAAAAAAAAATGAAGTTTTCAATTTTTTTCCAAATCAATTTTGAAATAGAATTTCGTAACCCAATATAAGCACAATGTCTACACTCTCAGGTCTATAATTTACATGGACAAAGTGGATCTACAACCATTTTGGTCCACTCAAAAATAGAATTTTCGTGAACTGTACATGGACGACAATGATCTGCCGCCCATTTTGGCAGCTGTAGTTTTCCTTTTAGTTAAAGTTTTTTTTCCATGAGAATGCAAACTCAAATGTTAGTTGCTTTAGTGGTTGGTTAAGAAAACAATCATTTATTGGATTACTTAATAAAAGAATAAATAATATATGTTTTCTAACTTTTCTTTCAGGAAAAAACATTAGAAAGTTTTCAAAAAAAGTTATAAGAGGGAAAAGGAATAAATTGTTATACAATCAATACTTTACGTGAGTAGCTTGAAGAAAATATATTACAACAATTAAAGAATAACTTGCATTCATTACCCACCCTATATATGTTCTTTAGCCAAAACTATATAATATAGTAAGTTTTAACCTAGCATCATAAACTCTCAAATAATCGATATATAATAACTTCATTACCACTCTTGTTCGATCCAAAAGTTGCTATGAAAAATCAAAATGCTCATACTCTTATCATTTGTCCTCGTCCAGGATATAAAGAAAATAAAGAAAACTTTCGTTCAGAGAAATTCAGAGATTCTCCGATTATAGTATTAGGTATTTCCGATGAAAGAGATCATAATGAGCCTCCCTATACAGATAGCCATCACCCCCTTGTCTTGGGCAAGTACAAAGGTAAGAGCTATGTAGAATGCAGATTGTGTCGTTGTCTGATAGATTATAGCACTGAATATTATTCATGTGACGAGTTTGATCAGAAGATCCTTAAAACATATGCTATTAGTTTCCATAAAGAGTGTTTCGAACCGATAAATAATCATCCTTATCATCCTAAACATTCGCTCCAAGTTCTCATATTTGATAATTTGACACCAACCAAAATATGTTATTGTTGTTATCTTCACAAGGAATGCACTTACTATTGCTTTATATGCAATTTTAGCATTTGCCGTGATTGTACAAAAAAACCACTACTCCTTACAATAGATCACAAGAAAAGGCATGACCATACACTCTTTTACATTCCTAGAGAAGCCTCCATGATCTGTGATGTTTGCTCTTTGGACGATCGAAGATATTTTTTCTATATCTGCCAGCAATGTGATTTTGTAGTTCATAAAGAATGTATATACTCGCCACACATCATAAAAATAACTCGTCATAAACATCGCCTCTCATATTCTTCATTTCGTCATATAGAATTGCCTTGCAAGGTTTGTCGCAAAAAGGTTGACAGAGATTATGGGGGATATTCTTGCATCTCAAGGTACTGTACTCGTTATGTGGTACATTCCAAGTGTGTTCTACAAGAAGATGTGTGGGATGGAAAAGACCTCGAAGAAGAACCTGAAGAAATCTATAAACATATCATGCCATTTAAATGGGTAGCTGATGGGATTATACAACATTTTAGTCACAAACATCATATGAAACTCCAAGAAATGTTTGGTGAAATAACCCAGGATAAAATACATTGCCAAGCATGCGCACTTCCTATTTATAATGGTTATATTTACAGTTGCATGGAATGTGATTTCGTTATTCACAGAACATGCGGATTATATATTCCAATAAATAAACAATATGAGATGCACCGTCATCCACTTATCTTACAAGAGGCTAATATTAATAAAATGTTCTCGTGTTCAGCATGCGATCGTTTATGCAATGGTTTCAGGTACATGTGCCAAGAAGCAAGTTGTGATTTCATCATAGACGTTCATTGTGCACGCGTGTCTTATTCAATTTATTATCCTTGTCACCCACATAGGTTGGTTATACCATCTAAACCCGGATCTACAAAAATCTGTTCGATTTGCCAAAAACTCAAATCATACCGATTAGATTGTGAAATGTGTGACTTTTTTTCTTGTTTTTCCTGCATCATTCTACCAGAGAGGTTTAGATACAAGCATGACAATCATCCTCTCATCCTTTCTTATCAACAAATAAATAATCAGCTCTTGTGTGATTATTGTGAAAAAGAAATATATTCGAAGAATGGATTTTATATCTGCAATGAATGTGACATCGGACTCCATATTGAATGCTTACATGGGAGTGACATGTATTTGCTACCGTGTAACACATTGTTTGGTAAAGAGGGTGATGCTATTCTTCCCAATAATCGTCTCACACGATATGTATGCACACAATGTGGTCAACGTTGTGAGAAGAATATTTACTTCAAAATATCTGACAAAGCAATATGTTCTACAAAATGTGTATTTGAAAAGCAAAAAACATAATTAATTATATATATATATTATATACATTATATATATTTGTTATGTTCTTTACTAGTAGTATCAAATGAAAAATATACTAAACTTTATTAGGAAGGCAATGGTATATATACACACACACAAAATTATTAAAATTGTAAACAACCTAACTTTTAATCAAAAAAATGTTATATCTGAATTTCAAATGAATTAACCTATTTAAAGTCTAGTTTATTTAAGTTTTTAAATTAAATGATATTTCATATTTTATTGTATTTTGATATAGCAGCATTTTTTTTAGTGTGAGAGATAAATCAGGGCAAAGAAAGTAGGTTATTTGTTTATAAACTTTAATCTTTGGTTCCCTGTAAAGACTGATTTTGCTAAAATACGATTAATTTTTTTAAAATCAAACCCTTAATCAATGAATTGATTTTTTTTTAAGATATAAACATGTGCAATCTCAACTGACTTGGTTTATATTTAATCCAATTGGTTTGGCATATCAAAGTGTCTTTATTTAGTTGATCTGTATAAGATCAGTTAATAAGGTTCATTTTAATTGGATAAGGATTTCTTTTCAATCTGTAAAGAGGTCAGGCATGTTCTTTTGACTGAAAAATAATAACTCTTTTTCACTTAAATCTGAAATCAGCAACAGGTTTGTGAGAGAGAAACAAAGAAAATAAAGTCTCCGTCCTTGTCCCTTTACCAAAGAACAATTGATACAAGAACTGAAACGACATCCGGTTACCACCTTTTGGATTGGGAACACTTCCTCTTTTTCTTTGGTTACTCTGGTTCCTTTGGAAAGCAAGAACTCTACTGTTTTGAGAATAAACCTTTTGTAATAGTAAACAGAGTGTTTGCAGAAGCTAGAAAGTGGTATGAAGCAAACACATCACAAGCCAAAAACAAAGGAACAGGGAAGCAATGGGTGCCACCGGAGCTTAGCCCCCTCCCCCAGACACCGCTATATTACTCACTGATGCTTCCTGGAAGAGAGAGACCAACCAGGGAGATCTGGCTTGGATTTTTAAAAACACAGGGAAAGAGACACTTGTCAAGGTTTGATCTCAAGGACTTTTGTTTCCTCTGCTCTCACCGCGCAAGCTCTGACCCTGTTCGAGGCGCTGCAAGTGCCAATCTCTGCAGGAATTCACAAGCTATACTGCCACTCGGACTTTCAAGAACTTGTACGTTTACGTAACACGCAAGCTTCGTCAACCGAGATCTCCATTAAAGGAATGTAACTGATTTTCTTTTATCTTATTAGTTGACCCAAAAAAACAAAAAAAAAACAAAAAAAAGTCTCATCCCCATCTTCAGTAGTATAGAGAGCCTCACCAAAATAATAATCATCTTCAAACCTTTGAGGTCACGGATTGCTCTTTTGATTCTGTCTCTAGCAAGACATTAACTCAGAGGTAAGTGACTTCGGAATGCTAAAAGAGGGTAATTATAATCGTTTCCAACAATTTCCCCAACGAAAATAGTGATTTCTTAAAATATTGTTCACATTCTGCCAAAAATAAAAATGGATTAGTTATAAAAAAAAAGGAACAATTCTCCATACATTTCGTAAGGTATATTACATAATCTAGGAACTTTCTGCCACATATTTGGTAAAACTCTCATATAGTTTGTTTTTATATATTAATACTAATAAGAAAACAATCATGAAAGTTCTGTTTATTTCTTTGTCAAACTTTTCAATTTACGAAATATAAAACTATAAAACAAATATAAACATTTTTTGGGGTCAAATCTCTGTTGAAACTATGAGATTTTTTCATTTATGTTCTTTATTATTTTAAGCCTTGTAAGTTGTAAGGATCAAAAACAAAGAATTGAGTGTTAATCAAATATCAGAACAAGACAAATTGTATTTTATTCCAAAATAAAAAGATTATAAATTACATACATATAATAAAACACAAGAGTATAACTATAGTGTTAATCATGTTTGTTTATTTTTTTATTACTCGTCATTCCGCCATACATATATAGTGATAAATTATGTAAACCAGATTAAAACAAACCGAATACTCATCATTCCTCCAATTACAAAATATGTTTTCAATAAATATAATCTATCACGTATGTGCGGGTCCGAATGTAGAACCAATTCATAGATTGGTATAGGTTATAAATAATTTTATTAAAAACTGGTGTTTCCAGTGATCACAATCGTCAAATTTTATTAAATTTCTTGGAGGAATTTTTTTTTTTTGGAATTCTTCATTTGTTCTTTTATCACTTTAGCTCTTGAAAATTTGAAAGTATTTAAATATTTGACGATCGTGATCATTGGAAATATATTTAGTTGTACGAACATAGTTATTGTATCATAATTAATTTTTTCTTTAAAAATATGTATATTTCTGTTTATAATAATTTATTATTTATATTAATTATTTTAAGCAATCAATATATTTTCAATTAGAAATGTTATTATCCAAATGCCCATGGATTACATGCGAATCTCACAAACTCAAGTGGGATGGATGCGAGTCTATGTAATCCGATTCAAAGCAAGCCAACTATAGAGGGTTTGATTCACTTGATAACTCTGATATCAATTTACATTACATAATAAAACTATTTCATAATGTTCAATACAATTAGTTAATTAATAAAAAATATTATACAACGTTTAAAGTTATCTACTCACTTAAAATGTTTAATCTGATTTCAAACACATAATTTTTATACTATATTAACCTTTACCATATATTAATAAATCCAATTAGTGGTGGATGCTGAACATAATTACATCGGAGGAAAATATAAAATAATTAATCAAATGGTCCATAATTTTTGAAAAAAATAAAAGGGTAACTGTCCCCTCATGGTAAGTATATATCAGCTCCTGATCCTAATTACAGTTTACCTGCACTACACATTAATAAAAAAATATTATATAATTGTAGTGTTCAAAAAAGCGGTATAGACGATCTAGACGTCAGCACGAGTAATAAACTCGTATACCCGCAACACAACACCCGGATTATCTCTTCCACTCGAAACTTATTATGCTTAAATGGACCTGTAATTATTTGTTCCTAATTCAATATTGGTCTTCTATCACTGTCTCATTCGGATGCAGATTCTATCGAACAACGTTAGAGGAATGTAGCATACTACAAATAAGTTCTACCACATATATTGTATAATTTGTTTTGTTTTTCAAATAAGTTTTTAGTTTCTTAGTGTTTGGTTGAGGAATAATATTAGTAAGAATTGTTACTGAATTTTTATTTTATTTTCAATTCCTCTATTTTTATAGTTATGAATTTTTTACTTCAAAACTACAATTAACAACTTCAAATCATTAGCCTTAAATCACAAACAAAGGCTACCACTGTATAATATGTATAACAACACCTAATATGTTTGGTACATAAGATAAACAACACATACTTACAGTTAAACTAATAATAAAAAAACTATTTTAAATAATCGAACCCTGATGCATCACGAGTTAATAATCTAGTAGTTTATAATTCATTTCCGTTATTGTCGTATTTGTATTTATACAGTTAAACTCAAATAATCAGACATAATCACATTTGAGAACAATAGATCATGCACTATGTTTCAAAGTATCCTCCAATACACCTTATTCTCGTTGGCCAATGATCGTTTTTATTGTGATTTACAAAATGTATCATATTGTATTAATCTTATAAAATGTAACAAACATGAATTTCTATATGATCATAACCAGATTTATTCGTACCTAATAAAGTAATACGTTTTCTTATTACAAACCAGAAGTGTGAACAGATTGAAACCAAATTCCATTAGGTAAATAACATTTTATTTAATATAATGAAAGTTTAAAATCTATATATTGTTATTATTTGAGATTCTTGGTGTTCATGCTTCTCTCAACGGTCTTGGCTGTGGCTTTAATGGACTCCTTAGTTTCCTCGGTTTTTCCAGTGACCGTATCTTTGATCTTCTCTGTTGTGTCCTTGACCTTATCCCAGGCCTCCTCTGCAGTGTTCTTTGCCTTTTCCTTCAAGTTACCAGCCGCATCTGAGATCGTCTGAGCTCCTTCGTCCGCCTTCTTGGCCACCTAAATTATTATGTTTAATTTGGTTATGTGAATCATTTTTAATATATAGTATGAAATGTAACAAAAAAAATTCCCAGTTTTTGTTTGTTTAAACATTTGGTTTTACCTTTCCCTATATTTTATCTAAAAGGATTAACAATTTCTAAATTCTAAACAAAATTTATTTGGTAGTTATAAACAGGGGCGGATCTATATAAGGAAAGAGGGGAGGCAGTTGCTCCTTATAAAATTTGAAAATACATACAAATTTTTGATATTTTCAAAACTGTCATTCTTCTTATTTGTAACTTCAACTTTATTTTTGAAAAAAAAAATTGTTCTGTCCCCTATAAATTTATTATCTACACCCTCCCCTGGTTATAAAGATATATATATGTCAAACACAACCCTAGAGTTATACTTTACTTACTTATTACTGAAAGTATGTATTAAAAAAACAAATTGGACTTGTAAACGCAATTACAAACGTAAAAATGATGTTTAAAACAACTGAGACTTAAGTTAATGATGTAAGGACCTTTTGTTGAGCCTCGGTTGCTTTGTCACAGACGGAGGCTTCTTTCCTCGTACTTCCCTACAATTATTTATTTCAAGAATTAGTGGTCATTAAGTTTAATTGCACGTACTAATATATGAACATTGATACGTACAAAAGAAAAAATATATTACATGGACGAGTCTTTTTGGGACGGAACCAAGAACGCTTGGAGCTCTTGTGATGAGTCCCCTGATGCGGATGGAAGCTGAGACGGCCGCAAAGCTTGTCATTTTTTACTACTCTTCTTTTTGTTGGTTGATAATGAGGTGAGTTAGTTCATTTAGTTGATGTTGAGGGATTTATTTAGGTATATATAAGAAAATTGACAAATGTATAGGAAATGAGGTGTTCTGTGAAGACCACACGTGGATTGTTTTGGGATGGACATATGTGAGTTTGACTCGGACCATTGGGTGGTTAAAGTTTTTATTTGCTTTTTATAGTTGTGTTAATTTTGACACAATCCTTGGCATCTCTTTTCCCTAATTTGAAGCTTGTTTATTGACCAATTGAGAATAAATTTTTGCAGTAAGTGTAGTGATTAAAGATGATGGAAAAGGTAATGTTCACAAATTTTGGTGAAGAGTTGATAGAGACTTTCACAGATTAGCTAAGGAATTATTATACTTTTTCTGTTTTATAAAAAAATAATCGTTTTACAGTTATTTTTTATTTAGAAAATATTGCTTTACATTTTAATTTTAACTTTTCAAAATCAAGCTCACTAACTCTGTTTGAATTTCAGTTTTTTTGTCGTCACTTGAATTTAAGTTTTTACATACCAAATAAGATCATAATTACATGATGAATTATTTTTATGAGGTAAAATGTGTTAGAAACGATTCTTAAAAGAAAACTTCAAGAAGCAGTTCTCTTTTCTCTATCCTTTTCTTTATTTTTATTATTTTTTATCTTAAGAACATCTTGTAAGAGATTCCTATGGAATTGCTCTAAATATACCAAACAAACAAGCTTTTAAACCAGTAAGCCCAAGAAGCCATGGTCAAATTGTCCAACATTTTAGTTGAAACCCCAACGAATATCCCCACAAAAGACTCATGTTAGCTTAAGCCTCTAACGATGTGTCCGGTGAACGATTTATCTTCCAACCTATGTGTTTATATTCAAGAAAAGCTCTAATTAGCTTATATAAGGTAGGTGGCCGATTTAGAACATGTGATAAATATTTAAATTTAACTGAATGGTTCATGTTTACAAAGATCCTGAAAGTTACCTATGAATACATTTAGCATTACTAACTAACCCGAGAGACTTTAAAGAAATTGAATCTCGACTCATATCCAACCTACATTTGAATATGAGCTCGGAGACTAAAATTATTTTCAGAGATTTAAAGGTTTTAAAGGACACTGCTCCTTTATAACATAGTATGATCTTTATTTTCTAAAGTCGGGTAACAAAGAAATACACGACTTTCAAGTTAAAAGTAGAATGGACCAACAAGTCAAGGCTTAACTTCTAAACAACACATTATTATCTCTCCCAACAACAACGAGGAAAATGGTGAGTTTGATGAGATTTAGGTATATTTACAGACACAAGAAAGAGAAGAAGCTTGAGGGGCCAATTTCTTACAAAACCCACCAAGACGAAACCCACTAGAGATGCAATATTTGTTACAATGTGGTAATTTTGCACATTCTCCGGCTACGTATAGCCATTCTGTCCGACCACTCTTTCCATCCTGTCCTCTTGCAGTTGCGGTCATAGTCTGGCCTAGAGTCGTAGTCATCCCTTCTGTGTCATTATATAAAAAAAAATCATTGTATTTTTCAAAAAGAAACAAAAAAGGTTCTTAACCGGAGAGAAAGTAGTATATTCTATACATTTATATATACCTGAAATTAGAAGAGCAACACATACGAAGAGAAAGATGTAAATGAGTTTCACGGCCATTTTTGTCTTAGTCAAGTGCTCTCTTCACTCTTTAGTTTCTCTTTGATTGTGATCTTTAAATTCTTAATGTTCTTCTAATTATAGCAATACATGTTATTTATATTGGTAGATGTAGTAGGTCCCTGGATTACTTTATCTAGATTTATTCACCTAAAAATCTTCCTATTTTTGGTACCAAACAATTTCCACCCATTGTAATGGGGAACCATACACTATTTTAATAAATACATAGTAATGTTTTACAAATGTTATAATTAAATCATTTCAAAGATTTAGAAAGATGATTATGGACCCTAAATGCATAATTAATGGTGGTGGGTTTAAGGGTCACTAGTAAAGCGATATAATTATAATTAAAGAAGGAAATGGGTTAGTTGAGTCATTGAGTGCTGCGCATAATAAGTTGGAGAGTGATTTTATATCTATCTTTGACTGTTTGGTTTTGCACATAAAGTCAAAAAGTAGGGAAGGAAACCAAAGAAGTCAAAAGTATAAAAGGGCAAACAAAAATAAAAGTTAAAAGTATGAAAAAGGGGAAAACATTGCCTAATTATATATATTTGGGTGTTTTATTATGGAAGAAGAAAGTTTTTTACCAGAACAAAACCAATTTGAAGAAAAGATTCAACTCTTGAGAGCGGATGCATCTCAATAACCATGGAAAATTTGAAGTAATGATGAGTTGTTTATTTATTTTATTTTTTTGAAAATTGTAATGATGAGTTGTTTCTCCGAGAATTCTCATATATTCAAATCCAACACAGATTACATTAAGTATTACGTATTAGGAAGCGAAAACAGGTACCATTGGGAATGTCTTATATCCAATGTTCAACAAAGCCTAGTGCTAGTCGGGTGGTGATTCTCTGCCTAACGCCTAAAACATATAGTTGGGGCCTAAGCAATTTTAGGCGGTTGAAGCGGTTTGAGTAATTTTATAATAAATATATATATATATTTAAACACATATATATTAACATAATATAATATATCATAATAAAATTATAAAATTGAATAATTTAAAAATTTTAAATTATAAGAACGTGAAAAATATCAATTTTAGTAATTTTAAGTTTTTTTAAATAACATTTTTTTTAAATATAAATATTAAATAATTTATTAAATCCGTATATCCCACATAATTTATAACTCATATAATTAACATTTAATTTATTTAATTATCGCATATTTTGCTAAATTTAAGTATCCGTATATTATAAACCAATATTTTAAAAATTTAAACGGTCTAGGCGTTAATCGAACGGTTTAAGGGGGCCTAACGCCTAGGCGACGCCTAGACGGCCGCCTAAACTGCTTTTTATAGCACTGCTTATACCCGATTAAAAAGGAAAATAAGAAAATTAGAAAGAATTTTAAAAAAAAATTGAAAGAGGAACACAAATTCCATAAAAGCATAATAAGTCAAGAATCATCCCTGATTATAGGAAGAGATGTCGATTGATTGGTGGACCAATGGAGATAGAAAAAGACACTACAAGAAAAATGAGTATCTTTAATGTTAGAAGATAGATTTTAATATGTTTGACTTAACCATGAGTTTTTGATAGATTTTAGAAAAATGCACCGCTATGAATATTGTGACGGGAAAAGTTTATAATACAACTGAAATATTTTAGCTTTACGTTTATAACATCAAATTTTATTGCATACACCACTTAGTAAACACCAAATTTTATTGCATACATCAAATTTTAGCATTTGTAACCCAGAAAATATAATTAAAAATAGGCTTTGTAAATATTTAATTGGGGTTAAATTTAAATCACAAACATAAAATTATGAACTATACTTTAAACTTTACACTTAAACATAAAAACCAAATCAAAAACTACAAAATCAAGTATTAACCATTTTTCAAATGAAATTAAATATAAGTGAGATATATCATATCGTAAAAATATTTTTAAATAGTTTTAGGATCTATTATAGTTTGTCATCTATTAATTTACTAAACATTGCAAAAGTAATCTACTAATTAAAAAGAAATAAATAATGCAAATAATAAAGACTGTCTTCTCATTGGCTAATCTACAAAGGTAAGGATCACACCTCTTTTATTATCCACCACTGATAAGTAAGGTTAGGCAAAATATTCGTTAGATTTGATTCAATTCGGTATTAGCTTCGATTCGAATCAAAATTTCTGAATATTCATAAAATATCGAAGTAAAACAAATATCAGATATAGTATTCGTAAAAAATAAAGCAAATAACAAATATCATTTTAAAAAATACCGAATATTCGTTTCGATTCGGATATATATATAATATAATTATAAATATATATTATATTATTAATTAGTTTTGTATAGATAGTATTATTGAAAGAATATAAATATTTGTATTAGTATTTTATTTTATTTTTATTTAGATATATTTTATTTGTAAATTTGAGATTGCGAGAATAAAACAATTGTTTTTATCTATTATGTTGTAACTATATTGATTTTTGTAAATAAATTATTTTCCACCATATGATATAACTATCATATTTAGTTTTTAGAAATTAATTTAAATATCTTTTAAAAATATATATTATTTTATTATTATTTTTAACGAATCGAAACAAATCAAATAATTCGCGTATACCAGCAAAATTTCTGAATATTCGTATTTTTCGAATATTCAAATTTTGTGAATCGAAGCGAATTCCTAATTTAAATATTCCGCCGAAGCAAAATGAATCAAGAATACTATAAATTTTCCGAATATTAGTTTCGTGCTCATTAGCTAAGAACCATCAGTCACACACTCTTACTAGGGTTTTATATTCTCACGCCTCTTCCCTTCTTTTGCTCTGTTGAATATTAAAATTATGCTCTGGTTTACAGATACAAGGATTCTCTAATAATGGATTGTGTTTGTTCTTATTTTGATTATTATTAGCGATGGAGTCATGTCATTTCGAATATTCTGAGTTTTATCCATATCTCTGTAGATGTAAAATTGGTAAAGAAAAAAAAATGTGTAAGAACAAAGATGTTAAAAGAAAAGAAAAGAATTAAAAAACTGTTGTGAAAATTGAAAAGAAAAGAAGGAAAGGCGCATTGAAAACTTACTTATAAAGCAATTGCAAATAAAATATTATAAATAAGAGTTTGACAACGCTGTAAAAAATAAATAATAACATAAATTACTCGCTATTAAATACGTTTAACATTATATTATAAACACACTATAATACGATACGATACGATACAATATAATAGCATTTTAAAAGTGGTATGATTGGCACTCAACCTATTATCATGGTGGCACACAGCACTTTCCACTCTCCCATCATTAGAACCAGCCCAACCATATTTAAGGCTTTAAATAAAATATTAGATATAATTATTTAATTTTTATTTTATATTATTGAAAATAATCATAATAATAGTTTCCTTATATCATAAAATATAGATATACATATATATATAAAAATTATATTATTAAACATGTATATAATTTAGCTTTCAAAATGTTTAAAGTCTTTCAATACTAGTAAATTTAATTAATGTTATATATTATGTATTATATATATTTGTGTTATTTTAGGATTATACTATTAACAGTTATATAATATTTTTTCTTAAATTAATTTATATACGTATAATGTATAGAATACTTACTATATTATAAAAGTGGTGTGCCCAAATAATATAAAAAATGATATGACCCCAAATGTAAAACACAAAAACATTTAACAATAAATATAGAGTAAGAACATTATTAATATTATGAAATTATTTTTTCACGTGGGAAGAAAGGTCTAAGCCTTTGCTTACCTGGCATACTCTCCGTGCGGGGGCTGCCCATCATATCATATTTTTTGGGCCTTAAGCATATTCCATTTTCTTGTAGTGAGGGAACATAAACCTCAGAACAAAAGGTCAAGAGTGTAACCTGTGGATGTGGAATCAACAGACAACACAAAAAAAAAAAATATATCCCATGGCCATGTGAAGATGAAACTATCATCCGGCCAATGTCTTTACGAAATTTTTTGTTTCTTTAATTAAAACGTTAGATCTCTAGCTTTCTTTCCTTTTGACAGAAGGGTTTCTTCTGACATCCGACATGCTAAGGTCAAACTCTCATGCATCCAATGTGTTAGGGGGTGGGGTGGGGATGTTGGAACTCAATTTTAGATAAATGATTATTGTTAAAATTGATGTTATTTTGAATAAAAATAAAGGTTTCTAAGTAGGTATCTTATATAAATTATAAAAATAATAAAACATAAGAAGGTTGACTAAAAGTCATACAAATCAAGTTAAATATTGACTGATCTTCTATTTTAATATTTATAATTATTTTATTGAGATAAATACATATTTAACTATAATAGTTATTATCATAACCACTCATCAAGCTATAATGGCTGATGATATAACCATTGGTTAAACCATAAATGCTGAGACAATAATAGCAAATTAAACCATAATGGCTGAGATCACAAATGTTCCTCCTTGGATGGTTATAAAAGTATCACTCTTCTTTTTATTTGATAATAATAAGATATCATGTTAATAACAAGTTCTAATAAAATGGTTGTGTTGATCACACAAACCATCAATCTCTTCACTCTTTTTTTTTCTTTTTCTTGTTTTTCTTTGAGAGTATAATACAGAAAAACATTCGTTAGATTCTGTTCTTGGTTGTGCAAAACAGAATAGTTGCAGTTGTATTCTGGGATTCATAACGTCATCAAACCATCACACTACATAGTAGTTTCAGAATTAAGGAACGAGATCATATCTCGTCTCTGCAAATCTTTTTCATAATTCATGTACTGGTATTATTTTATATATAGTTAACTTTACAATTTATTTAGTTGCCCTATTGTAGAAATTGCGTTCTTACAATCTTAATTTTGAAAACTTTTCGTATTATTCTAACGAAAAACTGATTAATTGTCAAATTTTTAATAAGATCAGGTTGAAAGTAAATCTTACATTTTGTTCTGTTTTTTCTCTGACACGTCTCTTGTTCAGAAAAAGAGAGAAAATATTATTTATTTTACTAACGCTTCTGCGGTTGCTTTATTTAAGCAATTTGGCGGAACATTTTTAAATCTATAGACTCTTACATATTTTTTGACGAAATAGTTTACATGGTTTGTTTCGCGATACGTATTCTCAAAATATGGTCTTAAAGATCTGAAAAGAAAAAATAAATTGTTTGAATTATGCTTAACTGCAAATTCTAAAAACTAATTTATTTCTTGAAAAACAAAAATAATTTGTACATGCTTTTAAAAGCAATATACACAAATATTATTTTCAGGAAATAAAATAAATATGCGAAAAAACATTTTTGAAATGCTTCGAGCAATTCATAAGTTATTTTATACATTTAATTTTAGTGATTTAAATATTTTAAACACTATTTTAAATATTTAATTTCTCATTACGCTTTATCGCGAATTCTAAAAATGTTATTTATCTACTTTCGGAAAAATAAAATGATTTGTATACGCTTTAAACAGCGATTTAAAACAAACATTATTTTTTTGAAAAAATAAATAAATAAAGGAAAACGTAAAATATTTTGAAAACGCCTAGTAGCGATTCAGAAAAAAAAATCAATATTTTTCCTAATTTTGTAAGAATCTTACAAAGCCTATACAACTTATAGCTTAAAAGATAATAAAAACTTATAATGCTTAAAGAAAAGCTTATAAAGTAAAAGTCTCAAAAATTTTATAAAGACTCAAAAGCTTATAAAGTTGGCAAAAGCTAAAAATGTTTAGAAATATTTACAACGGCTAAATCTTGAGTTATCTCAGGAAATGTGGGGGCAAGATTTGTTTACCGCAAAAAGTCGTTGACAAAATATTATATAAACTTTTAAAGGTAAAATACACAGTATGAATATCTGAATTGTGGGAGTATGTGACAAAAGTTTCAGAACCACCTTCTAAAATGGTCACACTAAGACCAAAACGAATGAATTATATTTCATTATACGAAAAATCAGTTCCGATAATACGTGTACACTATGATAGCCAATATGCTATAATACGGACACTGAATTATCTCTAAATGGTAAATATTTTCACATCAGAAAATAAAATAAATATATTCGATACTTGATCTTAAATTGTGTAATAACGATCGATTACAATCAGCCGATAACCTAGCAGATCCATTTACTAAAGGTTAGGCTCATGATCAAGATTTAAAAATTATCAAAGGGAATGAGTTTATTTCCTATAACCACAAATAATGTTTGATGGAAACCCTACCTACATGACTGGAGATCCCAAGAAGTAGGTTCAAATGGAAAACTAAATCAAGCAAAATCAAATAAAAGCACTGATAGAATTTATGTCACTACTCAGTTTTCAAGATGATGCACATTACTTTCTGTATATAAATAAGGATAAACGTTAGCTTTTAATGATTCGTCCATAGCTTTGAAATATTTATGGAGTATTACAAGATACTTCTAAAAATAAAGACTCGTGGTGATCACCTAGTGAGTGTGAAAAAGGCCGTTTCTAGGAGAATGAAGTTAAGCCTATATTCTCTAATTTCACTCATGAATAATCAAGCAAGTTCAATGCTACAATGAACACAATAGAGAACCTAGTTATGTGAGAAAATGAAACTGTGTGATAATTATTGTCTTGGTTTACATAAAAGTTCGGAAGGTTCAAGATATCATGTCACTTTCTGGTCAAGTGAATCTAATAGTTATTCACTATGGATGGTTCAATGCTGAAAAATGTTACCAACTCAGATGCAGTGATTTTTCGTATATACTCTCAAAAGTCCTTTTGTCTAAGTATGTCTAGTCGAGTCTATCAAGTTTAGACATCATATATTTAGAGTCATTTCTATTCATATGGGGGATTGTTGGAACTCAATTTTAGATAAATGATTATTGTCAAAATTGATGTTATTTTGAATAAAAAATGGAGGTTTCTAAGTGGATATCTTATATAAATTATAAAAATAATAAAACATAAGAATGTTGACTAAAAGTCATACAAACAAAGTTAAATATTGACTGATCTTCTATTTTAATGTTTATAATTATTTCATTGAGATAAATGCATATTTAGCTATAATAGTTATTATCATAACCATTGGTCAAGCTATAATGACTGAAGCTATAACCATTAGTCAAACCATAAAGGCCGAGACAATAATAGCAAATCAAACCATAATGGTTGAGATCACAAATGTTCCTCCTTGGATGGCTATAAAAGTATCACTCTTCTTTTTATTTGATAATAATAAAATATCATGCTAATAACAAGTTCTAATAAAATGATTCTGTTGATCACACAAACCATCAATCTCTTCACTCTTTTTTTTTCTTTTTCTTATTCTTCTTTGAGAGTATAACACATAAAAGCGTTCGTTAGATTCTGTTTTTGGGTTGTGCAAAACAGAATAGTTGCAGTTGTATCCTGGAATTCGGAACGTCATCAAACCGTCACACTACGGGGCGGTTTCAGAATTAAGGAAATATATCATATCTCGTCTCTGCAAATCTCTTTCATAATTCATGTACTGGTATTATTATATATATAATTAACTTTATAATTTATTCAGTTGCCCTATTGTAGAAATTGTGTTCTTAGGGTATTGATTAAAACATTGGATCTCTAGCGGTTCTACCTTTTCTTCTGAGGGCTCCAACCCAACTTCAATAGAAAGCTTTAGATCTTCTTTCAATTCTTTACACCGTGACCGACTATGACTCAAAACTTCATAATTTTTACAGTTTTCCCAAAAGCTGATTATCCCTTAGATGGATGAGTATTTTACCTTGGTCTCTTTCAAGTAATGGAGCTTTCCACCCTGAAGAACAAATTCACCAATCTAAAACTACGAATGATGCAAGATCTAGCCTGAACATATATATATATATATTTTAAGTGGAATACCACCATGTGAAAGTTTTTTATGACCATTAATTTACAATAATTCGTAATCTATTAGAATCAAACCAAAACTTAGTGTATTAATTAATCCATACACAGTATGAATACCTAAAATTGTGGGGGTATGTGACAAAAGTTTCAGCACCAACTTCTAAAATGGTCACACTAAGACCAAAACGAAAGAATTATATTTCATTATAGAAAAAATCAGTTCCGATAATACGTGTACACTATGATAGCCAATAGGCTATAACACGGACACTGAATCATCTCTAAATGGTAAATATTTTCACATCAGAAAATAAAATAAATATATTCGATACTTGATCTCAAATTGTGTAATAACGATCGATTACAATCAGCCGATAACCTAGCGGATCCATTTACTAAAGGTTAGGCTCATGATTAAGATTTAAAAATCATCAAAAGGAATGGGTTTATTGTCTATAACCACAAATGATGTTTGATGGAAACCCTACCTACATGACTGGAGATCCCATGAAGTAGGTTCAAATGGAAAACTAAATCAAGCAAAATCTAATAAAAGCACTGATAGACTTTACATCACTACTCAGTTTTTAAGATGATGCACAGTACTTTCTGTATATAAATAAGGATAAGTGTTAGCTTTTAATGATTCGTCCATAGCTTTGAAATATTTATGGAGTATTACAGGATACTTCTAAAAATAAAGACTCGTGGTGATCACCTAGTGAGTTTGAAATGAGGCCGTTTCTAGGAGAATGAAGTTAAACCTATATTCCCTAATTTCACTCATGAATAACCAGGCAAGTTCAATGCTACAATGAACACAATAGAGAACCTAGTTCTGTGAGAAAATGAAACTGTGTGATAATTATTGTCTTGGTTTACATAAAAGTTCGGAAGGTTCAAGACATCATGTCACTTTCTGGTCAAGTGAATCCGATAACATAAAAGTTCAGAAGGTTCAAGACATCATGTCACTTTCTGGTCAAGTGAATCCGATAGTTATTCACTATGGATGGTTCAATGCTGAAAAATGCTACCAGCTCAGATGCAGTGATTTTTCGTATATACTCTCAAAAGTCCTTTTGCCTAAGTATGTCTAGTCGAGTCTGTCAAGTTTAGACATCATATATTTAGAGTAATTTCTATTCATGTGGGGGATTGTTGGAACTCAATTTTAGATAAATAATTATTATCAAAATTGATGTTATTTTGAATAAGAAATAGAGGTTTCTAAGTGGGTATCTTATATAAATTATAAAAATAATAAAACATAAGAATGTTGACTAAAAGTCATCCAAACCAAGTTAAATATTGACTGATCTTCTATTTTAATGTTTATAATTATTTCATTGAGATAAATGTATATTTAGCTATAATAGTTATTATCATAACCATTGGTCAAGCTATAATGATTGAGGCTATAAACATTAGTCAAACCATAAAGGCTGAGACAATAATAGCAAATTAAACCATAATGGTTGAGATCACAAATGTTCCTCCTTGGATGGCTATAAAAGCATCACTCTTCTTTTTATTTGATAATAATAAAATATCATGCTAATAACAAGTTCTAATAAAATGGTTGTGTTGATCACACAAACCATCAATCTCTTCACTTTTTTTTTCTTTTTCTTGTTCTTTTTTTAGAGTATAACACATAAAAGCGTTCGTTAGATTCTGTTTTTGGGTTGTGCAAAACAGAATAGTTGCAGTTGTATCCTGGAATTCGGAACGTCATCAAACCATCACATTACGGGGCAGTTTCAGAATTAAGGAAAGAAATCATATCTCGTCTCTGCAAATCTCTTTCATAATTCATGTACTGGTATTATTATATATATAATTAACTTTACAATTTATTAAGTTGTCCTATTGTAGAAATTTATTCAATTTATTCAATTCTTTCCACCCAAGAACAAATTCACCCATCTAAAACTACGAATGATGCAAGATCTAGCCTGAACATATATATTTTTAAGTGGAATACCACCATGTGAAAGTTTTTTACGACCATTAATTTACAAAAATTCGTAATCTATTAGAATCAAACCAAAACTTAGTGTATTACTCAAGAGAAATTTTGAGATTTTTTTTTTTTTGGAAATAATTTAAAATTTTATTAAAATATTATTTTTCTACTAACGAAAATTTTGGTGGATAACTGTAAAAGTCTATGATAGTTTTATAATTTGATTAATGTTATCTATGTTTATTGTTAAAATAGTTTCCAAGTTTTATCGTCTCTTCCGGACTTTATGGAATTTCATAGTTAGCAGAAACCACTGATTTACTTTTGAACACCAAAGAGAGATATATAAAAAAAAAATACTTAAATAAGGTTTTTGCCTATAAATTGATTTACTATTTCGGTATAGAACAAATTTCAAATCCTTAAATCCGTGACACTTTCTTGATTCTTCCTCATTTTCGTGCGTACCACGTCTCCTTGATCTGTTATAAGTCTTTCACAGATTCAGAAATTGTATAGTTGCAAACAATTTTTTATAAAAATTCTTCGAACAATTCACTTTCATTCTCCCTATCAACTAAATTCTTTGGCGTTCTTGGGAAAATTATAAGTAAAGGTTTGGTAACTGTGGATAAGAAAACGAGTACCATGGTTCCATCTTTGGAACGAGGAATAAGTATTTCGAGTTCTTCACTGGGAAAAGAACAACAACAACCTTATCTCATGGAATCAACCACTTTGGAAAGTCAAACACAAGACAGCCTCGGTGGATGTCCGGTGGAGTGTAGCCGCCCAATGACTTCTCGTCTGATTTCCCGTAGAAAGGACAAGCAACAACAAACCGGTGATTAAAGAAAATGTTCATTTTTATGTTCTTTTAAGAACCCTAGAGATTTATATTTAGAAAAAGATTACAATTTCATGGGTTTACATATTGTAGACATGGAGATGATGAGGGATAGATTCACAAAATTACTTCTAGGAGAAGATATGTCAGGTGGTGGTAAAGGTGTATCTTCTGCTTTGGCACTTTCAAACGCTATCACAAATCTAGCCGGTAAAAATCATTCGTTAAGTGCTTTATATATAGGTTTTCTTCCTCCACAAATAACATAAATATATAATCAATCTAGGGTTTGTCTTAATTTGATTTGCAGCGTCAATATTTGGAGAACAGACAAAGTTGCAGCCAATGGCACCGGATAGGAGAGCGAGATGGAAGAAAGAGATCGATTGGTTATTGTCTGTGACTGATCATATCGTCGAGTTTGTTCCATCTCAACAGATGTCTAAGGATGGAGTCTGCACCGAGGTTAATTTCACTACCCGAAACTTATCATTATCTTCATCATCTGAAAATAGTATATTCTAATCCAATGACATTTTTGTAGATTATGGTGACAAAACAAAGATGTGATCTTCTAATGAACATCCCTGCCCTCCGCAAACTTGATGCCATGCTCATTGTAAGTGTGTCTATATATGTTCATATCATGTATGGTTTATGAAACAACTTTAATGGAAAGAGATATTGAAACATATTAGGATACATTGGATAACTTTAGAGGACATAATGAGTTTTGGTATGTATCAAGAGATTCAGAAGAAGGGAAACAAGCAAGGAATGATAGGACAAAGGACAAGTGGTGGCTTCCTCCGGTCAAAGTCCCTCCTAATGGCTTGTCCGAATCAGCCCGAAGAATGCTTCATTTCCAAAAGGATTCAGTCTCACAGGTCCAAAAAGCTGCAATGGCTATTAATGCGCAAGTTCTGTCCGAAATGGCTATTCCTGATAGCTATATCGAGTCTCTTCCGAAGGTGATTCTTTTTTTTTGTTCTGAATTTGCGCATATAAACAAAACTTAAAAAAATATAACAGCTGAAATGAATACTTACTTTGAGCTGAATACACTTTTCCTCTAGGGTTTCTTAAATAATTTAAGTTTGACGTTTGCCTTTACATTTTACTAATGTTTTTTTTAATTTGAAAATCTAAACTATTTGCATATATTTTTGTGAAATTTTGTATTTTGAACTTATTGCACAATCATAGTGTTTTACGTTTATGGTGAGTGAGAAGACTTAGTATTGCAGAATGGAAGAGCAAGCCTTGGAGATTCGTTATACAAGAGCATAACTGAGGAATGGTTTGATCCAGAGCAGTTCTTGTCAACACTTGACTTATCTACAGAACACAAAGTATTGGATGTGAAGAACAGAATCGAGGCCTCAATTGTGATATGGAAAAGGAAACTTCATCTAAAAGACAACAAATCTTCTTGGGGATCAGCTGTTAGCTTGGAGAAACGAGAATTGTTTGAAGAGAGAGCCCAGACAATCATGCTTTTACTCAAACAAAAGTTTCCTGGTCTTCCTCAATCTTCACTAGACATCTCCAAAATTCAGTATAACAAGGTAATCCTCAAATGTTTCTTTTGTTTAACAAAAACTTCGATATCATCAATATCTACTCAAGATTGGTAGTATGAATCAATCTTTCTATTATATGTATATTTTTATATATTTTATTTATGTTTTTCTTTAGTACGTAGTATATATGTATTGTTTTCAAATTTAGTATTTTAAAGCAGTAATATCACTAAATAACCATACTTTAATTGGTTCATTTGTCACTTCATATATGTTCTACCTATAGGATGTGGGACATGCGGTTTTGGAGAGCTACTCAAGGATATTAGAGAGCTTGGGGTACACGGAAATGTCGAGAATCGAGGATGTACTTTACGCGGATTCTTTAGCCCGAAAGGAGTGTACAGTCGAAGAAACATCAGATGGTGGGAAAATGGCATTAGAAACGAACGCAGAGTCGGCGAGATCTTCGAACTACTCAGGAGAGGAATCAGATAAGCTTGAACCACAATACTCATCAAAGACATTGCTTGATTTTATTGGTTGGAGTGACAATAGTACAAAAGGGCAGTCAGAAAAATCTCCAAAGTCTCCAAAACTGATGCCAAAGAAATTCTCATATTTGGAGAAACTCGAGAACTTCAATGGTTTTAGGAGCCCTAAAGATAGAAACTAAAGATGAAACGTTAAGAACTACTAACGTATTACAATTGAAGCCGGTAAGTGTGTTGTTTAGGCATAAAATGAAATAAAATAGCGTTTAACTATTGTCTTCCTTCCTTTTTGTTTCTCGGACAGAGAAGTAATCTAACATGTTAATACCACAGTGATTATCAAAATTGTTTTTTTATTCTTTTTCAAAAATCATCTATTAATTTTATGTGCATCATATACGAAGTTATTGAAACTAGTTACTGTTTTAGTTGATCCCAAGAATTCCCAACAAAAATATTTTGAGGATTATCATCCAAAAAGTTTTTATAACAACTCCTACAAAAACATTTGTAGAAATGCTCGCAAATCATCTAAAATATATCCTCCATGAACTTATTTAACTTACAGAATTAAACAAATTTTCTTAAAGGTCATCTCTTTTCGTATAACATCTTAATGGCATATGAAGTTATGAAATGCTCCATACACTTAAGACTCGTCCAACTTGTGCTAAATAATTTAGGGTGCTTTTTGAAATTGGGTAGTTTGTAAAATTGTATATGTTTTTGGGTTGTTTTAAGTTTTGATTTTGAAAGTTTGTAGATTTAGGGTAGTTGTAAGAGAAAAATAGGGAGTAGTAAATTGAAAAATACACTAAAAGCTATCCATATCCCAAACCAAAACTTAAAACTACCCCAAAAAACATATAAAAGCTTAAAAGCGAAGTTTGTTTAAGATTACCCTATTATTTTCTTCAAATGGTTAGAGTACATTCTCTAAATTTGTATTGTTCAAATGACTTACTTTAGAAATATGTTTTCCATAATATCAAATTATTCTTTCTAACTATTTAAATAGATAAGAAAGCTAAATTATTAAAAATATATTATTATTGTTATTTTTCATTCATATATATACTGAAACTCTATTCTTAATTGATTTTTACTATAGTAAGTAATTGATTAAAGGTTTAAAAGTATTTTCATATTTTTATAGAGTTTATCAAATGTTCAGAGACTCTGCCAATTGTCTGTACGCTCTGCCACATACTTGTAAACTCTGGTAAACACTTATAGATTATGTCAAATGCTTGCAGACTCTGTCAAATACTCACAAATTATGTTAAATGCTCACAAACGCTGTCAAATGCTCGCAAAGTCTGCCAAATTCTTGCAAAATCTGCCAAATGTTTGTAGAGCATGCCAAATATTTGCAAAGTTTGTCAAATGTTTAGAGAGCTAACATAAAGTTTAAAGAGTTTGTTAGATGCTCACAGAGTATGTCAGATGCTCACATAGTCTATAAAATGCCCGCAGTCTGCCAACTCTTATCAACGGTCAAAGCTAATCTCCGCTTAGCCCGGACAGGGACTACCAATGTAGTGTCTGCCAAATATTTGAAAAGTATATGAGATGTTTCTAAAGAGTGCCAAATATTTGAAATGTTTTTCACTATAACAGCAAAATTTGCAAAAAATTGCAAAGTCTATCAAATTCTAGCAGAAACTACCATTTACTTCACGCAATTTATTTTGTAGAGTCTGCAAGACTACAAAATATATTCAAAAATTTTCTAATGTATGAAATTATGTCAGATGTTTGAAAAGTCTGCCAAATATCTCAAAATTTTGTCAGATGCTCGCATAATCTGTCACATGCTCGCATAATCTGTTAGATGATCACATAGTATGCCAAGTGCTCTGTCAAATGCTCGCAAAGTCTGCCAAATATATCATTAAAATATTTTGGAAATAGTGTTTTTTAAAATTTAAAAGTTTTGATAAATTATATTGGCTATTTCAAAAATAAAGTAAGCTATTATGGCAAGGTAGTGTTATAGCCAGATTTAGTGACAGCTTAGAGGTCTGAGCAAGATGTGTCATTTTCCTAGGACCCATAAATATAAGGGGTCCAAATTTTGTTTTTTAATATTTTTTAATTTTTGTTATAGATTTATCAATAACATATATTTTTGTTTATCTTTCTCTAACTCTCTTTCTTTGAACGATGAACTTAATGCTCATATACATTTATCAGTTTAGAAAAAATATCAATACATTTCTATAATATATCATTCACTTCAATAAATGAATTGACTATTTTAACCTTAATGATATATTAAAATAAATTTAAAGAAAATAAATTAAATAAGGATGAAGAAAAAATCGATGGATATAATGAGGTGGAAGAGAGAATAATATTATATGATTAAAATTAAATTGTAATATTGAATCTGAGCAATTAAAATGAGAGATATGGGATATACTTTTCTCTTCTTTCTTCTTTTTTATTTCTTTACATGACCAAATCCTCCATTGAAGAAGATTTTGACGCTTTGTTATATGCAAAATTGTTGATGAAATATTTGTTTAAGTAATTTTTACTGTTATCTAGGTGTGTAAACCAAATAGAATAAAAAATTAATGAGTGTTTGAAATAAAATTTTGTTGATTTAAAAAAAATTGATTGATTTCGTATATAAATTGGGTTATTAAACTAGTTTTATTGATCAATTATAATGTTATATTGATAAATTTTGGTAATTTATGGGTTATAGTGATGAAATTATACTGATTTGTATGTTTGTAAAAATCAAAATCGTTGGTGAAATGTAAGTTACAGAAAATGGTACAAATTGTATAGCTAACGAATATTAGTAATACTGGTACAACTCCGTTCTACTAAAAATAATGGAAAACTATGGTTGTTTAATTTTTAACGAGAAAATGAATAATACTTTATGTATAATCATTAATCATACATTTTGACATGAATTAGATTGCAATGAAAAATAAGATACACTTTTAGTGGTCCAGAATCGTCTCAAAGGAGGTATAACATATTTAAGTAGTTTCGGTGTAGCAATGATGAAAACTAACTTCTCTTATTTATATCTTTGTGCTGATGTGAATGTATAGTATGATTATATGTAATTGGAAGACTTTTGTGTTATCTTATGTTAGAGTACAACTGGAATAAACTAAGTTTTGGTTATTTAAACTAAGACTTTTGGTTTTGGTTATTTAAATTTAGGATTTACTATCATTATATTCATTATAGTCAATAATATTTACAGAAGAAAAGACAAAATCAACATATTGTTGAAAAACAACAAAAATTATGAAATTAGTTAGATAATACCATATTTTACCATTATTTCTCTTATACTATTAAAGTTACTTTAGATGAAACACATGATATTGAAAAAAATATGAAATTGTTTCTTTTTAAAAGTATTTTGCACTAAACTATTGTAAATAAACTTTCTTAACAGAATGAACTAAGTACAACTTAAGAAAATTAGTTAAGGTCTGGTACAAATAACTAAAACTAAGGAGATAGAGTTTTTGTTTTTGTTGCAAATTGTTTAAATGCCTGTGACTGTAGCCTCAGGAGAAAGAAGTTTTTCAAAATTAAAATTGCTGAAAAACTATCTAAAATCTTTAATATCTCAAAAGAGATTGAATGGATTAGCTCTTTTGTGCATTGAAAAGAACATAGAGAGCACTGATTTTGACACTTTTATTCATGACTACTGGTTTGATGGTGTGGAGACATGGCTTCTAGTTGGAGAAAGAAGAATAATACGATGACGACCTCTGATTTTCTTTATTATTTGATAGCTAATATTGTATATATTTTGCTATATCAATTTCACTGATTAGATTTTTTTATATGTCAAAGAGGACCCTTTTTTGAATCTTGCCCCGGGACCAAACTTATGTTTGAGCCGGCGCTGGCCAGAACCGACCCATCTTACCGTCAGGGTCAAGTCGATACATGGGTTAAGACGCGTATCTTGCGATCTTCTAAATCATGTGTATTAGATGTATAACCAAATATGATAAATTGAACACAACTATTCTGTTATACATAGTTGTTTTTTATACATAACATGTACGTTTAAAATTTTCTTTTAAACACATACCACAAACATGTTTTTATGTGCCTGGAAAAGAATTAGGTGTGGTGCTTTGTAAGATGATGAAAGCACAAACAACAGAAAGAGAGAACACAGAGACCCAAGTATTCTCTGTATACATCTCCATCGCGTCCGTTAACGATAACCTCGTCCTGTTCTCTGCCCAGTTCCTTAGTCTGTCTGCTTCCGCGGCATATAAAGCCCGTCCCTACAAGCACATACACATATTTGTGTAAGCTCGGATTAACCCGGTGAAGGATTCAAAGGTTCAATATGTATAAACCATTTTGATCTAAAAGTTAACATAAACAACTGATCCAAATGCAGTACCAAATCTTAATATGGCTTAAATGAGAAGACAGATCCGAACCGAATCTGAAAAATGACAGACCCTAACCTTACCTTTTATTAAGTAATTAGTTACTGAAACCATACCAAGCTAAAAAACTGAAAGTGAGACCTACATTGAACAGTCCTAAGTAGTAAGTACTTACTTGGTCATCGAACCATCGGCCTCTCCTGAGCCAGGAAGTGACAATAGCTAACAATATCCGAGGAGGAGTCAGGTAATTAACGGCTTTTCCTGAACCTTTCACAACTCGCATTCGTGGTACCAACGTTCTAGCGACTGTCTCGGGAAGCTCACAGATTATGTTAAACATCTGCTTGTTTTTAATGCTCGAACCACTACCAAATAAAAAGTTGGTTAGTAAGTATTGATTGTTTGATACAAAAGCTTCAATAAAAATTCATCTCTAAACTGTAAACTGAATAAACAAATCCAAGTTCATAAATTTGAGTCCGAAGCAATCAAGGCCTTACTGAGAAATTGTATATACCTAAGAAGAAGTTCAGTCAGAACCATTCCTGGTGATGCAGTGTGCACGCCAACCTTAGTTTTTTGACATTCTTTCACAACAGACCCATGAAATTGTCTAAGTCCACATTTTGTTGACCCATATCTGCAAAACCTCAAGATGATAAAGACTCGGAAACTTGTTCCTATAAATTAAAGATCAATAACAAATGACTTGGTTTCTTACACAGCGGTGAGGGGAGTGCTCGAACCCCCAGAGCCGGCACCATCCATGTTAAAGATGTGCCCACCATTATGTTGTCTGCTCATCACATCCATCGCCCCTCTTGTGCATAGGATTGATCCAATCAAATTTGTGGAGACAATCTGCAAATTTCGATTACCATTAAACCAAGGAACTTCAGATTAGTTCAACCCGAAGTTAAGCTTAAGGTTCTTGAAGGATTTTACTTGTTTGATATCTTCTTCCGTAAACTCGAGTAATGGTCTAAATCCTTTGTTAGTACCAGCATTGTTTATCTGTCAAAACAATAAAGACAGTGATGAAAACTATGTCCTAAGAGATTAAAAAGTTACAAAACGATACATAAGAAATACAGTTTTTACCCATATATTGATGGAACCAAGCTCTTTTATAGCAAAATTCGACAACTTCTCAACATCCTCGGGTTTACAAACATCACACGCAATACCAACCACCTTAGCATCACTCAATTTCTTTCTAGCTGAGTCACTAGCATTACTCATAATCTCTTTGAGATTTTCCTTAAGCTCTATGACAGTCATATCAACAGATTCAGAACTGAGTTTCACAAAAACAAAACCAAACAAACAAAGCATAAGACTCCATTTTCTAACCAAAACTTGATTTTAAATAAGAGCTATAACAACCTGCGAGATGTAACGATGACTCTGTCTCCAGAGAGAAGAAATTCCCTAGCAAGAGCTTTCCCTAGCCCCCTTGTGCTAAAAATCACAACATCAAAAATACAAATGAGCATCAAACAGAAAACAAAGAAACAAGAAATTGAACAATGTAAACACAACAAGTAAAGATAACTAACCTTCCGGTTATAACAACATTGCGTGGACCAGCTCTGTAATGATCTTCCAAAACCATATTAGACCCAATCATTGTTCCAATAATAATTCCACCAAGCCAGCTATACCAAACTAATGAGTTCATCGAACTATCCCCACCTTTCATAACACAGAAAACTAAGTCAAAAACAAAGTTCAAAACTTTACAAAAAATGTTGTAACTAATTTTTCCCACCACTAACCTGATAATTGAAACCCAATCAAGAGAATAGCTCCAGTACTTGTCATCGTTACAATATATCTCGCAATTTGAACAGCAATCTACAAAATAAAACAAAATCCATCAGAAATTAACACTTAAAACCTAAACAAAGAATGCAAAATTTCATGAAAAAAGGAAAGAAACTTTAAAAGACTTACTGAAGAGAAAACCATCTCCAAGTTTTCAACTTTCTGATTAGATAAGAACCCTAATTTACTAAAACCTAAAAACCCAGATTTCAAAGAATCCCATAACTCATTTCCATCTTTACCCTTCAAATTCTCACGCTTTCTCCGTTTTTCAACTTTCTTCTCCTCACAACGATGCACATGAACCCTACTGCTGTTACGTTCTCTAAAACTCAATCTTGACCCGACCCGTTTCGGATCATTGAAGAAGAAACGATGCTCCAAGACTCTTGGATACACTTGAAGCTTCGTTAAAGTAGTCATAGCTGTGATGATAACTTAGAAAAGAAGATAAAAAGGAAGAAGCTTTTTTTTTTCCTTGGTTTCTTGGGGACCCAAAAGATATTTAGATATTTTTGATGTTTGGATTCGTTGAAGAGGTTAAATAGAGATCGGAGGAAGTAAAGAGATTAGGACGAAAGAAGAAGGGAAGGTGGGAGAAAGAAGAAAGGAAGAGAAGTGTGATGGCCACACGTTACGGCAACCTCATCTCGTTTGTTCAATAATGACACGTGGCATGTGATGTGTTTTTTTTTGTTCTTTTGCATGCCTATGATATTTTTCTTCTTCATAGATCTATCTCTACATGTGTTGAATTGAAAGTAGTCTTCTTTTCTTTTTAATTAAGAAATTAAATTAAAATTTGATTTATTTTGGAAATAGAAACCAAATGTTGTTTCTAATTGCATTTTGTTCATATATTTGTTCAAACCAAATATTCTCTACTTGTATTAGTAATGTGATTGTATTTAATTAACGGTTAAGAAAGTTATACTTTGGGAGATTGTCAATACAAATTGCAAAGATAATAATGAAAAAACTAAAATTTATAAGAGTTATTTAGTAGATGAAGATACTTGAGTATTTAGGTAGAGAAAAAAAAGAAAGATATGAAAAATTAGTAGATTTTACTTAAAAGTATATGATTTTGTAATGAACATAACTCATAAGTATGATTGAATTCAGAGGAAACTGAAAATAGAACAATTAAAATTAAACCGTTTTAAAGTTTTTGACAGAAGTTACATAGAAAAAAAAAGAAAAGGAAAAATCGAAAACTAAAGAGAAGCGAGAAAGAAAACACGAGATTAAGGGACGAACCAAAAGATACAACAAGAGAAGCAACCCAACAAGAAAAAAAACTAGCTTGCTAGCCTTAGAACTCCGTAGGCGAAGGCCCAGGACCACCTCGAACTAATGTAGCAGAACCTCCTTGACCCCTGAAAGCGAGAACCCTAGAGTCCCAGAGTGCAAACAGAACCACCAAAGACTAACCAGCTCAGAAAACTAAGACTTAGATGAAGGAGCAACCCCGAAAAGGTACAACCTTCGAGCCACCATAGCACCGTAGTTTTCTACCAAGACCTCTGCACAAATCACCATACCATCGGAACTTAGTCCTACCTTCTCCAAAAGTCACTCGCGAGAAATCAAATTCATAGTTGACCACTAGGCTGAGCTTTATCTGAAGAGAGAGACCACAAAGAAGGGAACCTCCAGATAACCACCGTAGCCCCTGTATAGAACCTACCATTCCACCAGAAGCTAGACCCTACAAGCCCAGAAACTCTGAAAGAGAACACGCTAACCCAAACCTTGACCAAATAAACCCACTTGCATAAAAAGCCTAGGAGGCCAAACCAAACTAGAGACACAACAAGACAGAGCCTCGGGAGAACCACCCCCACTAATGACCAAACCCAAGGTGATAACGAATTAACCGCACAACCACAATGTGACCAGAAACGAAGCAATCAAAGGTGAAGGAGAGCATATCTGCCACACACCTAACAACCACAAGCTTCACTACCGTTGAAGCAACTCCAAAGAGCCGACGAATGTAAGCAAAAAAAAAAGCAGCAACCTAGTGGAAGACCAGAAGCAGAGAGGGAAAAGGAAGCAAACGGAAGACATGCATATACCTCTCACACCTACACGAGCACAGGATCCAATGGCACAATTTAGATCGGAAGGGACATAACCACTTGATATTCTACCACGCCAGCAGCCAGAAATGGCAAGTCTCAGTAGCAAACCAGCAAAACCAAAGAGCTCCGGTGGAAGACAGAAACCCCAGAGCCACTGACGAGTCCTCAAATTCCGTGAGACCAAGAGAAACAACCCACATAACCAGAACCAAGATCTGCAACTACAACAAACCCAAACTGCCACCAACGAAGGGAGAGAAAGATAGAGCCACCAGCATCCATATCGAAGGAGATGAGGAGGCAGAACATTGAAGGAGATCCCCATCAAGAAACATCAGAAGCCCCAGCCTCAGATATCCCGTGTAAACTAGCAGCCAGAAGCTCCAAGCTCCGAGATAAATGGTGCAAATCCGCTGCAATGGCCGGAGAAGGAAGAAGCGTCTCGAAGAAGGAAACACTGGAAGATCTGGTGGCTTATGGGAGCCGATGCTGCCTTTCTCTAGCGGCAAAAAAACAAACCCTAGCCGCCACCTAATCTAAATATGAGCATATGTTAGATGCAGAGCCTTCACCGTAAATAGGTACACCAGAGCAGAAAGGGCGGCTCAGACAGGTGCTGAAGAAATCCAGCCGCATGTCTGTGAAGACAATTGATAACAGGTTTTAGCCTAGTTTTATATGCTTTTATTAGATTTCCAACAAAGAAATCAAGTGATTATGGATTTTCAAGGGGGTTTTAACTATTGAAAACCGATAAATAGCATACCAAAACCCTTTTTGGACAGACTCAGAAGTTCAGAAGTTTATTGAATATCTTGCTGTGCAGAAAATTTAGAGATTTTGGTATCTATGAAAATCTAGAAGAGTCAAGATTCACATTGAAGAAGAATTGGAGCAATCCCTTCAGTCGTTCAGAAGATATCATCGGAGAAGTGAAGAAATATCAACTGGTGGGAGATAAGACCTTGGCACTGGGAAGGAGGCCCATGACCGATTCTTATGAGAGAATACACCACGAAGGAGGCCCGTGACCAGTATTTGAAACCACAAAGAATATGTCTCTATAACTTATCAAAACTACATCTTTTGGTCTAATTTTCCGGAAGCCCTAGATAGTAACATCTCACTAAAGAATGTTTCCCAAATAGTGTTTGAATATATGGATTATATTACTAAGAAGAGATAAACACGTATTGCTAAACTATTTGTTAACTAAATGGCGGAATAATAATATACAATTGCGTTACATGTGTAAAATTTTCAGAATAATGTACAATGCATATGTCAACTTTATGTTTTCCATATAACTAATTGTTGAAGAATCTCTTGCTATCACTTCAAAATTCCCTATAATGAATAAATTATAGGAAAAGGAAAAAAACAAAAAGACTAGGAAAGTCACTCACAGAACATAGATAGGTTAGTTGTGCTAGGATGATAATTAATTTGATAATTAATTTGTTCATGATTCTATTCCTTTTAGATGAGGGATATGATACTGAAAGCAAATACACATAACCAGGAGGTGCCGGACTTTAATTTTAACACCCGACTAATCCCCACCAGATGGTTATGAGGTTTTTTACCATCCTTTGTATATTAATATATATTACGTTATAAATATAATTTGACATGTTCATATATCTATAAAACTATTATGAATAATGAAAGTATAATGTTTTTTTCTAAGGATAATGTTATGTAATTTTTTAAATGAATGATTTTGGAAAACAGAAGGAGACAACAAAAATAATTTTTTTTTAAATGAAAGATTTTGTAACTTCTTTGGGGTTGGCTAGCTTCTCTCTTTCTCTGTAGTTTATCTCATCTCATTTTCGTACATGCATAAATTCATTATTATGGCAAATCGTGACAATCAAAAATACACCTTTTTTAATGGTGATGATACATATGTTGTTTTTGGTAATTCCAACTTGTATTCCGACCTCAAAACTGGAATCATTCGCTAATTTAAACTCACCTTCTTTCTTGATAAAAGACTCTCCAACAGAGTTTCACATTCATCTTCTCTTCCTCCAATTTATTTGGATCAGAGTTACCATTTTTTTGTCTATTAAGAGAAATTTCTGGTGGTTGGTGTCACTTATCCTTTTTGGATAAGTTTCGATCTCATAAACCACCTTGGATTTTCCCTTTTATCATATCTAGAAATCGGATTCGAGTCATAATTTTTTTGTTTATGTGTAATGGAGATCATTGGTTTCCTTATTATCAATGATGGATGTAAAGCAGATCGATGATATCATCATCATCAACTGATGGAACTTGATATTCATCTATAGTTACTTAAACAACTTTACGATAACGATAAATTAAAATAATTCTGCGGTGACACAAAATAACTATGCAAAAATAATAACTTTGCAGTAATATAGGACGAAATGACATTTTCGTAAATATCAAATTCGCGGAAATTATTTAGTAATGGCAGTATCGTAATATTTTTTTCTTTACAAGACATTTCAAAGGTACTTTTGGATTTTAAATTTCTAAAAACAAACTAGTAATTAAAAAATAAGTTATGTCCATTTACTAATAAATGTATAAAGTTATGTCAAACTGGTATTCCTCTCTTTAAAAAATATAATTTCGTGATTTGTATTTAGCTGTAATTTAGAAGTTCCTATATTTCTTATGGATTTTACAAATTAGTGAATAAAAACTGATGAGCCGTTAGTTTTTATTTCTTTATCATCTAGTTTGGTAGTGTACCAATTTTCTACTACATTCCTCAGAGAACACTTAGCAAAACTTCTGGCCCAATATTCAGTGTTCTTAGAACACATAAAACTAACTCCTATTTTCATGCTCACAGGGGAAATAATCTCAGACAAACAACTCATTCAAATCAAAATATTCAAATAATCAGTCGATCAAACAAACTCAAAATTTCAATCAAACATTGTTCTGCATTGTTTATTGGGTAATACATATTCTAACAATGTAGTAACTTAGCTTCTCCAAATACTCACATCTTTAGACCTTACAATGACTCTTGTGGTGCACCGTAATGTATCTTATAAATGTCATTGTCCTTATGACTCCTTTATAACCATATTCAATGGAAAGAAATGCATTCCATTACTTATGAACTTTCTCTCTCATTTAGTTTCAGACCAATATTTTGGAAGATACAAACATCATTATATATTTTTACTCCGATTTTGATATCATCCATACTTCCAAGTACAAGTTTGAAAATTCCTACTTACTAGGAACAAACATGATACCTCTATTGCATTGCTCATGCTTCTAAAAATCATGGACTACTTAATATACTCTTCTTAATACACATTCACTAAATTAACTCCATTAGACATTCCGACGGGCTCCCATCTCAAATATATCTTCACATTAACCAAATTTGTGTCATCAAAGTCTGTGTGATAGCCCAATCTCGTGAATTTGGAATATGGTGTCAAAGCCTATTAGAAGCCCATTAAGCCCAAACCCTAATTTAATGAGGACAGTTATATAAATGATTATTAAGGTTTTAACTTCTTAATTTTGTGCCTCTCTGGTCAAGAGAGGGTGAGAGAGATTGAGAAGAAGGAAGAAAAAAGAAGAAGAGAAAGAAGAAGTAGAAAATAGACCCGGCCAGTTCTGGAAGAAAGGAGAAACAGAGAAGAATATGGAATTATTTTCTTCTCAAATTTCAGGGGGAGATGGACGACATCAATAGATGGACATAGCCGCAAGCGGATTGTTATTAGGATCTCTGATTTGAAAGCTATGGTTGTTCTTCTGATGAGAATGTCTGCAGATCCGAACATGTCATTGCCCAACTTTAAGAACAATTTTTTGGTAAACTGTAAAAAGTTAAAGAATATCAACCTATCAGTGAAAGTCCCCAGAGGTTAGATTTCCAGATCCGCTTTCTGATCTGGATTCCGATGTAATCTACTACTGTAATCAGTGTTTGAAGATGACGGCTGGTATGATATTATTTTAGGAAACCCTATTAGTTATTGTCTGGAAACCCTAATTTCTATTTTTGAAAGTTTATGTTTTTAGAAAGCTTCTAATTTGGGAAGTTTCTATTAAAGGAAAGTGTATAAAAGGAAAGCTTCCGGAAGAGTAAAGGGATAATCGTCTTCATCGTGTAGTGGCTAATATGAGGGCTAACCACACATTTTTTACTTCATCTTATGTCCTTCTGTCGATTGTTTAATGTCTGAATGTGTATTGCCTTTTTGATAGTATGTGTCTTTCTTGTTAAACTGGACTTAGGTGATTTAGATGACTCCACGTGTCGTTTGACTCGCATGTTGATATGCTAGTGATGTGATATATATGTAAAATTGTGTTAGGGGACTTGGGCGGGATACTGCAGTATAAACTGAGGTCATGTGTGCGGAAGGTACGGACGGCAAGTAGATCTACCAGCCATAGCGGCCTAAGGTCGATAAAGCGTCCACTGGGCGGTGTGATTGGGCACTATCCCATAGTGTTAAACCTCTTCGGAGGGTGGACGAGCACTTTTCTCGTTTAGGGACCATTGTGTGTATTTTCTTGGGTGTTGTAGGTGCCCCTAGCATGGTTGTGTTATAAGCCGGGTTTGACTTGCGTGCTGCCCCTAGCATCCAACACCTCACTGAGTAACTCCTTTGTTGCTCACTCTCTCGTTGACTAAGATCGTGCTAGGAACTGGGTATCACATTCTGGTATCAGAGCCCCATGTTATATCAAACCGATTCTGACCCGGAAGACAGTTCTAAGAGAGATTCGCTTTCTTAGGTTTGGTATCTTAGTAGTTATAGTGGTAGTAGACTTAAAATACACAACAAAGTGGCTGATTGTTGGACTTCTCACTTGAATATGCAACACATAAGATAATTGAGTGAATTCATTTGATATCTTGTGTAAAATTGTGATGAAATCAGTTGATTATCAGATGAATACAAGCTAGCAATAATCAGTCTAACTGTATGGTATTTGATCGTTGAGAGTTAAAGTGAATTGTGTTGTTATTAGAATGTTGTTGTGGTGATTAAGAGTGTTCGAATGCTTGAATTCACTAATATAGTTGATCATGTCTTAAGTTGTGCATCAATGATATAGTTGATCATGTCTTAATTTGAGATTTTACTATTTTGAATTAAAAAGCTTTATTATCATTCTTTCCCAAGCTTTTGTAGGTAACATGAAACCAAACACTTGGGAAAAATACAACACCAAGGCCACTGCTTACAATGTAATCACCTCCAATGCCAAAGGTAAAGGAAATGCCCTGGCCGAAACCTCAAATAAAGCGGGAAAAGAGCTCAACTCGAGCATTCCCCTCTAAGAGGTGATGCTAAAAAATAATCATCTAAGGCGATCCGAGGAGACACATGAGCCTTGTCCAGGAAAAATGATGTCGAAGAACAACTCTTCCAGCTACAGATACATAATGAATCCCTTTTCTCAATAATATATAAAGTATATGTGTTGGCTTCACACTTGAAACTAAATTCAAATAAAAATGTTAGTGTCCAACCTGTCGTGTAAGAAATTTTGGTGGTATTCAATTAACCATCAACTTTTGTATTTTTCTCAATTCGAATGGGAATTAAAGGGTAAAGATGTGCTTTTTTCTTTTGGCTTTAAAATAGTTTATATTTTTAGTCGCACATGAATTAGAAATTTACTCCTTGATTGGTAGCCCAATCAGGAGGAATATGTTTACAAATAAAAATAAAATTAAATTAAAACTCTAGAGGTTTGAACTAAATAGTTAGCTTTAAAACTACACAGACGACGTCAACATAATTTAGACATGCAATTTGCTGATAGAGATCTGAAAATTTTACTTCTACTATTTTGGTGATCAGATTTACATTTTTTACAAATGCATTGTCTATTGGTTAGAACTAAATGTAATACTCGTCTCCCTAATCCTTTGAGACAGCGTTCCAATTACGTTAGAGAATGTTTGCTATTGAAATTCTTCTGTAAAACCTGGTTACCAAAAACTTTCCTTGGCAAACATATTTATAAAAATCCTCTTAAAATAAATCATCTTAAAGGGTTTCGAGACAAACTTTTGAAAAAAATCCAACTGAACACGTAATAAATCCAAGTCTATAATAAATTTGACTAACAAAAACATCCAAGATCCCCAAAAATAACTGGTGTGCTTCGGTTTTAGTCTCAGAATAATACTGCAAATGCATATTGCATCACATTATTAAGTAATGTATCGATTCACAGAGAATAATAATTTGCACTAATAATTATAATGATCAAAATCAGGCTCCGACAGCAGAGAGTTTTACTTTCATTGTTTCCATTTCTTTACATATGGGCAACTAAACCTCTAAAAATCATTTTTATTCTAGCCAACCTTCTTTCATATGAAAACTTTATATTTAACTCTCAGTCCCTCGGTGGACTCTATCCTTAAAACCTATTGTGAATTGTTGGTTATTTATTATAGTTTTAGGTCAAATAGACTTACATCACTATGGCTCACTTAGTCTTGAATTTTTTTCTCCCAAGAGGTCTAAACTTCCCATAGGTCTTAAATTGTTTTTCTCCCCATAGGTCTAAACTTCATGTGAAGATGAAATGAAGAAGACAATGTCTAAGGTCAGAGGAGTTGCTTCAATCAGGTTGAAAAATGAAGATGGTTTAAGCATGTTGCTCACTGATGTGATTATATCCCAGAGATGGACAAAAATATTTTGTCATTGGAACTTTTGAGAAAGCTGGATACAAGTTTGAGTCTAACAGTGGAGTGTTGAGCACAAAAGTTGGTGAACATGCATTACTTACTGGAAGAAGATATGACACTCTCTATCTGCTTTAATGGAGAACCCTTATTCAAAAATCTTTGTCAGTTGTAAAGCGACAAGATGATACAGTGTTATTGCACAGAAGCTTAGGCCACATGAGTCAGAAAAACATGAATCTCTTACTGAAAAAGGATTCTTGGATAGAAAGAAAGTTTCTACCTTTGAGATGTGTGAAGACTGCATATTTGGAAGAGCCAAAAGAGTGGGTTTTAATTTGGCTCAGCATGATACAAAGGACAGACTTGAATATGCTCACTTTGATTTGTGGGGGGCGCCAACAATGCCTTTTTCTCTTGGATAATGCCAGTATTCCATCTCGTTCATTGATGATTACACACACAAGGTATGGGTTTATTTCTTGAAATGAAAAGATATGGAATTTGAGAAATTTGTTTACTGGATAAATCTGGTGGAGAATCAAAGTGATAAGAAAGTTAAAACGCTTAGAACCGACAATGGCCTTGAGTTCTGCAACAAGTTATTTGATGGTTTATGTGACTCTAAAGGAATTCGGAGGCACATGACTTGTGCGTACACGCTTCAAGAAAAAGTTGTTGCTGAGCGCATGAACATAACTATTATGGAGAAAGTTCGAAGTATTTTGAGTGATTCTGGTCTCCCAAAAATATTTTGGGCAGAAGCGACACATACTGCATCTGGTCTCATCAACGACGCCTTGCTCAGCTCTGAATTTTGAGATACCAGACAAGAAATGGTCTGGAAAGCCATCAGTGTAAAGATACCTGAGAAGGTTTGGTTGTGTAGCTTTTGCTCACACTGATGATGGGAAGTTGAGTCCCAGAGCTAAGAAAGGAGTTCTTGTTGGATATCCTACTGGAGTAAAGGGTTACAAGATTTGGCTAGTTGAAGAAAAGAAATGCATTGTAAGTAGAAATGTGGTTTTTCAAGATTTGGTTTTTAAAATATCGGTTTATATTATATAGATAGTTAGATTTAACAAAATATGCGATAATTAAATAAATTAAACGTTAATTATATGAGTTATGAATTATGTGAGATATGCAGATTTAATAAATTATTTAATATCTATGTTTTTATAAAAATAAAATAAAAAATAAAAAATGTTATTTAAAAAACTTAAAATTACAAAACATTGATATTCTTCACCTTTTTATAATTTAAAAATTTTAAATTCAATTTTATAATTTTATTATGCTATATTATATTATGTTAATATATATGTGTTTAAATATATATATTTATTATAAAATTACTTAAACCGCTTAAACCGCCTAAAATCGCCTACGCCTCGACTAGGGGTTCTAGGCGCTAGGCGGGGAGTCACCGCCCGACTAGCGTCTAGCGCTTTCTTGAACATTGGCTCTTTCTGAACAATGCAGAAACACGTTGGTAAGTTCAATGGCGTGTCAAGTATGGTTGTAACATATGAACTCGTTCATGTCCTCTTTTCTCTATGTTTGTTTTAATTTCCTTTGAACTTTTAAGAAGTTTTACAGTGCCTGATTTTTATTTTTATTTTGCGGAGAACAATACTATGGTGTATTTTTTTCTCAGTAGGAACGTTAATTATAGAATAATGACCATGGCCTAGACCTAAATTAGTTTCGTACGTGTATGTGCTACATGTAAAATGATAGTAGGCTAATGGGCCCTTGTTACATTTTTGGTTGGTGGTGAAAATAGTATGATGTCTTACATTTTTTAGTGGTATAGATAATAGTTAATGGGTTACATTTTTGGTTAATAGTTGCTTCTCTATTTTCTATTTTCTAATTTCTAGGTAAAAGTGATTCTCTTATTTAAATTATTTATAAACCTCTGAATCTAAAGCCATCAAACTTCTAAAACATGCTTCTTATAATTTGTATGGTGTAAAAAAAAACTTATGAATCTTTTCACTACATGTTGCCCATCCTAAGACGATACACTGTCAAGTTTTCAACAACTTCATTAAGCTATATGCTTCACACGGTCAATATCGTCCTATATCCGATAAGATCATTTGCTTAAGTCGACTATAGAAAGCCCTTTAACAAAAAAAAAAACTATAGATTTCTGAATCACTCGTGGATAACTGCAGATACCTAACTATGTTGTATGTATTTATTTTTATATTATGTTTAATTACGTTAATTTTCCCTTTTACTTACAAAAAAAAAACCCTTCTTCTAAGCTATATGCTTCTTTCAGCTTCCGCATGTCTTTTGAGGTGTTCATCAAGATAAATTCTTCCAACTTCATGGTTCAAATACAATGTCTCTCCATCTTTTAAATCAAATTTGTCTAACACTCAGTATCAAAACAGTATCCGCCTTCATTTTGTCTTTGTTTTAAGTTTGACGAGACATTTTTATCTTCAATCATTTATGTTATTAATCGTCGAAAAACAAGAAAATAATATAAGAATATCATGCCAAAAACAGCTTTAATTCTAATTTTTTTCCTAATGATAATATCTATTTAAAATACCTTAGAAATATATATATATATATATATATATTGAAAATAAAACTGTTCAATGAAAACAACATCGTTTATTTGCATTAGTAGTACGAATAAAGAGGTAACGAAACTAGTATCTACCTTGATTAGAACTCTAGTGGGTTTCTATTTGTATTTTCAAAATGCTAGAAAAAGTATAAAACAAGTTAATAGTTGTAGCTAAAGTTGCAAAATATTCTATTCATATTGGTCAAGAATATCCATCATCAACTAGATTCTTTTTTATAGATACTGATCCCGATTTGAATGGTCCATTATAATCATGTTGTTGAATATCCTCTGATTATGTCGTCGAAAACATGAATGTTTTGTTGGGGATGCGAAAACACATTTACGGCCCTGATTTTTCCTTTCTCTTCAAAGTATCAAACTAATGTGACCCAAGAGTCCAAGACACAATACTTTGGATGGACCCTAAGCCACTTAGATAGTATCCTTCTTGTTATGCTCGGCTTATTAATTAATAATCCAGTGACTAGAAAAAAATGAATATTTTTCTGAAAAAATATATTCTTAAACCGAAATTCAAATTGCTCTTGTGTATGTTGAAACCTTTCCCATAGACATAATAAATCATAATATAATTTGGATTTTTATAGGTTTGAAGGTTAATTTTTTATTCGGCTTAATAACTAGAAATACATATTTTAATAATTAAAGCACTAGATGTCGAAACTTTGGATTAGTAGTGGACGTCTCAAAACGTATATTGCGAACTTAGATCACATATCTTGATTTTTACATCAATAAAGATTAACATTTTTTAAAAGGTAAAATATATAATTTGTATAATATACATTATTAAAACCAAAATATGAGGGAGATACAGGGAAAGCTGGCCCCTAAGATCTTGGAATCCCTTTGACATGTGGAGATAAATGATGATATCTAATCATTGATAGAGTCAACTTGCAAATGGCGTGGCCCATCTCCTGCTTCATCACTGAGTAAACCTAGCAGCAAGACAAATCTATCAAGAGATCACACATTACTTTATTCCCACAATAGATGTTTATTATGTATTTCTATATTTTGTGCTTTCATCTCATACGAAAGATTCTTTTTTGCAAAACTATGTTATAGTTTGCATAAATTAAAAGGTAAATTATTTCATCTTCACCTTTTCATATCACATTTCTGAATTCATACATGATGAAGGTTGATGACTTAATTTAGAACAATTTGGTATCACCAACATACGTGAATATGCTTCACATATATGGTGAAAACTGTTAGCACGATCATGTATTCTCTATCTCATATATATAAGCAATATTTTTGAAAGATTCGAGAGATCAGTCGGACCAATGGTTAGCAAAGATCGTGTTTTGTTTCTTACAAGAAGGGGACGTGACAATGTGTTGGCGAAAAGTGAACATATATTCTATGCAAGCGTGCCATGAGGAGTGCTTCTTATATATGTTTCTTTTTCATTCGTATGTGTTAAAGCGCATGCATTTTCCTAAAGCAAATAAAGTGTCTCGCTTTTTCTTACACATGTAAACTTCTTCATGATACTGATCGGGTCCAAGATATAGCATATATCTAATATGCCGATCTTTGGTCTCGTATACATGGGAATATGGTTAGGTTCCTAAAAGTTATTAAAATTCACTTTCAAGATGAACGTAGTCACGTTCTTAAGGGAGGGCCTTTCCAACCTTTTTAGTTTAATCTAAGTAATATATGTATTCGAAGTAATCTTCCCAACTATGTATCTACATTGAATTGTTAGGAAATTGCAAATAATAATTAAAAATAATGAAACTGAACAGTATAAATTGTAACCAATTTATTGTGTTTTAGTCATTAAACGGTTCATCCTGAAATTTGAGTATCTTTTGTCACTGTGATTTCAAGTATGGTCCACAACCGTAAATATTTTAAATGGAAAGATTAATGTATAACTATTCAATTACGAGTTTGTAAAGGATGATTTAGATTCATGTTGATCTGACATAAGAATTGTTCAAACGATGGTCCTTGACCTAAAGGAACTAACCAAAATCCATTATATGATCATTAACAAAAAAAAAAGTTATAGCAAGTCCAAAACAAAATCTCATTTTGTACTTTAGTTCACTTTTTTATAATTAAATATCAAAAATATTTCCATTACATATGTATGTGATAAGGCAGCTAGAGTGATATGAGCTGGCACAAGCTTGCGAAACAAAAGAGTAAAGCTGGTAAGAGTTTTAACCGATTTAGTTTTGAAGTATATAACTAGAAACTATACTAGATGGAGAGTATTGAGAAAAGGGGATGCAATGAAGATCAATATATTGTAGTTTGTTAGAGAATGATAAAAATTAGGGTTTGTGTACCTTGAATCTTAATATCTTATCAGTATGATCCGAACAAAATAAGTTGAGCCGTAATTCAAATTTGTATCCCGTGGATTAACTTTAATTAGTATATGCTTTCGATTAACTTTATGGGACAATATAGGAAAGTATCAATGATTTACTACACCTGTATTGAGGAATTATACTGTTTTGTTATCATCTAGGTAATGTCCTTAGACCTGTCGGTGATCATTCGTTGATTGACCAAGGTAATAAACTGTTCATATATGCTTAAAAGCTTACATCACAGAATTCACATCCAATTATTTTTTAATATCATTTGGTTTTACAAGACTCGAGCCGTAACCTAATTCATAATATTTAAAATAACTCAACTTAGAGAAATCGAACTTAAAAAAAAAAATTAAGTTGCAGAAATAAACTATAAACCGTTTGATCAAAGAAGTTTCCCCCATCTTTTTAAATATGAATTTTACATTCTAAAAATATATATTTGAAGTATGAGCTTGTAAGTCGAATCTAGCTTTGGACGTTCGGTTTCACATCGGGATTTTCGGGTCTCTGATTTTTTGGATTTAGAGTTTTTGTTCTCATCCAATACTAATATTTTTTGGTTTGGTTTTAATTCAGTTTTATGCGGGTTCGATTTGAGTTCTGTTATCTAAAATATTAGAAAAACAAAATAAAAGAAAATAAATTCTCAAAATATAATTAAAAACTTTAAGATTTATCAAATATTTTAATATTTTTGCTATTTTACTATAAAAATTAACACTTTTAAATTTATAATTTTAATTTTAGATAATTAAGTTATGGTTCGGATTCGAATTCGGTACTATTTTAAAATTAGATTCGGATAAATATTTTGAATTCGGGTATTTAGCCTAGACCTAACTAACTCGGTAGGTATTTTTAACGAATTCTAATTGGTGTTTCTAAAACTGCTGTATTTAGTGGATCGGCCCACTAAATTAAGAGAAAGTATACTTTAGTCCATTTTCAAATTGAATTATTACTTGATTGTTCGATAGATTTGTTTGTATGCATTATATGGATTCAAATTGAGCACAATATTTACCATAAATACACACACATACATACACATCTATTTATAATCAACTGGGCAGCCTAATAACCGAGTCAAATCTGGAAAAGGACCACGAACAATAAAAGCGGTTAAAAAGGAATTATATATATATATATTGTTTTTAATGGAAACATAATGTCAATGGTCCATATGCATGTGAGTAAGTACGGAATAGGGATGCCATGCAGCCATAGCACATCCCCTAAACATGCACCTCCCTACTCTCTGGACCATTTCAAACTTCATGATCTCTCTTTCTAATTCTTTTACTTTGCATTATCTCTTAACAAAACAAATCTCTTAAGAGCCTCTTTGACTCCGACGTTGAGTCAACTTTTCTTTTCTGAAGTCATGTTTCTTTTTTGAACCAGCCTTTCCTTATGTCGAAATTACTACTATTCTTCGGTTGATGACTTTATCCTTTATTAGTAGGTTAGTCTTGGGAGTGGTTAGTCATACTTGATCATTACTCACTGAGGATTATCAAAAGTATTACACTATAGTCTATAGTTATATATGTAGTTACTAGTGTATATATGTTTTACATGGTGGTCTACTCCCCGCATTATTACTCCTTTCTGTTTCTAATTAATATTATTTCTAATATTTTACCATATATTAAGAAAAATTATTAAAATTTAAATATAAATGTATTATTTTGTGATTATTAAATTTTAACAACTCTAATTTGATAGTATTCAATTATTTTCTTATGTAGGTATACTGTGTATATAATATTCTACATGTAAACCTGTTCTGCGATTTTTTTCAGTCGTCATGTGTAGATTAAGCCATTAATATCGTAAGAATCATTTTGTTAAATATATCATAAGAGCATACGTGTTAGAACCATTGTTTTAAAACTTGCTAGGCGCTAGTCGGGCGTTGAGAGTGGGTCTAGCATCTAGAGAATTAATCGGGGAGTAAACGGGGATTAATCGGAGATTAGTTTTAGGTTATTTTAATATTTTTAAAATATATTTATTCATTATATTAAAATTTTAAATAATATTATTTTTAAAATTATAGTAAATACATGAAAATATAGTATTAATAATTTATTTTATGATTTTTATTTATAATTTTAATATAATTTATTATAAAACATCATAAACTCTCAATATAAATGTCTGAATAACAAAAACAAAAACAAATATAGTTGAAAATTTAAAAATAATTGGATTATAGATGATTATGCGGAAAATAATCGGATTAGACGTAGATTAATCGGATTAGGCAGAAAGTAATCGGTTGACTGACTTTTTCGAAGGATTAGTCATTAATCGAGGCGACGAAGTTGAACCTAGCGACTATATGAGATGCAATCGGAGGTATGCAAGATTTTTAGAACATGGTTAGAACACATGCAACTTGACAATATAAGTCAAATATGTAAACGGTCAAATATATATATATATAGATTTTCGACCATAAAGGAAAATACAAACATTCTGATATATTATTATTCTTATATAACAACAAAAAGAACAAGAATAAAGCAATCAATCCGAGGGCAACGTATAGAAGAGGTGTTAATGCGACTAGAAGCATTTTGGCATATTATGTGATTTTATGGGCCACCCTTTTATTTTAATTTATAAACTTTAATGCTTATTTATTTCAACCAACTAGATAAAATTTCTTACGTATTTTACAATATGGATTTTCTGTTAAAATACCATGCCTCTCTATATCGGCTATGATCTTGTTGCATGAGAGCAGAGGTTAATTTTTCGACATGTTTCTGTATAGAAGGAAATCCAATTACACGAGCTATAGTTTTTTGCGATTTTCTTTATTTACATATTTGCACATTTTTATGAACTATGCTACTATTATTTTATAAAAGAATATTGTTAGCCGTTACATAGAAAGTCTAACCTCAAGTGAAATTAAATGCTTAGAGGTGACATCTTGTTTTGAAGAATATATATATATATATAAGTTTATTTAAGAGTTTTCTTCGTTTGTGATTAGTCTAAGTTGACTGTCTAGAGAACTAGAGATAAGAACAAGCTAGAAATTTGTAGAAACCTGCGAAAAAAAAACTCACTACAAATCTCTAATGTGAGAATGACTTCAAGTTGAGTTTAGGTTCACAGCAAGAGGCTTAAATACATTAGACCCCATCCAAATATAGCTGTGGCCGAAAATGCATGAGCTAAGGATTGTGGTCCACTAGCGATTTCGATGGTCACGTATATATTTTAAATATGTGGATGTATTATGTATATTTGTGTCAATTTCAAGTCAAATTAAATCCAATCAACTATTGAATGCATTATACGTATACTAGGCCATCTAGCTATTTACACTTTTTAACATGTATTTCGAGTTTAATCACACTATTTATCTATATATACAAGTTTAATTAAAATTATTATATAAAAACTGTGCAATACTCCCCATCAAATTGATGTCAGAGTAAATTTATTATTTGGTTATCATGATAATCAGCTACATGATAATATATATATATATACATATTTATATAATTTTGCGCTACACATAAATGATAAGAACAACAAATTCGCTTACTTACAGAAATTTAGATTCTTTGACCAAAACAATTAATGATTTGGATTTTGGATGATTGGATACGTATTGTTGATTTTTGTCGTACTGTGTCGACTCAAACTATTACTTTTGGCTTCTTTTCCAATATAGTTGAGTCGGAAAGTATTAAGAAAGTCAATTACAACTGGTCATATCACATATTACCATAGTTTTAAATGAAGACGATAACAATTTCTATTTTTACTTAACAAGTTAAAATGCGTGTCAAACTTTTGTCAAGCTGTTCTCACCAAAATAATTAGATATATTAGGATCCAAAACAAATCCTAATAATAAACCATATTTTAGTTGCAGAAAAACTAAGTCTACTGAAAATAAATTTCAGTGGAAACACAATAATTAATTGTTAATAATCTGAATAAGGATTTGAGTAGTTTAAATGTAGTGGTTGCGGGTGCACGAATTTGCGGAAGGATTGATTGTGATTATAAAGGTTTCAATTAAGTGATTTGTATGACTGATTTAAGAATCGGAAATGAGTATGTTTGTGAGGAATTATTGACTAGTTGACAGCCATTGTTGTTGCTTTTGTTATTTAATATTATCAAATATATTTAAAATAAAAATTCTATAAAGAAAAAGTTGTATTAGTAGAATCAAATTTTAAAATGAGTTTTAAATAATTTTAGAGTAACTAATTAAAATTATTTATTTTAAAACGTTTGAAATATTTTTAGTTAAAAATATCTTTATACTTATAGAAATATTTTAGTTTATAGTAATATCTGATTCATAAATATATTTTTGAAATATTCTTTTTACTTTTTGTAAAAAATATTATAAATTAAAAAATATATAAAAATTATATTCAATCAAAACCGCCCGCAATCGCAAAATTAAGTAGAAAAACTTTTCAAATGAAATCTAGTGATTTTAAGTGATTCAAAACTATATATTATGACTTATATGATTGGTAACAAATACTTACACCCTTAAACGTCTACAGAATATGTGTTTGCTACGGATAAACCAATCAAACCCTAAGAACATTTTCCCACCAGAACAAATGTTGAAATGTTTTTAACTTTTCTTTAATCAATTATTTATGGCATTTATATATGACATCGGTTACTATATCTATAATAAAGATTAACATAAGAGATATATTCTACTAAGTATATACAGTACTCTCAGTTTATTATAGGAATTAAAATATAGGGAATGATTAGTATACCTAAATGCCTAGTATGATTAATAATAAAATTTCAGTTTTTTTAGATATTTTGCCCATGTAACTAGACATGACCAAAATATAACCGTAACCATATTTTGTACCATAACCATATTTATTTTCAATCGTAACCGAATTGTAACCGTATAAAATGGTTAAAAATCATAACCGTAACCATAAAATTATATAGTTATAGTTAACCGTAAAAAAATTAACTTTAACTGTTAATTAACCGTAACCGTATAAAAACTATCGGTTAACCATAACCGTTTTAAAAATAAAATAATTATTTTTCTTGTAATTTTATATATTTTAATTTTAAATAATTGAATCATATTTAACTGCATATAACCGTAACCGTAAACAATCATAACCGTTTTAATCATAACCATTTCAACCGTAACCGTTTTTACCGTCTTCAAATAATTAAGTCTAAGATTAAAGAAAAAAATTTAACCATAACCGGTGATTAATTAATCTTAATCGTGATAACATTTGATTAATTAATCTTAATCGTGATAACCGTAAATGTGATTATGTCTAAATATAACTGAGTGTCTAATGATCTAACTACGAGTAGAATAACAAAACTTGTATGGAAAATATGGCACATGTCAATAATTCGTGTAAGTAGGATGATTTTTTTATATATTTTTTTAAAAAAATAAAGTAATTATTGGTCCATATTCAACCATAAAAATAAGTGTTGGTCCATAGTAAAGGGGCCAATCGAATCTTCTGCAAATAAGGAAAGGAAAGCTTGCATTTCTTTCATATATGCACTCATCTTTTTCAGCTTTTCTTCTCGATGCTAGCTTTCAAATCAGTTTGATTTATACATTTAAATTTGGTTAACCATGATTTTCTCGATCTTTTCCGAGATCAACTCTCTATTGCAATTTATAAACACAACCTTATTTACGAACATAATATAATATAATGGAAAAACCAAAAACCACGATATGGTTATTTAGTGATATTACTTTATATTCTAAGTATATAATACAACTCAATAGTATATCATACATAAAATTTAATATAAAATACTGTAGCAAAGAAAACTTCAATAGAAATTAAATGTCCACAGAAGCTCCCCCACCACCACAACATCACCACCACCACCCACTAACATTAAACATATGAACTTTTAAACATGTACAATAACATAAAGTTGAATTCCTAATATACAGACTCAATCAAACTCCTCCTGTCATTCATTTAATCTTATTAAGCAAAAAGTAGTATTTGAACCAAAGCTTTCATTACTTCAACTTCAATCATCATATTGAAATATATACAAAATAAAATAAAAATAGCAAAACATACATAAAACCAAACAAATACAGAGGTGGACCATGATCTAAATATTTCCTTTCTAAACATCCAAAAATCTTTGACCTAACATTGATCTATTAATTAACCCTGCTTTCTAACCCTCATATGTAACAAATGAAAGAGTTAGGAACCTTACATTAATGCATCACTACTACCTCTCTCTTCTTTCTTCTTCTTCTTCTTCTTCTTCACAAAAAAAATCATCCAATCCAAACTTTTCCAAATTTAAAACCTGAATCTAAGGTTAACAGTGTTGAGGACGAGCCAGTGGTAATAAACTTTGTTGAAACTCAATATCCTCAGCAATCTTCTTAGCATCAATAGCTGCACCAAGCAATCCAAGCTTTGTGAAACCGACTGCATACAATCCGTTTTCTCCTTTCCATCCATTAGGAAATGGTTTCCGGGGAAACCCATCTTTCTCACAAAACATGTTCATCCCCTAAAGTCAAAACAAAGTTAATTCAACTATTGAAATGTCAATGAGGTTTTGATGTGTCAACATCAAGGAATTAAGAATAATGAAGATGTAGACGCATCATTGCTCATGGTACACACCTTTAGCCACATGGGTACATTGCTTTTATAACCCGTAGCGAGTATGATGGCGTCAAAGCTATCCACTCTACCATCAATAAACTCTGCCGAATGTCGCAGTACTCGTTTTAACTCCGGACACACCTAAAAACCAAGAAGGAAAGAAAAAAAAATCATTAGTAATCTAACATTAATATCAAAAATTCATTATTATGGTTTTAGAAAGATTTAATCAATGAACCTTGATGTGTCCACTACGGATTTTGGCAAGAGTTCCAACGTCTAAAACAGGAGTCTTTCCACACTTAATCTTGCGTTCAAGAGGGCCAAGTTTAGGTCGAACTAGCCCTAACCGATCCGTGTCGCCAAGAACCAACCGAGACATACGTAACAAGAACCGGTCCACTACTTGCACTGGAAACCACTTGAGCAAGCTCGTAGATATCCCAAAAGTCGACATACCTAGCATTTCTTGAGGTAATACGTGTACCTGTATCGTTATTTTGATAACTTGATTAGTCTAAATACAAAGATTAGCTATACTTAATAAAATCTACAACATGATTTATAAATTTACATAATCTTATAACTAAGACTCTTAATGCATGTGTACTTTCTTGGAAACTGAGAGAATAAAAGAGTAAACATTTGCTTACTTGATCACAAAGAGACCATTAAATGTTTGTGTGTTAAACCCTAAAGTAAAGAGTATAACTAATAACTTAGAGCGAGCAAATGCTAGATAGTGTACAAAACATGAATAAACTTTTTCTTAAATTGAGTCAAAACTTTTGTAACATATATATTAAAGAGAAAAGTCTTTTTTGATTCTCACCGAGTCACGAACCACAAGAGAAGGATGAGCATTGAAGTTGCAAAGATCTAAACTAACTTCCATTCCTGAGTTTCCACATCCCACGACTAAAACCTTCTTCTCTTTAAACATTTCTCCACTTTTGTAAGAGCTTGTGTGAAGGATAGGTCCATCAAAATCCGCAAGTCCATCAATCTCCGGCATCACCTCTTCAGCATTCTCCCCGGTCGCCACAACAAGCCACCTTGAAACATACTCCGTTGTCTCCTCCTTCTTTCCTCCAAGAGTCCTCACTCTCCATAACCTGCACCGCACATCGAACTTCGCATCTTCCACAGTCTGGTTAAAAACCGGCTTTAGGCCAAAATGTTCCGCGTAGGACTCAAGGTATTGGACGAACTCTTGCTTTGTAGGGTAAGTAGGGTAGCTTGAAGGGAAAGGCATTAATGGAAGCTCACAGAAATGTTTAGGGAGATGAAGTCGGAGACGATCATATGTTTTTAGTTGCCAAAGTGATGCTATGCAATTGGAACGTTCAAGAATCAAACTAGGGATACCTCTCGACTTCAAACACGCTGCTGTGGCTAGTCCCGATGGTCCGGAACCGACAATGATTGGTCCAGGGATCATTATGAACCGTGACTCCTCCACATACGGATCATGGACTCTCTTGCCTAACGTTTCTGATAAAAACTCCATAGAAGATAGAGACACACAAAAGAGAGACAGAGAGAGAGAGCGAGATCTAAAGATTTACAAGAAGTGAAGTAGGAGACTGATATTGGATTAGGATTTTAAACCCATGTGGTAAATAAGATCATAACCTCTGTGACTCGTGGATAATTATGTCCCGAGAATAAGGGTAAAAAATGAGAATGAGTTTCACTGATCTTATCTGCAAAAAAATAAAGAAGAAAAAGTAGAAACCAAATAGATAAGAAGAAGATCGGATATTTCCTATAGATCAGGAAAAAAACTATGGATGAAATATTGGATTAGATTTTGTAATATTTTTATATAAAAAAGAATCTCGATATAATGGAGATTTCAAACAAAAATTTCGGATTTGGGTATGTTGAGAGATGACGTTTTAGGTTCTGAAACAATCACTTGAGGAGGGAGAACCAACTCTATATATGATGAATTGAAAAGAGAAGATAGAGATGGTGATGGTGATGGTGATGATTTAGTAAGAGATATACATGTCTATATGTATTTATATGTATATTACAGGTGTGATATATCATAGGATATAATATATTAGTGTCATGGACTCTTTAATTATTATTTTATATGGGTAATTTTGGGCTATTTGCGATTTGATAAAGAAGACTTTTAACTAACGATTATACTTTTCTTTCTTTTTAGGTATCTCCCTTTTATGACGTTTTTTGTTTTTGCATTAATATAAAAATATAGAGCTAATAATGTAGGTAACGAATTGCTCCAAAAGGCCCATGATCGAAACGATTTTAAAACAACAAACCTATGAAAGAGCCCAACTTGAAGAGATGATTAGAATTTTATCAAAATCCTGGTATATAATATAACAAAATTTCAACAAAAGAAAAATAAATGAGAGAAATTATAACGATGTATTGGCCCTTTGATAAATTATCCTTGTCTTTGTAACAATAGGAATAATTGTATCTTTCACTGTGTAGGTTCACTTCCCCTCCACGGGTTTAGTGATTAGGTAGGGATATTGATTAAGCATTTGAAAAATTAAAACTAAAATAATAAATTATGTGTTATTTAAATATGAATTTTAATTTATGATATTTAAATTTAGAGATATTTAAGTTAAAAATAAATTATCGAAATTTAATTTAATTTTATCATTTAAGTTCTATAATAATATCAGATAATTTGATCTTACAGAATTTTTTTTAATTAATATCATTTGATCTAATTTTCAATGTTGGATACTTAAAATAAAAAATACTTATGCAAATGATATACACAATCTAGAATCTACTTATGTATCAAAATTTAAATTTTATTAAAACAAATCAAAATAGAAATGATATATATATATATATTCATAAGATAAAAACTTAATAAAAATTTTGGATATATGAATGAAAAAGTTTTAAACATATGAACAGTACGACACTATGATTGTTTTCAAAAAACCCAATAATTTTTTTATATAATAAAATTAGAAATGAGATCTAACAATAAATTTAACAAAATACTAAAATAATACTTAAGTAGATATATTATATGATTATTAAATTATGATATTATATGGAGCATATAATTACATAGAAGTTTCTAAAAATTATTATCTTATTATCTTATTAAATTGACCATATATTTTATTATAGAGTATTAATTTATAGAAACTTAGCTGTATAATTAATTTACCAAACATTGATCATTCAACACTTAATTAGCAATGTCTCTCTCTCTTTTTCTATCAATTTTCATTTCTTAATTATCTTATAAAAAATATCAAAAATCAGCAATGTACGTATTTTTATACACCGTCTCCCATACATTTGTCTTTCTGCACTTAAAACATGTCTTTATACACTTAAAACATGTCTTTATACAAAAATACACTCACTCGAAAGCATCTTTCATACCTATCTCGTTCACTACAAAATGTGTATACCATAAACAATATACACATATCTATTCCGAATCGGTGAACAAGACCTATCAATATATGAAATGTGTCTGTGTACAATGCGACTTGTTATACAAAGAGAGTCGATGAACGAGACAAGTAGATATACAAAACGAGTCGCCGTGCGGTGTATTTCCATGTCCGTACATTGTCATCTAAACATTTCTTGTACAAGTATACTCACTCTAAACCATCTTCTATACCGTCTCGTTCACCAAAACATGTATACTACACAGTGTACACATAAATACACCAAATCAGTGTACAAGACGGGTCGGTGTACAATGCGACTTGGTATACAAATAAAGTAGTTTTACGAGATGAGTCGGTGTTTTGGTCATTTAGTTTTGGTATTTTGATCATTTAATTTTGGGGTATCTATAACCTTATTACACAACACCTAGAGAGGAAAGAAAGTGTCTACAGTTCCAATTATAAATAGTTAGTTACCCAAATAACTAATAACTTTTGACAAAAGTGTTGAAAGTAAAGAGTATGGAGGCTTAGGGATTGTTGAGAGAGTGATAGTTGTGGCGTGAGAATGATAAGGAGTTTGAGGTTTGGATACTTGGAGAATGTTTAGGATGAAGATGGTGGCGTGAGTATTGATGTAATGAGGGATTATTGTTTGAGAATGATGATAAGAATGATGATGAGAATGAGAATGATAATGGTTGATTAAATAAGATGAACTAAGGAGAAGCATGGCGCCGGAGAGCTAAAGCTCCACCGGCGCCTTTAGGAAGATAAACAAAGCTTCCTTTATACTTTTAATCTTCTTATTCTCTTATTCACAACTCAATTTTTACATTAAGTTTACATAGATATTTATAGAGAAGAGGTTACAAACAACAAGAGAAGAAGGAAGAAGAAGCGTGAAGGATAAAGGACAGAAGAAAGAAATTGGCGCCAAGAGGAGAGAAGGGAGCAGCTCACTGTTTGCCTCCTGTTCATGCTGCACCCATACCCTGCTGCTGACACCTCCATGCTTGTGTCCATGCCCCTCTCTGGCGCCCCATGCTCTCCTTTGCTTCCTCTTTTCCACTTAGTTAGTCTTCTAGTTAGTATGTAACAGCTTCCATTCTTCTAGTTACATCCTAACCAAGACTTCTTCTAGTTCCTTGTGAACTAGGTTTCCTTTCCCTCTTCCTCTTGTGTTTGAATTCTTCTATCATAGAGATCACATATTTCAACAATCCCCCTCAAGATTAGTCGATGGATGTCCTTAAGACCAATCTTGCCATGTATGTGATCCTCATTGATAGAAGATGATGCCATGATGAGAATATCCGCTAGATGATCCTTGCTTGCTCCAAAGACGGTTTTGATGACTCCTAACCTCAATAAGACCTAGGATTTTGAATCCCATGGCCTTTACTCTTCCTTGCGGATTAGGCTTTGTTTTCTCTAAACTTCACTTGGATCATGTCTCCTCGGACTTCTTGTCTCAAACTTAATCTTGACTTCAAGCTCCTCGGATGACATCTTCTAGCTCACGGAATACTCACATTGTCATTGGCTTCCTCTTGATGACTCTTGGGAGTATACTCTATCCGTTAGATGCCACTTCCCGCTGCTTCTCGGATCACCACACCTAATAAGGTCTGAAAGGTGGTTTCTCCTTCGGTTTTCTTACAACATCATCCATAGCTACTCGTATGTGTCTCCCGGCTTTCTCTCGCCATCGTCTCCTCATACGGTGCTTGGAGTGCCTTGTTGCCTTGTTTACCATTCCACAGCCTCTTAGGTGAACGCCTCTTGGTCTGAGCTTCACACTCCATCTATCAAGATCAATCTTGGCTTCAACCCTTCATAGATTTGATCTTGATTCTTCAAAGAGCCATCCGCTCTAATCCCGCTTATGGTAAGACTCTCCCGGCTTCCTCTCGGAATGCCGCACCTATCCATGGTACAATGTGATAGTCCTCTTCTTCTTGGACCATCACCTAACTTGGTGCTTCAACGGTCTTCTTCAACACTCCCCCTCAAGCTTGGTTCGAGTATGGGAAGAACCAAACTTGACAAGGAAGACCGTTGCATAATTTGGAGCTTCACCGCTTCTTCATCACTTCCCTTCAAGACTAGCCTGTTGCCAAGGGACCACTCTTGCAAAGGAAAGAGCACTAAGCTTGATTATGCCAATGATGCCGCCTCCTCTTGGACTATCTATCCCACTTGCCAATTAGGACAAGCTTTCGTCTGCTAGCCATTTTGGATTAGGCCGCAAAGGACATCATCTACCACTACATAACACCACATGAATAGCTTACTTGAGCCTATACACACTTCTTCTTGTAGATTGCTCCGCTTGGATCGCCACATGGTTGAGTATGATCACCACTCTCTCAAGACCTCCTGGATCAAGTGATTCGGCCTCAAGAGAGGATGAAGACCATGTGGAAGAATATTGTTGAAATTAATAGTATGGAGGCTTAGGGATAGTTGAGAGAGTGATAGTTGTGGCGTGAGAATCATAAGGAGTTTGAGGTTTGGATACTTGGAGAATGTTTAGGATGAAAATGGTGGCGTGAGTATTGATGTAATGAGGGATTATTGTTTGAGAATGATGATAAGAATGATGATGAGAATGAGAATGATAATGGTTGATGAAATAAGATGAACTAAGGAGAAGCATGGCGCCGGAGAGCTAAAGCTCCACCGGCGCCTTTAGGGAGATAAACAAAGCTTCATTTTACTCTTTTAATCTTCTTATTCTCTTATTCACAACACTATCTTTACATTAAGTTTACATAAATATTTATAGAGAAGAGGTTACAAACAACAAGAGAAGAAGGAAGAAGAAGAGTGAAGGATAAAGGAGAGAAGAAAGAAATTGGCGCCAAGAGGAGAGAAGGGAGCAGCTCACTGTTTGCCTCCTGTTCATGCTGCGCCCATACCCTGCTGCTGACACCTCCATGCTTGTGTCCATGCCCCTCTCTGGCGCCCCATGCTCTCCTTTGCTTCCTCTTTTCCACTTAGTTAGTCTTCTAGTTAGTATGTAACAGCTTCCATTCTTCTAGTTACATCCTAACCAAGACTTCTTCTAGTTCCTTGTGAACTAGGTTTCCTTTCCCTCTTCCTCTTGTGTTTGAATTCTTCTATCATAGAGATCACATATTTCAACACTCCCCCTCAAGATTGGTCGGTAGGTGTCCTTAAGGCCAATCTTGCCATGTACGTGATCCTCATTGATAGAAGATGATGCCATGATGAGGATATCCGCTAGCTGATCTTTGCTTGCTCCAAAGACGGTTTTGATGACTCCTAACCTCAATGAGACCTAGGATTCTGAATCCTATGGCCTTTACTCTTCCTTGCGGATTAGGCTTTGTTTTCTCTAAGCTTCACTCGGATCATGTCTCCTCGGGCTTCTTGTCTCAAACTTAATCTTGACTTCAAGCTCCTCGGATGACATCTTCTAGCTCACGGAATACTCACATTGTCATTGGCTTCCTCTTGATGACTCTTGGGAGTATACTCTATCTGTTAGACGCCACTTCCCTCTACTTCTCGGATCACCACACCTAATAAGGTCTGAAAGGTGGTTTCTCCTTCGGTTTTCTTACAACATCATCCATAACTACTCGTATGTGTCTCCCGGCTTTCTCTCGCCATCGTCTCCTCATACGGTGCTGGAGTGCCTTGTTGCCTTGTTTACCATTCCACAGCCTCCTAGGTGAACGCCTCTGGGTCTGAGCTTCACACTCCATCTATCAAGATCAATCTTGGCTTCAACCCTTCATAGATTTGATCTTGATTCTTCAAAGAGCCATCCGCTCTAATCCCACTTATCATAAGACTCTCCTGGCTTCCTCTCGGAATGCCGCACCTATCCATGGTACAATGTGATAGTCCTCTTCTTCTTGGACCATCACATAACTTGGTGCTTCAACGGTCTTCTTTAACACTCCCCCTCAAGCTTGGTTCGAGTATGGGAAGAACCAAACTTGACAAGGAAGACCGTTGCATAATTTGGAGTCTCACTGCTTCTTCAACACTTCTCAAGACTAGCCCGTTGCCAAGGGACCACTCTTGCAAAGGAAAGAGCACTATGCTTGATTATGCCAATGATGCCGCCTCCTCTTGGACTATCTATCCCACTTGCCAATTAGGATAAGCTTTCGTCTGCTAGCCATTTTGGATTAGGCCGCAAAGGACATCATCTACCTCCACATAACACCACCATGATTAGCTTGCTTGAGCCTATACACACTTCTTCTTGTAGATTGCTCCGCTTGGATCGCCACATGGTTGAGTATGATCACCACTCTCTAAAGACCTCCTGGATCAAGTGATTCGGCCTCAAGAGAGGATGAAGACCACGTGGAAGAATATGACCCTCCATAAGCATCATTCAATCAATACCTTGGAGCAACTACTTCTTGGACCATATGAATCTTCCGCTTGTTGAAAGATTCACCAATGAAAGATAGCATTAGCTTATGAGATTGGTTTTGGAAGTCATGAACTTCTTGGAAATGATTCTTGCAGATTTTGATTTGCCTGTTACTGGGGCTGAGAATTCGCCAAGAGCTTCACTGAGTCGCTGTTGCTCTTCTTCTCCTCAGAGCAACAATCGCTCTTAAACTCTTCCTCTGAGGTTTCACCTCTCTCAGCAGCCTTACACTTCTCCTCCTTAATGCTTGAAGTTACAAGCGAATGTGAGTTTCCAATCACCATAACTGGAATCAAACTCTCAAGAATCACAACACAAGCCCATCCAAAAACATTGCTTACTATCTCTTCACCGCTTCTTTTCCACAATTGATTTTTTTTTTATCAACTGTGTTTCTTTGATAAAAAATTATTGACCACTTCCTTTTCTTTGCAGGAAACATCTCCGCCTTGTGCTTCATCTCTGTTTCATGCAAGTCTTCTACGTGAACTCCTCTTGTCACGTCTCTTCTGCAAGTCTCTTCCGGGTTAAAGATGTGAACTCCTCTTGTCACTTCTCTTCCGCAAGTCTCTTCCGGGATGCAACCTTCTTCAGCTTCCTCTCTCTAAGGTAAACTTCTCCTTTTCTCCAAGTTTTACTATGAGCTGTCTCATATTTTTCCTTGAAGTCTCATGTGAACTAGATTCACACTTTCTTTGACTGTTTTTTTTTTGTACAGCCGGTTTAATGCTTTGTTTTCACTTGGAGCTTGCTTGGATCACCACTTAAGGTCACCACCCAGCCTTCTCCTCTTCTAAACCATCACGCCAAAAAAACACTCTTCATCTCCTAGATGCCTTATTTCCCACGCCATACATGCCAAAAACTATCACACCATGACAAGCTTCTTCATGGATGAATGATTCTAAAAATCCTCTGGATCTTGTTTCCAAAGAGGATCACCGAGGGATTGATATTGATACAACCCTTTTTCAAAGTTTTGTATGTGGATCTAGACTCCACACACAAGAAACACAAAGAAAAATATTTACTCTCTCACACACACCCCATTAATTAGAAAACGCATGGGAGGAACAAATTACCCCAGAAAATTCTCTCTCATGTGTTTAACAAAAGGCCGAGCTCCTCAAGGCAAGGAGCCAAGGAGAGCCCAACGAAATCTCCCTCAATTTGTCATCATTTTCTAGTAACAATACACACCCTTAGTTCTTTCACAACTTGAAGATCCTATGATCTCAAGGATATTAATCTCAGAGTGAATAGAACTAAGAAAGTGTATGGTTATAGATTAGAAGACTTTGTAGAGAGCTAGAAGAATAACAAGAGATTAGGCGCTAGATCACTCAACTTGCTCTGATACCATGTTGAAATTAATAGTATGGAGGCTTAGGGATAGTTGAGAGAGTGATAGTTATGGCGTGAGAATGATAAGGAGTTTGAGGTTTGGATACTTGGAGAATGTTTAGGATGAAAATGGTGGCGTGAGTATTGATGTAATGAGGGATTATTGTTTGAGAATGATGATAAGAATGATGATGAGAATGAGAATGATAATGGTTGATGAAATAAGATGAACTAAGGAGAAGCATGGCGCCGGAGAGCTAAAGCTCCACCGGCGCCTTTAGGGAGATAAACAAAGCTTCCTTTTACTCTTTTAATCTTCTTATTCTCTTATTCACAACACTATCTTTACATTAAGTTTACATAGATATTTATAGAGAAGAGGTTACAAACAACAAGAGAAGAAGGAAGAAGAAGAGTGAAGGATAAAGGAGAGAAGAAAGAAATTGGCGCCAAGAGGAGAGAAGGGAGCTGCTCACTGTTTGCCTCCTGTTCATGCTGCGCCCATACCCTGCTGCTGACACCTCCATGCTTGTGTCCATGCCCCTCTCTGGCGCTCCATGCTCTCCTTTGCTTCCTCTTTTCCACTTAGTTAGTTTTCTAGTTAGTATGTAACAGCTTTCATTCTTCTAGTTACATCCTAACCAAGACTTCTTCTAGTTCCTTGTGAACTAGGTTTCCTTTCCCTCTTCCTCTTGTGTTTGAATTCTTCTATCATAGAGATCACATATTTCAACAAATATGACCCTCCATAAGCACTATTTAATCAATAACTTGGAGTAACTACTTCTTGGACCATCTGAATCTTCCGCTTGTTGAAAGATTCATCAATGAAAGATAGCATTAGCCTATGAGATTGGTTTTGAAAGTCATGAACTTCTTGGAAATGAGTCTTGCAGAGTTTGATTCGCCTGTTACTGAGGCTGAGAATTCGCCAAGAGCTTCACTGAGTCGCTGTTGCTCTTCTTCTTCTCAGAGCAACAATCGCTCTTAACCTCTTCCTCTGAGGATTCACCTCTCTCAGCAGCCTTACTCTTCTCCTCCTTAACGTTTGAAGTTACAAGCGAATGTGAGTTTTCAATCACCATAACTGGAATCAAACTCTCAAGAATCACAACACAAGCCCATCCAAAAACATTGCTTACTATCTCTTCACTGCTTCTTTTCCACAATTGATTTTTCTCTTATCAACTGTGTTTCTTTGATCAAAAATTATTGACCACTTCCTTTTCTTTGCAGGAAACATCTCAGCCTTGTGCTTCATCTCTGTTTCATGCAAGTCTTCTACGTGAACTCCTCTTGTCACGTCTCTTCCGCAAGTCTCTTCCGGGTTAAAGATGTGAACTCCTCTTGTCACTTCTCTTCCGCGAGTCTCTTCCGGGATTCAACCTTCTTCAGCTTCCTCTTTCTAAGGTAAGCTTCTCTTTTTCTCCAAGTTTTACTATGAGCTGTCTCATATTTTCCTTGAAGTCTTATGTGAACTAGATTCACACTTTCTTTGACTGTTTTTTGTACAGCCGGTTTAATGCTTCCTCTTCTTTCTTGCTGGATGTCTTCATTTGATCACCAGCCACTTTACTTTCTGTTCAATGATTTGTTTTCACTTGGAGCTTGCTTGGATCACCACTTAAGGTCATCACCCAGTCTTCTCCTCTTCTAAACCATCACGCCAAAAAAACACTCTTCATCTCCTAGATGCCTTATTTCCCACGCCATACATGCCAAAAAACATCATGCCATGACAAGCTTCTTCACGGATGAATGATTCTAAAAATGCTCTGGATCTTGTTTCCAAAGAGGATCACCAAGGAATTGATATTAATACAATCCCTTTTCATAGTTTTGTATGTGGATCAAGAACCACAAAGAAAAATATTTACTCTCTCACACACACCCCATTAATTAGAAAACGCATGGGAGGAACAAATTACCCCAAAAAATTCTCTCTCATGTGTTTAACAAAAAAAAAAGACCGAGCTCCTCAAGGCAAGGAGCCAAGGAGAGCCCAACGAAATCTCCCTCAATTTGTCATCATTTTCTAGTAACAATACACACCCTTAGTCCTTTCACAACTTGAAGATCTTATGATCTCAAAGATATTAATCTCAGAGTGAATAGAACTAAGAAAGTGTATGGTTATAAATTAGAAGACTTTGTAGAGAGCTAGAAGAATAACAAGAGATTAGGCGCTAGATCACTCAACTTGCTCTGATACCATGTTGAAATTAAAGAGTATGGAGGCTTAGGGATTGTTGAGAGAGTGATAGTTGTGGCGTGAGAATGATAAGGAGTTTGAGGTTTGGATACTTGGAGAATGTTTAGGATGAAGATGGTGGCGTGAGTATTGATGTAATGAGGGATTATTGTGTGAGAATGATGATAAGAATGATGATGAGAATGAGAATGATAATGGTTGATGAAATAAGATGAACTAAAGAGAAGCATGGCGCCGGAGAGCTAAAGCTCCACCGGCGCCTTTAGGAAGATAAACAAAGCTTCCTTTACACTTTTAATCTTCTTATTCTCTTATTCACAACTCAATCTTTACATTAAGTTTACATAGATATTTATAGAGAAGAGGTTACAAACAACAAGAGAAGAAGGAAGAAGAAGCATGAAGGATAAAGGAGAGAAGAAAGAAATTGGCGCCAAGAGGAGAGAAGGGAGCAGCTCACTGTTTGCCTCATGTTCATGCTGCGCCCATACCCTGCTGCTGACACCTCCATGCTTGTGTCCATGCCCCTCTCTGGCACCCCATGCTCTCCTTTGCTTCCTCTTTTCCACTTAGTTAGTCTTCTAGTTAGTATGTAACAGCTTCCATTCTTCTAATTACATCCTAACCAAGACTTCTTCTAGTTCCTTGTGAACTAGGTTTCCTTTCCCTCTTCCTCTTGTGTTTGAATTTTTCTATCATAGAGATCACATATTTCAACACTCCCCCTCAAGATTAGTCGATGGATGTCCTTAAGACCAATCTTGCCATGTATGTGATCCTCATTGATAGAAGATGATGCCATAATGAGAATATCCGCTAGCTGATCCTTGCTTGCTCCAAAGACGGTTTTGATGACTCCTAACCTCAATAAGACCTAGGATTCTGAATCCCATGGCCTTTACTCTTCCTTGCGGATTAGGCTTTGTTTTCTCTAAACTTCACTCGGATCATGTCTCCTCGGGCTTCTTGTCTCAAACTTAATCTTGACTTCAAGCTCCTCGGATGACATCTTCTAGCTCACGGAATACTCACATTGTCATTGGCTTCCTCTTGATGACTCTTGGGAGTATACTCTATCCGTTAGATGCCACTTCTCGCTGCTTCTCGGATCACCACACCTAATAAGGTCTGAAAGGTGGTTTCTCCTTCGGTTTTCTTACAACATCATTCATAGCTACTCGTATGTGTCTCCCGGCTTTCTCTCACCATCGTCTCCTCATACGGTGCTTGGAGTGCCTTGTTGCCTTGTTTACCATTCCACAGCCTCCTAGGTGAACGCCTCTTGGTCTGAGCTTCACACTCCATCTATCAAGATCAATCTTGGCTTCAACCCTTCATAGATTTGATCTTGATTCTTCAAAGAGCCATCCGCTCTAATCCCGCTTATGGTAAGACTCTCCCGGCTTCCTCTCGGAATGCCGCACCTATCCATGGTACAATGTGATAGTCCTCTTCTTCTTGGACCATCACCTAACTTGGTGCTTCAACGGTCTTCTTCAACAAAAAGTATCCATGTTGTTAATTATCTCAAAAAACTATACAGCCATAAACCCAAAAAAGGGTTTTCTAAATTAAAAATGACCAATGAACTTACGTTATCTCGGATTTATGATTGGTCAAGTGTAACATTCCGATTTCTAGTATATGGTGCTGCAATGAGAAGATGTTTTTCATTTGACTACATATGTTACCAAAGTTACTTATCAATCCGTCCTTTATCTAGTTAAAACTCTTGTTCTAAAAATCGGCTGCCTAGCTAATTAATCGGCCGCCTAGAATCGGGTCGGTTCCACGGTCGGCCGATTAATCGGTCAAAATCCGATTAATCGCCGATTTTTTTGTTTTTTTGAAAAAAATTAAAAAAAATTCAACCTAAAATTGATTTTTTGGATTGATACTAGTTTAATTACTTTAATATTATGAACAAAATTATTTTATGTGTATTTGGAATTTTAATTTTATATTTTAAATATTTTTATGATGAATATTATTTTTGTGAAATAAAAATTTAGAAATAATCTAAATATTTGAAAGATTTTTGTAGTGACAAGTTTATAAAACTTTAAATGTTATATTATATCAAAGTTATAAATTTAGTGAGGGTTTATAAATTAAAATAAGTTAAAATACTATAAAAAACTCTAAAACTAATTTCCGATTAATCCCCGTTTACTCCCCGATTAATCCCCTAGGCGCTAGGCCCACTCCCGCCGCCCGAATAGTGTCTAGCGAGTTTTAAAACATGTGTTAAAACTTCAGAGTTAAGTGTGTTTGGGATGGTATGAATAGAAGTGGTGATCTACCGAAAAATGATTATCGGTACTGTATGAATGAGTATAAAATATTGAGAAAGATCATGTGGTGATTTGTAGGAATACAAAAAAGTCTTTAAATATCTCGAAATAATATATCATCCATCGGATGAGGGTGGAACCAACAAACCTAAAGAGGGTGTGGGGTCACATGGTTAGAGAAAATATGGGGACTCACAAACGATAACGGTCAGTGCGTTATATAAATAAAGATATGTAAAACTCTATTTGTGCCCTTAGTTTCCATATGAGTACTAAAAACCATATCATATGATATCAAATATCAACTATCACTGATAATGAAAAAACTGAATAAATGAAATCACTGTGCAGCTAACTTGGTGTACTATGATTCCTTAGTCTTAGAGCACCTCCATCAGTGTTTTTTAAGAGTTTTAAATGGGGTTCTTAACCTATAAAAATTAAAATTAAATTTAAATGAAAATTACATGAATTAGTTAAGGATAGATTCTAATCTAAGAGTTTTAAGAAATATTAAGAACCCTGCACATGTCAGCTTATCATTGATGATAAAAATCCCTTTCTTTTCTCTCCTTTCTAGATCCTGGGCATGTTCGGTGATGTAGTGTTATCGTGTTCTTCAAAAAATCATTTCTTTTCTCTCCTTTCTCCTGTCTTCGAAAATTCATTGAATTAAGAGAAGATTTGAGTTATAAATTCATTGAAGATGAGACTTGAATTCTGGATTCAACTTCATTTATGAACCATATCTTCTCTCAATTCAACAAGAATTAACCTCTTAAATCAAAAAAATTGCCCTTGTATGTTACAATTAGGAGAATTAACAATGTCCCAATCTCCCAGGGTACACATCTCTCTTATTTTCAACTGTAGATAGTGATAAAATTAGGTGGAATTTCAGAATTTTGTATGATTTATATTAGCTTGTTTAGTCCAAACGCTTGGTAGTTATACCTTGAAGTAGTGTTAATGCTCGGTAGTTATAGGTTGAAGACACAACTTCTTATTCTCTACTCTTGAAGATGTGTCTCATTAATACGGTATAGTGTTAGCTAGATAGAATCTTGGAAGTTATTGTTGAAGTGGTTTAAATTGATTATTATTTTGCATACTTGGTAGTTAAACTTAGGGCTGGACAAAATATTTGTTAGATTCGATTTGAATCGAAAAATTCGTAAATTTTGAAGCAAAGAAAATAGCAAAATATAGTATTCATAAAAAATGAAGCAAATAACAAATATCATTTTCAAAAATACTGGATATTCACTTTGATTCGGATATATATATAATTATAAATATACATATTATATCTAATTATAAATATATATATATTATTAATTAGTTTTATATAGATAGTATCATAGAAAGATTTTAAATACTTGTATTACTATCTTATTTTATATTTATTTGGATATATTTTGTTTATAAATTTGAGATTCCGCGAATAAAAATTATTTTTATTTATTATCTTATTACTATATTTACTTTTGTAAATAAATTATTTTCCACCATATGATATAACTATCATATTTAGTTTTTGGAAATTAGTTCAAATATTTTTAAAAATGTATATTATTTTATTTTCAAAATCTTGTTTATGTTGTATTGTATTGTCACTGTAAGGTATTATCTTTTGTATGGATTTTGATCTAATGAATCAGTTTTTGTTTGATCAAGTTTTGATTCAAATTTCTTTTGGTTAATACAAGTATGCTAATTGTATTGATGAATCACGTATCTTCATTTTTAGATTCGTTTCTGTCTCAGGATTGATTTTGATTTTCTTTGAGCTTAAATTGTATACATTGACAAAACGAGACAGAGAGTTGATTGTAAAGCTTATGAATACTTGCTTGCATGTTTTTGATTAAAATTGTTTCTTTTTCGATGTTATAGTATTCATACATGTTCAGACTTGTTTGGAGCTGATTCTCAAGCTTGTGATGGAGAGTCTCATCAGTTTAAACAAGGATATGAGATGAGAAGGATCAAACATGTAAGTTCTCTCATATATAACCTGAAATATGTTCATTTAATTGATAGTTCATGTTGTGCTGAATTGGTGATGCAAAGGTGAACATGATATTTTGATGCAAGTATGAATCATATATCATTAGATGCATCAAGTTCAAGTAATTATGAAACATGCAAATGATTTTGGAACCCTTTAGATGAGAAAGAAGTTCAACTTTAAGAACCTCATTAAGAACCTCTAGGTTCTACCATTGGAGTTTGTTTTTGCTATGAGTATCTAAATATGGGTTATTGTGTTTAATTGCAATATTCCCCTAAGGAGTTCTTAACCAATGGAGATGCTCTTATCATTCATCTCAGACTGTGTTACTGTAATCAATTCAACTTTTTTCTTGTATCGTATCTCATGGTTAATGGTCGCAATTTATAGGACGTTACGATAACATTCAAGTCCTATGATAATCACTTACCCAATAAGCCTCACAGTGTATAATTGTATTCCTTTTTATTTTCCATTGGTGCAACTCTTACATCGGTACACCAAGTGGGTCTTGGTCCAATGGCTTCCATGAAAGAGATTAATCTATTTAGATCCGAAATCAGTCCAATCAAAACTTTGCAGTTTAAAAAAAAAGTTTTATTCTATGTTGAATATTATTTTACGTGAGCAATTATCACTCTTACATTACATTTCTAAAATTCTATTAAACAATTATAATTATTACGTATATTTTTCACTTTAAAATATTTTAATTTCTTCTTAGTCAAATTGAATTCGATAGAAAAATAGTTATCAAACTATTATAGATTTTGCTCTTTGACCATTTTAATAAATGAACTATGAATTTTATCAAAAATAAATGAACTATGCAATGCATGTAGTTTTCAATAGATAACACTCCAAGGGGAATATTACATGTTGCCAACCAGCGATGATAACCAAACACTTACTCCGATCGCCCATGTGATAACAGCTCTTTGAACTATTCATGAGTTTTGTCTGACCGGAACCACACCAACCAAAGTAAGGGAAAAATACAAACTCATTCTACCATGCTCTTTCCCCGAGGTCGGCTAGCAGCCTAGCACAGTGCAAAATCCAACAACACATAACAACGTTTGACATGCACATAGTCTTACTAGCTCCTCCAAACACCTAGTTAACTAATTCACAAACCAAGCACAAACCAACACTAAACCAACACCTCAAGGGGCAGCAAACATTTGAACACAAAGAACCAAAGTAATGAGGTAACATCAAAGCGGTCTGGACAATAAAATGGAGTAGCAGGGACCCTAATAGAAAACCCAAAGCATGATCACTGAAACGACCCCTAAGCAGCTAAGCTGTCGAGAAATATGCAAGCTTGAAACTCCAACCACACACACCTACATTGAATCACTACTTTATGAGATCCAGGAGCAACTCCGAGCAAACAGAGAAAATCTCCGGAACGAGAGCAGATTAAGAACATAAGTGAGGCGTGCTTTTAAGGGTTTTGAGGTGTTTAATTACTCCATCTCTTGTTGGGTAATAAAATCTCTCAAATAACTCTCTTTATTAAGTTTAGAAAATTTCTAAAAACTAAATTCTCGGTGCTCATGTTATTGATCACAACTCAATCAAAGTTCATACCTCTTATCACAACTCAATCAAGGTTTATATTAAACTAGAACATGAAAGCAATACGAACAACTTTTTTTATTGATTTAGAAATTCTCTCAAAATTAAATCACTCTCAAGTTATTATAGAACATCTCTCCATAGCCTTTATATTTACATAGAATTAATCACCTCCTTAATCTATTAAAAAAATATAAAACTCCTAAAATTATTTAAATTTACTTATCAGTTAGATAATGTTATATTTTCTTTTCTCTATAATCTCTTCTAGCATTTTCTAGAAAGATATGTTGTTTTTTTAATTTGGAATTATCCAACAGTTAATAGTTTATATTGAATTCCTAAAGGACAACCTAGCTCTGGGCATACAGTTTAATCGGGTTAATCAGCTTGATTTTTTGGGTTATTTGAAATTTGAGATTATATCCGAGATGAACCGAATAAAAATCGGTTCAATTCGGTTTAGATTTCTGGTTTTTCAGTTCGGTTTTATGTTTAAAATTCAACTCTGAACTAAACCAAATTTTATTTATTTCTCAGTTTATTCATTTAACCGAAACTAAAATTGCAAGCCCATAAAAATTTTATAATCCAATTGACAAATTTTGAATAAAAAAAAATAGAAGTCCATTAACAAATCCATTAACAAATTACAAAGCCTACACCCATAAAAATTAGGGTTTACAAAAATTCCATAAGACATGCATTGACGGCGGCAACGCTTGATCTTCCGATGAGACTTGTTAAACACCAGCCACAATCCAACTTAACACAATAAAAATAGTTAATTACGGATTATCTCTTTTATTTTATTACGAAAATCCTTTAGATCTGAAGACTTACCGGTGAGTCCACTCGAAATCTTAATGTTGAGAACGACAGTAAGCGAAAATGGTTAATTAAAGATTATCTCTTTTATTTTGTTATGAAAATTCGTCCGATCTGAAGATTTACTGGTGAATCCAGCCAAGATCTTGGTGCTGAGAACGATAGTAAGCAAATCTAGTGAATCAAACACAAGAGAAACAATATCATGGCATAAGAAGAGAATAATAAGATAAAAAATTAGTGGAAAAGAAGAAATATTAGAAGATCAAAGTAGAGAAGAATAAGAATGATTAGAGAAGAAAAAGATCATGTGAAAGAGAGGTAGAAATGAGAAATAAGAGGAAATTAATATAAAATAGGTGTTTTGGATTTTTTATATGTGATATTCCCTTAACCAAATAAACCAATCGGTTTTTATATGTCGAACCGATCCGATCTGATAACCGAATTGTTATTTAAATTAATCCGATTGGTTTAATCTTTAATTTTAATTGAAATGCGAACCCAAAAATGTTGGGTTGGTTTGACCCGATCCAAATAATCCAAACCATAGCCCAGAACTAGGACAACCTTATTTGGTAGTGATGATTTACGAACAAATAGTAATTGTTTTTTGGCCACTATTATCATCTTATTGTGATGTTAACTTCTCGAGAAACCCCTGGCCGTCAGAGGCTCTTGTGACTTTGCATTTTCCAATCTTCCAAAGCAACTGAGTTTTTAGGTCATCAGGATTCCATCTGATGCATGGTTGCAAAGTATTGCAAAAATGTACAGAGAAGATAAAACCATTGATCTCAGTCCGAGTATGGGTGGATTTAAACCATTTTCCCACTCTAATTAACAGATCAAGTGTAAAATGCACTTATTTCTATTTTAGGGGTACTATATATATATACATATTAATGTGGTCCGTCCCTGCCTCTTACCTTTTTCTGGAGCAATCTAATTCAAAACTCATTCCAAGTTAATGTTCCCAAGTGATCACCCTTTTGTTTAATATATTGAAGATGGCTCAGCCTGTACTCGGATGACATTTCTAGAAAATTGCATACATCTCATTTGGTCGTTCACGACTATATATATTTCAAAAACTGCACAATGAATACCTTACCTAACTTCGTTTTCGTGGATTTTATGTCTATACCGAATCATCTAGACTGCTGCTACAATGGCATAACTTCTTTGTCCATATCATCAAAAACCTACTTGAACTTCATTTCATTACCAAACGTTGCACACAGCTTGTCATGGCGCACATGTTTATGGACTCTCCGACCATTCTTGCTGTTCTATCTATAGCACGATTCACAAGTTTTTAGAAAATAAAAATCCGTTTAAATTTTACAATCACCGATTTTTCTCCACGGCGCGAGTGGCTCAGTTTTGGGTAGCATGAAATCCATTTTTCTTCTCGACTATGGCTTTTATGTCCCATTAAAAGGTTAAAGACTATGGAATCTGAATCCTCAATATGAAAATGTGTTGTCATTTACCTCGCCTTACCTCTAGTGCTTTTGATGAGCAATGTTCCAAGCCAAAAGTAGGCATTGCTTTGGCCGACTCTTGAAATGTTCACTATGGCTTTTGAAACCGTTGATGGATGAGATAATTTTCTTTCATGCAAAAAGAAATTTGTGCATCAAATTTCGGGATAGTTCTCTTTGACAAATAAATATTGTGGAATCAAGGTTTTGGCAAAAAAAAAATCAGAATAAGAAATAGGGTATTGGAGTAAAAAAATTAAGATTACTTTTTATTGCATGATATCTTATAATATGTTTTTTCTTTCTCAACCAAAATGTATTAATTTAAATTCATAAAAAATTAATACAAGTAGTATATAAAGACTTCTATCACAAGATGAACCATTGTACGTTAATTAAATTTGCCATTTGGGACCTAAGAGTCAAAGCCTCATTGGACCATCTTTTCCAATTACATTTATTAATGGTCCAAAGAAGTCCATATGAGTAATTCATATATACGCGGGTCCAACCATTTTCAATTTAGGTTGCAGATAACGTAGTTCACAACCTCATTAGTGAGTTACATTGTAAACAAAACAATTACTATAGTTTTGTTAGCTAAAGATAAATTTATACTCCAAGCAATACCCAGTAGATATATTTATATGGTGACTGTAAGTTTTTTAAAATAATTTTATAATGATTGATACTATTTGTAAAAACAAAATTATGTAACTGCTTATTTGGGCAGGTCCAGAAATGAATTAAGAAAAATATTAAAAGTGACATGGGAAGATGTTTGTATAACGAAAAAGGGAAGGAGGTTAAATACCCTATTCTCAAATCCCAAGTCAACTCACTATTAGTTTGATATTGTCCGCTTTGGCCAAACTTTTTAGGTCTGCACGGTTTTGCTTTATGAGACTCATTCCCAAAAAGCATCAAACTAATTAGTGATTTAATCTTTTTATATATTAGACTCATCTATTCTAATTATCCGATGTAAGACGCTGGTTTACACTCCAACATAGTATTCTCTCAGTGTTCTTTGTGGGTAAAGAGGACTCAAATATGTTTGGTTCAAAATGACACTTTTTGGTCTATCCTGGAGAACACTACCATGTGCTCTTGGATGTGGAGATAATTACTTAAAGTTTGACTTCTTACGCGAAAGTTTTATAAGGTGGATGTTCGCAGTGGGGAAAAAAAAATTGGTTTGATATTTAGTCAGATTTGGGATGCTTGCATGACAAAATAGGAATATATGGTATTGTTGGAATCACGTTAAATGCTTCAGTTGCATCAGCTTGGACAGCTTATCGTAGACGTCGACTTCGGACTGAGGTTTTGCATCAAATTGAGACAGCTCTTGAAACTAAAAGGGAACAGTCAGTAGTAGATGCAGTCAATGTCTCTCTTTGGCATCAAGAAGGTGATAAATACAAAAAAAAATGTTTCAGTTCAAAGCACACATGAACATTACTTCGTGAAGAAACTCCCTCTGTTTTTTTGGTTTAAAAGTCTATGCAAATATTTCATTTCTTTTTTTTTTGTAGAAATCTATTTGAATCAAGACAATGCCTGTTTTTTCTCTTGTGCTTACTCTGAGATTTGCCACTCTCTTATGAAAGATCTATTGAAAGCTTGGCTCACTGCAGATTGGAACCTCATGCTACATTCAGGGGCGGACCAAGGAAGAAGCAAGTGTGGCATATTCATTTTTAAATTAATATGATTTTAATTAAAATTTATTATATATTTATTGAAATTAGTAAAAAAAAAAATTTATTAGAATTGTAATCGCATAAATTTATTTTATTAGAATTATGCCTTATATAACTTTACTTTCTAGATCCTGCTCTCCTAAATCTCACCTCTTATACAATTATGGATATACTCACTCTGTTTCTCACCAGAAATGTTTTCCAAACAACGATTCACAAGATTTGGAGAGAGAAGAATGCACGTTGACATGGAGATCCCGTGTACTCCATCTCTTCTCATCAGTTGCTAATATGCAAATTCAAAACCGATTTTTCTACTACAAGAAAAAACGCTATTAATAGCATACACATATTTCTATGAAATGGTTATAATAGCGCATTCAATATTTCTACGGTAGTTATTTAGGGTCAGTATGTATGATAGCAAATGTTTGTGAACTATTATTATGCAATGATTCTTGTTCTAAAAATCCCTGTGTACCTCATATTAATCTTCGATTAGGAGATAGATCCACATTTTTTAATTCGATTAATGACTACTATATCCGATAAATCAGTCATCCGATTACTCCCCATATAATCCGATTAATCTCTGTCTAATCCGATTATTTTCTGTCTAATCATACATAATCTGATTATTTTTATATTGTAAGTATAAAACAAAATTCTTTTTTGTTATTCATATATTTAAAATGATAGTTTGTGTTGTTTTATAATAATTATGTTAAAATTTTAAATAAAAATCATAAAAAAATTTCTTAATACTATGTTTTCCTATGTTTACTATAATTTTGAAAACAATATTATTTAAAATTTTAATATATTGGATGAATATATTTTAAAAACAGTAAAATAACCTTAAAACTAATCTCCGATTAATTTCTGTTTACTTTCTAATTAATCGCCTAGATGTTAGACCCACTCCAACCGCCCGACTAGTGCCTAACGAATTTTAAAACATGGATTATAATCATAAGTTTCTCAATTCGCTGTACAATTATATGTTATATTTTAATGCTATTGTAGATCATTTCCGTTGTTATAATGTAATATTTTATATCTTATGTTCATTGATATAATACTGTATAGTGACGTCGTGTATTTTACTAGCTAGTATATTTTATGCTATTTTTTGTGCTACAATATTCTTTAAAATAGCACTTTTGATCTGCTCTAAAATTTTATGTTATAAAATTTTATAGTTATAACAAAAAATTTATGTTATAAATAATTTCTAGTAGGGAGAAGTTAATTCAGACCAAGTTTTATAAATTTAATAGCAAGCAAAAAATGAACAGTTCTTAGATTCAATCGTAGGGGTGAATCCTTATCCATTCACTTCCTCATCTTATATCCAATGAAAATGTTATATAATATCATATTTTAAAATAAATAATAAATAATAAATTAAATATGGTTCTTCTATTTTCTCAGCAACATTCTTGACAATTAATTGAAAAGTTATTTATTTTTTCATTTTTGAAATATGATATTACGTGTCAATAGATATGACATCAGGAAGTGAATATAAAGGTGTATCCCTAGAAGTGAACCGAAGAATTATTCCGAAAAACATGATTAACTAGTCGGATTCACCGACTCATCACATAAATAATAATTTATGACATAAGTTTTAATTAATTGGTAAGAATATAATTGGAATTTATTAAAAATTGTGTTTTTGAAGCATTTTCATGCTGACACAGAATGTTGAGATGCCATGTAAGCAAAACTTACGAAATTAATTTCTCAAATAAAATACTGGTGATAACTTATACGACATTTTATCTATTTCTAAAAATTATCAAAATTCCTATGAAACCCTAATGTCAAGTCTTAGTTATTTGAATAGCAAGAAAATAATTATATATTTTACAGATAAAAAATGTTTAGCAAATGGTTTTTATAAATTAAATCATATATCCAACAAATAAAAAATATTCTATTTACATGTTATTATTATGTTCTCTTTCCTAGACAATATCCTTAATTATAATATTTTGACGATTTAAAGAGTAGCAAAAGTTTTAGTTCTTACGCTTAGATAGCTTGTCATTGGAAGAAAGAAGAGGAAGATAGCTTTTTAATGTTTATAATAAACAATATTGCTCTTAATGCATATCTTCTAAATAGATCTCATCTTCTCTAGCATACCATAGCCACATGCCTCTCATTTTACATGCTTTAGTTTCCTTATGGTATTAAAATCCAGGCCCTTGATTCAAGGTATACATAAAATGTGTGGTTTGGACTGAAACGTTTTTTTATAAGACCCAGCGATTGGTGTTACTTCGACAGAAAATTTGTCGTCTTTGGACCAACAGGGTACCATGAGGCGTTTATTATTATTTTTAGTTCGTTTATGATGTTGAGTCCGTTTTTACAGAATACATGGCTAAAAGCATGCAATGACTGAAAAAATAGGAATTTTTTTTTCTCTGTCGATCTAAAGAACTTTTGTGAAATGGACTGTTTTTTTTTTTTAGTGTCCCTGGTCTATCTTGTTCTTTTATATGTAAAGTTATGTTTGTTTCCCTATTAATATAGTTTGCTATTACTAATTATTATACTGTTATTATTATTTTTTGTAAGATGATAGCTTTCAAGAATGAAAAATAGGTTCATACAAATTGTTAAGAAATATCCAAAAGAAGAAAAAGATGCAAAAGAAATTGATATGACTAAAAATTAGGTCTAAATTTGCTTAAATAGTCCAAATAGAGCCACTAGGATCGACCCGGTTGGAATTGGATCTTGACTCTTCATCAGATCATTCAGCAGCCACGTTGGTCGTGGAGCTTGTGTGTTGCAGCTGGACAATAGGATTTTTCTGGGTTTTCTACTCTTCCTCTTCTTTGGTTTGCCTGAATCCTTTTTGTTGCTTTTGGTCCAGTTGCTTCCCAAAACTTTCGATCTCAATGGTTCCGAAAACCCAAGAAAACATATACATATGCATATGCAAAATGCTACTACATAAGCCTAAATACAAGTGTTAATGCGCCTATGCTTAGAACTAATAATTTATAATGCTCATCTCTAAATAAATTCCTAATGCAACAACTAGACTTAGGGAAAAAAACTCAGAATGGTTAAGTTGCTTAGTAGGATCTTGTAAAGGGAAATCAAAAATTTCTCAATTTGTTTTGGGTGAAGGATTTTTGAGGTGGTATAAAAAGAAATTTTCTTAGGCAGTTTGCTATAATCAGGAAATATGGAGGGTGGGATCGCCCATTTTTTTCTTTCCATGTAAAATACACCAATATTTGGAAAACTATACAGAATAGAGTCTTGTCCAAGAGGTTGAGCCAAGAAGAAATCAGGGAACACAACATCTCATACCAGCCATGTGTTTATCGACGATCTAGTAGCCGGGAAGTTTATTCTGAAATTTTTTTATAAGTGCATGGGGAAGCGAAAAAAGTGATTACAACTCCTCAGATTCACTGCAGAAATGCATGGTTGAAAATTCATGTCATAAGTTTTATATTATTGGTAAGGACATAACTGGAACTTGTTAAAAACTTTTGTGTTTTCTGAAGAATTTCCATGCTAAAACTGAATGTTGAGATGACATGTAAGCAAAAACTACGAAAATGATTTCTTAAATAAAAAAATATGGGATAACACATTTTAACTATATAAAACTATTTCTAAAAAATATCAAAATTCCTATTAAATACCAATATCAAGTCTTAACTATTTGCATAGCATGAAAATAATTATATATTTACAAATAATGAATCAAAAAGCAAATTATATTTATAAATTAAATCATAGATCCAAAATACAATTGTTTTATTTACATTTTATTATAGTGTCTACATGTCGAGACAGTATCCTTAATTATAATTTTTATGACGTTTAAAACAATAATACCAAATGTTTTTTTTTAAATTATTACCCTTAGCTGGCTTGTTAATCGGAAAAGATGAATAAGATAGCTTGTTAATGTTTATAATATCCAATCTTGCTCTTTATGCAAACCTTTTTTCTTATTGCTAGGTCTTTCTAAATAGATCATATCTTCTCTACCATACTACAACCATATCCTTTTTACTTTAAATGCTCTAATTTCTTTATATTGTTTAAATCCAGGCACTTGGTTCAATGTACACATAAAATATGTCCTAAAGAATATGTTGGGACGGAAACATCTTTCATCAGACCCTTCGACTGGTATTACTTCCCCAGGCATTTTGTCATCTTTGGACCAACACCGTACCATGAAGCGTTTATTATTTTTTAATTCATTCATGATGTTGAATCCACTCTCACCGGCATAGCCATGCATGCAAAGGCTGAAAAATAGGAAGGTTAAAAGATTTTTCATTTTTTTCTTTGACTATCTCAAGAATGTTTGTGAAATTGACTGGTCTTTCTTCTTCTTTTTTGTCCCTTCTATATCTAGTTATTATATATTTAAAGTTATTTCAGTTTCGTTATTAATATAGATTACTATTAATAGTTGATGTATTAAATCGCGAAAGTACCGATTTGTGGCATACAAAAAGGTATTTTTTTTTAACTTAACTCTATTCATCTCTTGCGTTTTAATTTCTTTGTACGAATTTAGGTTATCATATAGGGAGACATAATCATAATAATAATAATTATTATTCTGGAAGAAGATAGTTTGCACTATAAATGCATGTATGCTTCTAACTAGGGATGTTGTGGGTAATTTTACCATACTCACTCTAACCGTATAAAACCGCTCGAAAAAAAGACTCTGTTGAAAAATACCCTAAAAAATTCTGATCTAATTGGATAATCCAAACAGTACCATATAGATTTTAGGGTTACCCATGGGTACCTAACTATATTATGAATTATTTAATTATAATATAAAATATGTTATATATTTTTATTTTTTGTTTAATTTATCATTATATTATATGGTTAAATAACCTTTAAAAATTATTCAGACTAATATTATTAAAAATATAATGATAATTTTTAAAAATATAAATTAACAAAGTCAATAAATTAATATTGATAAAAATTAATATGAAATTTTATATTTTTGGTCAAAACTGATATTTTTAGTATGAAAACGGGATTTAACATATTTGGTGGGAAAATAAAATTTATATATTTTTGCGGGAATCAAGATTTAATATTTTGGCGGGAAACTGAGATTTGACGTTTTCGGCGGGAAAACGAATTTTATATTTTTGGCGGAAAACAAGATTTTACGTTTTTGGAGAAACCCAAAATTTTAAGTTTTTTGGCGGGAAAATAAGATTTTACGCTTTTGGCGGGAAAGCGAATTTTACATTTTTGGCGGGAAAATAAAACTTATATATTTTGCTGGGTACCCTAAACCCAATTGGGTTACCTTATTTGGGTTTTTATATACAGGGTATCCGCCCAATTTAAACCCTTTTTTATTTTATTTAAATAGGATAGGGTAATGGGTATTAATATTTTTAAGGGTTTAGGATACCCATAGTGTAATTACCCATTATTAACATCCCTACTTCTAACTAATATTTTATAATGCTCATCTCAAAACAAATTTCTAATGCAACACCTAGACTAAGCCAAAAAAAAAAAAAAAACTCAATCGTTAAGTTGTTTAGTGGGATCTTGTAGAAGGAATACTTTTTTCGGATTTACAGGATAAAATTAGAGCTCAATCAACAGAGTGAAAATTGACGATGATACTACAGGTATTTTCCGGATTGTACTAATCAGGAAACATGGAGGGCATGGTCCCTGTTGGTGATGCAATTTCTTTCTTTCCATTTAAAATACACAGATATTTGGAAAACTATATGGAATATAATTTTGTCCACGAGGTTGAGCTGAGAAAAAATCAGAGAACACACCATCTCATACCAGCCATGTGTTAATAGACGATCCAGCAGCCAGGAAGTTGATTCTTACCAAATTTTATAAGTGTACGACAAGCAAAAACGGTGACTGCGACTCGTCAGATTTACCGCTTAAATGCATGGCTAAAAATTTATGTCATAATTTTTATTTTATTGGTAATGATATAACTGGAAATTCTTAAAACAAATTTCGTTTTCTGTAGCATTTCCATTTTTGTTTTCTGTAGCATTTCTGTCTTTTTTACTATTCTTATAAATAATAATAAAAATTTATATAATAAACAATTAATTTAAACTATCTAATGCTCAATATTTACCAATTATCAATACTAACGGTCAAATATCAAAACCTACAATCGAGTTAGTAACATCTTTTTTATCCCTACCTATTAATAATGGTATTTGAGATAACGATACATCTTTATAACCCTTGGATGAATCGAAAGTTATTTTGGTGTTTTCCTTTAAATTTCCTGCCTCACCATGTCATTGTTCGCTATACACCCTCTACCATTTAGTAATATAGTTTCATTGCTTGAAATTTCTTACTCGGACTTTTCTGCTTTAGCAGCCATATATAACAAATCCAAATCAAACTCATGTGCAATACACACTTTCTCATAATATCAACATGATTAGCTGCCTTTTAATTCAACAGATATGACTCCTCAGACACAACACACAATTATAAGGCATTCACCATGTCCACCAGGGTCTCAACATCTCTTGCCATGTCTGAAATAACCCGTCTCTGACTTAATGCATCAACTACGAGATTAGTTTTCCAAAATGATAACCAACTCTATATAACGTCTCTGTCTCAGATTCAGCTCGGAAAAAGTAAATATGTATTGCAAACATAATCTCAAAATCTTTAGCATAAACACTGCGGATTCCATCTCCAGATTATAAGTAGAGTAATTACACTCATACTTTCTGAACTGCCGAGAAGCATAAGCGATCATCCTACCCTGCTGCATAAGTACACACCAGAGTCCAAGTTAAGACGCATCAGTGTACATACATACCGCTCATATGGATCTGTCAAAACCAACACATGCGTGCTAAATAACATCTCCTTAAGCTTCATAAAGCTCTTATTGCATTCTGGCGACCACACAAAATGAACATTTTTCCCTATTAGCTTAGTCATGGATTGAGGCATGCTGGCAAATCCCTAACAAATCTCATGTAATAACCAGTCAAACAAGAAAACTCTGGATCTATGTTATATTCCTTGGTCTCGGTCACTCCTTCATCGCACAAATATTTTTTGGATTCACTAAAACCCCACTCTTTGAAACAACATGACCCAAAAAACCATTCTCGCATTATCATAAACTGCACTTGCTCAGCTTAGCAAACAACTGCTGCTCCTATAGCTTCTCCATAACACCCATCAAATCTGTTGGGGCCACTCTGTAATGATCCTTAGATAATTGTGTCATCCCTAGTTCCAGCTCTATAGTAAAAATATAAGATCTTAACCGCAGTACTCAATGGCTGGAAAACATCATTAACTCCTAAACAACCAAGATATCAGACAAAGTAGATTTTCTGATCTCACCCGACATCGATATAGTTGCAAGGTAGTCCTCACAACCTTGTGAATAAACCTCTCAGCTTGGATACGTGAAACCACTATTCTCCCATAAACTGGTTTTACTCCCTCATAAACTAGCTTCTTATCCATTTGCTTAAAAATAACTCAGCTCTATGACAATTAACATGGGTCTTGAGCTTTGCAAGCCAGTTTATGCCCAAGTTAACATCATACAACTCAACCGGACATACAATTGAGTCAATCAACATCAATATTCCAACAATAAAATGTTAATTTCTATATCACAACCATGTGTCCTCAGTATACAATTTCCAGCAACCCTTAAAACTCTCGAATGATCACCAGAAAACTTTTGGATCCCACTTCCAGACACCCAGTTTGGTGTAACAAAATTGTGGGACACTCTAGAGTCGAACGAAACATGAGACTCTATCCTAGCTATGCTTAAGATTCCAACAAATATAGTGAACTAAGACGACTAAATACAAATACATGAAAAAATTTGAACACTTATAAGAATAAACAACTAGAAAGGAAAAGAACTAACCAGTGATTGATCTGTTGCTGCTCGTTTCTCCTGTTCTCGCACTTAAAGTATACACCGAGATGCTTATGTGATATGTTTCAGTAGTGGTGCCTCCAATATTGGTGCCTGCTACAAAAAGTTTGAGCAGCTCATCTTGACGAGCCCTGGTTCCTTGTTGTGGTAGGAAATCTGTTTGTCACCCTTGGTGCAATCCACGATACAGTGCTCTAAATTACAACACCGGAAACACCAGTACCTTGCACCAACAGCCTTGGAAATGTACTCCCACTTCCTCTTTTGCTCCTGATCACTGTCTGACTTACCCCATTTGCTTGGAACATAACTATGAGGCTTTTAATGAATCTGTTGAAATATGTGATCTCTATGATAGAAGAATTCAAATCTAAGAGAAGGAGGGAAAGGAAACCTAGTTCACAAGGAACTAGAAAAAGTCTTCGTTAGGATGTAACTAGAAGAAAGGAAGCGGTTACATACTAACTAGAAGACTAACTAAGTGGAAAAGAGGAAGCAAAGGAGAGCATGGGGCGCCAGAACCAGGGCATGGGCACAAGCATGGAGGCGTCAGCAGCAGGGTATGGACGCAGCTTGAACAGGAGTCAAACAGTGAGCTGCTCCCTTCCCTCCTCTCTTCTTCACGCAAACCCCTCTCTTCTCTCCTTCCTTCTTCACGACTCTTCTCTTCTTCTCTATGTAAAAACTCTATAAATATACATGTAATGTGATGTAAAGAGTGTTGTGAATAAGAGAATAAGAAGATTAAAAGAGTAAAAGGAAGCTTTGCTTATCTCCCTAAAGGCGCCGGTGGAGCTTTAGCTCTCCGGCGCCATGCTTCTCCTTAGTTCATCTTATTTCATCAACCATTATCATTCTCATTCTTATCATCATTCTCAAACAATAATCCCTCATTACATCAATACTCACGCTACCATCTTCATCCTAAACATTCTCCAAGTATCCAAACCTCAAACTCCTTAATCATTCTCACGCCACAACTATCACTCTCTCAACAATCCCTAAGCCTCCATACTCTTAATTTCAACAGAATCCACGATCCCACATCCTGCAATCTAGACTCTTGCCTTATGACCTCCTCAATCAAGGATTCCATCTCAACCAACTCAGCCACTGAAAATTAACTACAAACTATGCAACGGTTCCTTAGCTCCAAACAAATACCACGGAAAACCCTACAGACTTTAGTCCTCTCAAAATAAGTCCCCGACAAATATACCTTTTGAGCCAGTTGAACTGGGTCTCATACTCTCGCACAGACCGGCTTCCCTATGATAAATCCAAAAACTCACTCTCTATCCGGGCCAAAGCCTCATGCGGAAAATATTTGAGGTTAAACTTCTTGTGGAATTCGTCCCTTTCCAACACTACATTACTCCTCCGCGCTAACACACCCTCTCACCAAGTGTGGGCATTACACTCCAGAAATGAACTGCCAATTCAACTCAATACTCTTCAGGAAATCTGATAGAGTGGATGTACATGTCCAGCTTAGAACTCCACTCATCTGCCTCAACCGGCTTGGCACCACTAACGAAGTACTTAGTGCCTAAATTTTGTATGTGCTCCATCACTTTGAGATAAGAGCGAGCAACTGCCTCAACAACAATATTTGAAACTCCCAAAACAAGATCAGGTACCATACCCGGTAACATCTCCAAGAGTTGGGTCAAAAACATAAATACAACCTCTATCTGGTTCTGATTTGCCTCTTGAGGAGCTACTCCATGTGCTGGCCAATATTTCCAGCAACATATCTAGATTAATTTGCCTTGATATGAGAATACCCTTCCACCTGCTCTTCCGTGACACTCTGCACCAAAGTCTGCTCAAAAATCACCTTGGCCCTGCCAACTATTCCCCTTCGGCCAACATGGCCTCTACCGTCAGCTCGGCCACCACGACCACCCCTTAAATACCTACCAACTCTGCCAAGATTCACCATCCTTCAAAAAAAGCAAACATTAGACTACTAAACTTTACCACAAAATTACCAACAAACAACAAAATATGGGAGTCATATCGTGGAACCGTTATATGCAGGGAAGATGGCATACCCCAACACCACGTAAAAGATAAACATACAACACGACATGAAGCTTAACAATTCTAGAAAAAATTCCTCTCTAATACCAAATTAAAATGATTGACCCAATTGTTTATTACTATTGTTGAAATATGTGATCTCAAGAAGAAGAATTCAAACTCAAGAAAAGGAGGGAAAAGGAAAGAACTAGTTGTGAAGGAACTAGAAGGAGAGCTAGTTTATAAGGAACTAGAAGAAAATGAAGCTGTTGGATATCAACTAGACAAGCTAACTAAACCAAGTGAGGAAGCAAAGGAGGCATGGGCGCTGCAGGGAGAAGGTATGGGCACAGCATGGGAACAGCATGGGCGCAGCTGCACTGTTGGAGCTGCTCAACCACTCCATCATCACACCTCTTCTCTTCCTCTTCCTTAGATATTTTTTCCTTAGCTTATGCTTGTAAAGTCTATATATACTTGTGCATTGTATTGGTTGAATGTGAGTGAATAAGAAGAAAAATTCAGCAATCTCTCTCTCTCTTATTACGCCAATTCTCTTATCTTCATCCTTATCTCTCCCTAAACTTCTAAAATCAACATGGTATCAGAGCGGGTTCTTTATCCAACCACTTAAACTCTCTTCATAATCCCTTTAAGCTATCTTCAAAACCTTCTAATCTATAGCAATACATCTTACCAAGTTCTATTCACTCTGAGATTAATATCCTTGAGATCGGTTGATCTTCAAGTTGCGAAAGAGCTGGGATTGTGTATTACTACAAGAGAATGGAGGTGAATAGAGTAGCGATTTCTGTTGTTCTTAAAGGAGATAACTACCTTCTTTGGGCAAAAACAACTAAGACCATTCTAAGAGGTAGAGGACTTTGGAAGTTCATTGAACCTAAGGAAGAAGCCGAACCATACAATGACAAGGAAGAGCAAGAAGAGCAGTTCACTCTTTCACTTCTTCAAAGCTCACTAGAGCCATCTATCCTGGCGGCCTACTCATATGCGGATACCACCAAGGAGTTGTGGGATATACTCAAGGGAGTATATGGAAACATCTCAAATATATCAAGGATATTTGAGGTGAAGAGGGCGTTGAATGAGCTTCAACAAGGAGAGAAGCCATTCAAGGAAATGTTTGGGGAGTATAGAAGCTTGTGGGCCGAACTGGAGATCTTGAGGCCACAAACTATGGACCCCAAGGAGTTAGGAGAAAGGCGTGACCAAGATCAAGTGTTTGGGCTTCTCTTGGCGCTCAACGCATCCTACAAAGATCTTATCAAGCACATACTTAGATTTGAGAAGCTGCCAAGTCTAGCGGAAGTATGTGGCATGATTCAAAGAGAGGAAGGGTCAAGAGACCTATTTCGTGCACCAAGCGAGGCTGCACATCTTGCAAGGAAGAATCTTACATTCGACAAGAGGGTGTTGGAATGTGAGCATTGTAAAATGAAGGGACACACTAAGGAGAAGTGTTGGACACTTCATCCACACTTGAGGCCTAAGAGGCTAAAGGAGAATGGAAGTGGACCTAGAGCCTTCATGGGTGTGGCACAACCAGTTGAGGATACGGTCAAGAGGTCCGAATTCGAATCCCTCATCAAGAGCCTAGCCAAGCTCACTGAATCTGGTAAGGGCTTCCTCGGTTCTAAAAGCTCCATAAAAAAGGACAAAGTGATTGTGGATTCAGGGGCTTCTCATCACATGATTAAGGATCAAGACATGCTTAAAAATCTTGAGCCTTATCATGGGAATGTGCAAGTGGCAAATGGGAGTTCAGTTCCGATTGAAGGGATAGGGGAATTAGAACTTTTCAAAAAAGGAACAAAAGCCTTATACATGCCTAGTTTCTCATCTAATCTTCTATCAGTTCATAAAGCTACCAAGGATTTGGATTGTGTGGCATTGTTTGGGACTGACTTTGTTAAGTTTCAGGACCCTAAAACAAACAAAGTGCTCGGAGAAGGGAAAGTAGAGGATGGAGTATATCTTTTGCACACAAATAAACAAGCGGATGTGAAAGCGCTTGGAATGAAGGCGGATGTAGAAGTATCTAGTAGGAAGGAGATTGGAGATAGTCCACTATGGCATGAAAGGTTGGGACATCCAAGCTCTGCAGTTCTCAAAGTGGCCTTACCCAATCTCATTCAAGAAGAAGTAGTATGTGAAGCATGTGTACTAGGGAAACATTGTAGACAAGTGTTTCCTACTTCATCTACATTTTGTGATGAAGCTTTTGGCATTGTACACTCGGATGTATGGACCGCTCCTTGTAATTCAAGAGATCAATATAAGTATTTTGTTTCATTCATAGATGACTACTCAAAATACACATGGATTACTCTTCTACATACCAAAGATCAAGTTTATGAAGCATTCACCAACTTCATCAACTATGTGTCTACACAATTCAAAACAACAATCAAGATCTTAAGAAGTGATAATGGAGGAGAGTATATAAGCAAGCGGTTCAAGGAATTACTCAACAACCTTGGCACCATCCATCAAACATCTTGCGCCTATACTCCACAACAAAACGGAGTAGCTGAAAGAAAAAATAGACACCTAATGGAGGTAGCAAGGACCATCATGATTGCCAAGGGAGTACCTAAACTTCATTGGGGAGATGCCGTGATGACTTCAAACTACTTGATCAACCGTCTTCCAACCAAGAACCTGGATAATAAGTCACCATTTGAGGCATTGTACAACAAGAAACCAAGCCTACATCATCTCAAAACCTTTGGATGTAGCTGCTTTATGTTCACACCAGAAGGTAAAAAAAACAAGCTTGAACCTAGAAGCATGAAGTGTGTATTCATTGGATATTCACCAACACAAAAAGGATACAAGGTCTACAACCCGGAGACAAGACGAGTCTATGTATCAAGAGAGGTGAGGTTCAATGAAAAGGAGAGCTTCTATGGAGCTAAGAATCATGATACCCCTCAAGGTATGAGCTCACCATTTATGGAGTGGATACCGTTCTTTGAAGATTCAAGAACAAGAGATGATGTACATGAGGAGAATGACCCAACCTCAGATCATGAAGCCACGGATGAGGAAAGTGAACCTAATCCAGGTGTAGAAAGCATTGACATTGTCAAAGAAGAACCTGAGCCAACAGTACCTCTAAGAAGAAGTACAAGACAGAGGCGACAACGTGTTTACTATGGCTACAACAACTCTGCCATGCTCCAAGGAGAGTCTAGTGCGAGTAATCTTCCTTGTGTGATAAGAGAATGCCCTGAGCGTACGGCGAGCTTAGATCTCGATCCTATTGGCGACAGCACTCTCTTATCACAAGGGGGAGATAACACTCAAACTAGCACTGTTACATATCCCATTGAGCATTTTTGCTCGTTGGCATCCTTACCTATGGAGCATGAAGCTTTTCTTGGAAAAATCAGCAAGGAATCTATACCTAACTCATATGAAGAAGCGTGTGAGAGTGGAGTATGGGTAAAAGCCATGGAAGAGGAAATGAAGTCCATGGAAAGGAATCATACTTGGTACTTAACCGATTTACCAAGGGATAAGAAGCCAGTTGGGTGTAGATGGGTGTATACAATCAAATACACAAGTGATGGGAGGATAGAAAGATACAAGGCAAGGTTGGTAGCAAAAGGGTATACTCAAATCTATGGGGAGGATTATACCGAGACATTTGCTCCGGTTGCTAAGCTCCATTCCATCAGAATCCTAATCTCGGTGGCAGTGAACTTGAAGTGGGATCTATGGCAGATGGATGTCAAGAACGCCTTCTTGCAAGGGGATTTGGAAGAGGAAGTGTGTATGGATCCACCCCAAGGATATCATAAGGAAGGCAACAAAGTTTGTAGATTGAAGAAAGCAATCTATGGGCTAAAGCAATCTCCAAGGGCATGGTACCAAAGGCTAAGTGCTTGTCTTTTGGAGAAGGAGTTCATAAGATCGGAAACTGATCATACACTTTTCACAAGGAAAAGTAAAGGAGGAGTAGTGGTGGTCTTGATCTATGTTGATGATCTAATCATCACAGGAAGTGACAAAGATGGAGTAGATCGAATCAAGGAACTCTTGAAGGTTGCTTTTGATATAAAGGATCTAGGAGAGCTTAAATACTTCCTAGGGATTGAAATGACACGGTTTGAAGATGGGATGTTCATCTCCCAAAGGAAATATGTGCTGGATCTCTTGGAAGAAACCGGGAAGTTAGGATCCAAACCGGCCAAAACTCCAATAGAAGAAGGCTACCAAGATAGTCCTGAGGGGGAGCCATTGGAGAATATTAAAAGATACCAGAGGATGGTGGGCAAGCTCATCTATCTTACTATTACAAGGCCGGATATTTGCTTTGCAGTGAACCGTGTGAGTCAACATATGCAAAAACCAACTATGCAGCATTGGAACATGATTGAGAGGCTGCTAAGGTACTTAAAAAACATCCCTGGAAAAGGCATATGGATGAAGGCTAATGGAAACACAAAGGTTCAAGGATATTGTGATGCGGATTGGGCTGGAGATAAGCAAGATAGAAAGTCCACATCCGGTTTTTGTACCTTTGTGGGAGGTAATCTAGTCACTTGGAGAAGTAAGAAGCAGAAAGTTATAGCCTTATCAAGTGCTGAAGCCGAGTATAGGGCTATGAAGGAGGTGACAAAAGAATTGATATGGGTGAGGGCATTCCTAGAAGATCTTGGGATACTTGAGGCTGAGGAGATGATGTTGTATTGTGATAATCAAGCTGCAATACATATAGCATCCAATCCGGTATTCCATGAAAGGACCAAGCATATAGAAGTGGATTGTCACTTTGTGAGGGGAAAGATTCAAGAAGGAATCATCAAACCCGCATTCGTAGCAAGTGGGGAACAGCTAGCGGATATCTTCACCAAGGCAACATCCTCGATCATTGGGGATCACATATATGGCAAGATCGGTCTAAAGGATATTCACCGACCAATCTTGAGGGGGAGTGTTGAAATATGTGATCTCAAGAAGAAGAATTCAAACTCAAGAAAAGGAGGGAAAAGGAAAGAACTAGTTGTGAAGGAACTAGAAGGAGAGCTAGTTTATAAGGAACTAGAAGAAAAGGAAGCTGTTGGATATCAACTAGACAAGCTAACTAAACCAAGTGAGGAAGCAAAGGAGACATGGGCGCTGCAGGGAGAAGGTATGGGCACAGCATGGGAACAGCATGGGCGCAGCTGCACTATTGGAGCTGCTCAACCACTCCATCATCACACCTCTTCTCTTCCTCTTCCTTAGATATTTTTTCCTTAGCTTATGCTTGTAAAGTCTATATATACTTGTGCATTGTATTGGTTGAATGTGAGTGAATAAGAAGAAAAATTCAGCAATCTCTCTCTCTCTTATTACGCCAATTCTCTTATCTTCATCCTTATCTCTCCCTAAACTTCTAAAATCAACAACTATTCCTATAAATAATATAAATTCTCAGTAGAGTAAAACAGTTAACTTAAAACAAGCAAATAAATTATTCATGATTTATTAGATAATAAATTCGCACAACAAAAAAAAAACTAGCAATCTAACAGTTTCCGTAATTCAAAAATAATCAAATGTCAAAAAATATAAACAACCCTCCAGTTATGTCATCTTAACCCGCAACAGCAGTCTTACGAGCTTCATCTAAGACTTCTTTTCTTTTCTTTTACTTGCACCATTATAAAAATGTAACTAGTATTTAATAAATATTGTATAAGTGATCAACTTGTCTAAAAGATCAATAATGGACATGAGAGTATAAATCTTTTCTGACATAATTTTATGGTCTTTAGAAAATGCAACAGTCACCAAAAATCAATAAAACATTTTCAATAATAATTAAAATAAATTATTTTCAGTAACTGAATAACTTTTTCGAATGCAAAATAAAATTAATTAAATCAGAAAACTAATATTAATAAATTAAATAGCAGTGCAAAAATAAATAAATTCGGCTTGTGATCAAACAGGAAAATGGTCAAGCTTATGACACTTCTTAGGAAATCATATCATGAATGTAAATCAATTGAGATAATCGAATTAAGGATCAGTTCTTGAATTTAAACACAATGATAAAATAAACCAGTTGTCGATGTAACAATTAACTATGGGTAGAAATTAAGAAACCAAATTTATTTGTGAATCCTAAAGTCTAAACATGTAGTAGTCACAAGTTGATTTATTCACAAATTATCTAATCCAAATATTTTTCTAATTATTTGTTCACTCTATGTTATGTCCGGTTCTAAATTACGTTGTTGCGTCAATTTAATAAACTAAGATCTAGGTTACATGTGATCAATTTAGAACTAGCTTTAGTTGTAGCCTAGGTGAAGAACTAACAAATATGAATCGTAATCAATCAATCCACAATTCATTCCATGAAATCCCTTATGAGAATCCCTAAACCTAACAAGTGATCTACTTAGACATGACATATGATAACAGAAATATGAATAAAATAAATATCATAAATAAAACAATGTAATGGAAACAGTTGTTTGAAATCTTCTCTAAAAGATGAAGGAAAAGTAAGATCAGCCCTCAAACTCGTGGAACTCTAAAAATAGCGTCAAAGAGAGAGATAGAGAGAGTATGATATGTTAAAAAACCTAAAAACTCTAATTTATAACCTAAAACACGAACTGAGACCATTATGTAAATATCCAATACTTCTAGATAAAAATTGTAAATCTTCCAAATTGACTATGTACGCAAAAATGGTGTCGGTCGACACCATTGTATTAACTTCAGTTCTACGTGCAATCCTCTACAAAAACTTCACAATATCCATATAATCTTCAAATATATGTAAAACTGCAAAAGACTCAATAGAGTCTAAAAAATCAATAATAGACATATATCATGGCTTCAAAACATAAATACCATGATGTATATATCAATGAGCAAAGTCACAATCATGGCGTTGTTGAGAAAGTTCATACAACTTTTCAAACGTACAATGAAACAAAAGCCCTAAGCTGGTCCACAAGACGAGAAAGAAAGAGACTATAGACACTTATGTTGATATGTTTTGGGTTCTAAAGAAACAATTTATAAATTTTTGTATATATTGCGAGTGGATGCCGAGAAGCAAACACAATTTTTGGAAATGAAAATTTAAAACACCATTACAATGTTTACTCTTTAGCTTTTTCTTATATAAAATACTGTTTATAAGCTAATGCTATTCAACAATGAAATTGGTGAAGTTCAATGTCTTTAAAGACGTATTGGGTCTATGAGCAAGGTTACTATATACTCCTTGAGTTTTCCTTCACTACAATTGTATATATCATCGGACTTGGTGTATAGAACTTCCAGTAAACGTCCGAAATTGGCGGCTTGCTTAAGAACTCGACGTGGCAGACCGGTTGTCTTCAATAAATCTTTGTTAACGGTCTTATTGATATCTACAATCATTTTTTGACACTCTCGAGCAGCCTCTTCTTTGGTAACAACATATTGCTTCATATAATAGTTGATCGCATTTGCCGCAAACCCATTACTCATGTCATTCTTACAATACCAAAGGCTTAAGTTAGAAGTCTAATCAAAGCAAAGAAGAGAAAACAATTGAAAATAATGCAATATTTATTTACCTCATAGTCAGTTATATCGTCCATTAGACGACCCTTTGCAGCCAAAGATTTGATTAGTCTTGGTCTGGATCTTACCCAATCGTATGCTTCCTTTCCCACAGTTTCTCCCATTCCAACAAAAGAATACATCAACGTTGCATATGTTGTAAGTGCTATCCCACCAGTCTCCACATATTCCTCGAAGCTAGGAGCTTGAGTTCCTTGTGCCCATTTGACAAGATCAAGATTCGCTTTCACGAGTATCTTCAGCTGCTTATTCAAAAAATATAAGTATATATTGTTACAAGATTTATATACGTAAGTTGTGGTCAATATATCAATGTGTTTTAATCACCTCTTCTAACATCTCCTTTAAGTGGTAGGAACTTCCTTCAAACCTCACACCTCTTTCGATATCGTCGAAAACATCCAATGAAAGTTGAAAAACCATTCGCGTTATACCTTTTAGTTTGTAAACCTCATCAGAACTCCATCTACACAATGTTTGATGAATCTTTTTAATTTTGTTTCGCTAAAAAACTTTCAAAAACCCTTTCCATGAATAGCACATTCATAATGCTACATATATATTTTATACATATATTTATATTTCAGACCAAATGAAAAATATAATTTCTGTAGATAAATTTGAGAATGTATATGAGTATAATTACAGGATCGCATATGGTGGTTTTGTTTTTGTTTTTATGTTAACAGATTGTATATACTAGTTTAGCAAACAAATACAGAATATATCCACCAAACATCAACGAATAGTTTCTAAAATACAAGAAATAGAATGTTAGCATATGTACCTTTCCACACAATCTAGGAGTCTTGTAAGCTCAGGAATCGAGAAATGGTAGTCGCAAGCATCGTCTAAAATGGTAAGGAGGTAGTTAAATTTAGCAGCAATAACTCTCCCTCCTGAATATTGAGGTTCAAAATACATCATCAATCCTGCTAGCCACGACTCCACGATCCTTTCTCTAAATTTAGTTGGCATTTTAGATGTAAGGTCTAGCTCCATCCACCATCTTCAAAAAACGAACAAAAAGGAAAAAAAAATGATACTAGAGTTATAAAGTTCACTAGGATCGACAATGAATAATAAACTGTCTAGTTACTTGATAAATGTTTTTAGTTCTTTGATGTAATGAAGCTGTAGTGACTTGAAATTGAGCTTGGCTAATTTGAGTATCATCTTGTTGTGATCTTCTTCTTGTTCGTAGAATGTAATGTATTCTCTTACAACTAGTGCTTCCATATTCCAACGCTGAGGTAAATAAAGTGTCTTTCTTATAAGCCTTAAGATATGAGGTGGATTCGTCCCTCTTGCCAATAACAACTTCAAGTGTTCCGATGTGAACCTCAATGCTTTGTCCAATATATAATCTGTTGTTGTTCCGAAATGAGCAGCTTCGTACAAGCTTAGTATACCTTTTGCATCTCCCATAAGAGATTTCTTAAACTTCCCATCATCCTGTGTAAATCTCTTGAATACATCTACATAAATGCAGACGAGGAAGGGATCTATGCATTACTAATTAAGAAGATATTTGAAAGACTACAAATCAAAATTTCATTAACATGATGCAATATATACTTTGTTATAAAGATGACGACTTATTATCATTAACGAAATCTATGGCAAATTACGATGGGTTTTGCAATTAATTTATGACGAAATAAAAATCTAACAACATATATATCCATAAATTTATTACCATCGGCTTATGTCTAATAGCTAGGCTCGGCCCGGAGAACATGCCAACTAAGCCATTGTTAGGGCCAGCCAATATTTTTTGTAATATTAGGTCCACATTATTTTATTTTTTTTCAAATAAAATATCAAAATAGGCCACTAAATTTTTATTTTGGTTTTGTGCTACCATTTTTGTTGGACAGACGTGCTAATAGCCAAATATATATTGTAAATTATTTGGTTGTATTGCATAGACCTGTACATTTTTAAGTTATTTTCAAATGCATAGATAGAAAAAGAAACTAAGTTAACAAATTGTCTTACCAGATGACATATTGTGTCCATATGTTCTAAAAACACGGAACAGAATGGAGATTGTAGACAAATCCTTTTCATCAGTGCCAACTATATATTCTTTTCTTTGAAAGGCATGGTCTATGATATCATTGATCTCATTCTCAAAATGATATGCTAGACCAAGGCTAAGAAGCAATTGGATCAAAACCACTTTCTTCTTTAATGTCTCATCGTCACCTTGGGAAGATAGGAGCTCTCTAACTTCAGGCTTGAGTATGTCAATCTCTCTTGTAATAATATCTAGTTCCTATAGTTTAGACAGTAGATAAAAATTTAAAAAAAATAATGTAAACAATTACTTATAATATTTATTTTGCCGAAAATGCTATATAAATACGTGTATATACATATATACTTAAAAAATTTCATGTAATTTATTTACATTTAACTAAAATTCTCACCGAATCATTTATGGGAACAGAGAGGAAGTAACTAGTCCATTGAGAGTAAGACAATTTTGTGAATGCATCACTTTCATGACCGAAAAATGTTGGGACATCCATATTGGTTGAAGAGAGAGAGGTTTGAACGTAAGGAGCAGTGGGAAAACTTAAATATATATACTAAATGAAAAAACATATTTTACATATTTGATAAATAAATAAATAGATAACAAATATAATATTACAGAATATAATAATTTATGAATAAGAAAAATCTTTAAAAAATGTTCCGTATATTTTGTTAAATAACCGTTTTCACTTGTAAAGGAAACAATCATAATGCTTTAAGAACCTTAATTCAAATCATTAAAATAAAATAAAACTAGAAAAGAAGATGAAATGAGAGATATCGTGTTGTGATTCGATTTGATGGAGTGGAAATGGGAAGTATAAAAATATTTCCAACAGATACTTTGGTTGCTAATTTGTTGGAAGCAAAAACCAACCGTAAAATTCAATTTATCTCAAAACTAAGGGTGGAAAAGTGAAAATTTCTAATCTTCTAGTTTTCAAAAAGATTTTGAAAATTCATCGAAAATTGGAAGATATGTCGATTTGGATATATCAATAAACTTTTAAGTTTCGACAATCCTTTGAAAGTTCATCGAAAATTGGATGATATGTCGATTTCGATATATCAAATTTCTTACTTACAAAAAAATATATAAATAAATCTTCACAAGTTAGTTGAATTTTCTTTATGTTTTTTTAATTCATTGAAAAAATAGTATGAACTTCCCAAATAAAGTACTAGTATAGTCATTCAATGGGTTTTTACTGTAATACAAATATGCCACATCATTTTACATGTAACATAATTTAGTTGGTAAAGCTGTCCAAAAATACAATATGTTTTAATAAACACGTGCTTAAACACTAAACATAAGATAATGCATTGTGTAGTATTGGTCATGCTTAGTTTTTATAGTACACATCCACTAGTATTTTCACCTAATCTTCAAATGCAAGCTGAGTCTTTTGAAAATAATATGATACGCATATAGTAGGAAAGACATCAAAATCGCCTTCGAATATGTGAGCAATGCAAGGCCAAGCAGAGTCTTTTAAAAATATTAATTCAACACTCAAAAGACATGTTGAGATTCAATATAATTTAGCAAAACGTTAAACATTTTATAAATAGGAGCCTTCCTGGCATATACATGTAATCATATTTATAATATAAATGTGATTGTCGTATTACCCAAATTCAAATTCCACATAAAATATGTGGGACGATAAAGTTGGGACTATTTTGGTACTGTATTGGATTTAAAGTTAGGTGTTAAAAACTCAAATTCATCATAATCAGCATTAAGATTAACACCTAAACAGTTTAAATTTTTAAAAATTGGTTATATTATATGGATAGTTAGATTTAGCAAAATATATGATTATTAAACGGATTAAATTGTAATTAGATGAGTTATGAGCTATGAGGATAGACATATTTAATAAATTATTTAATATCTATTTTTATAAAAAATAATAAAATGATGTCATTTAAAAAACTTAAGACTACAAAACATTGATATTCTTCAGCTTTTTATAATTTAAAGTTTTTAATGATTTAGTTTTATAATTTTATTATGTTATATTATATTTTGTTAATACATATATGTCTATATTTATATATTTATTCTAAAATTACTTAAATCGTCTAAAATCGTTTATGCTCTGACTAGTCGTTCTAGATGTTAGGCGGAGGATTAACGCCCGTTTAGCGTCTACTGCTTTCTTGAACCTTGATCATAATATATAAAAATAAAAAATTTGTCTCTGTTATTACTAGATTTGAAGTTGGACTCGGGCCATCACATTTCTCGCTATGTAGACTGGGCCGTCACTGGTGTTAACCAGTCCGGATTCTGGTTTGAGTTTATTGGCAATTGAATGATTGATGTGCTATTTAACATGCCAATTTATATTACATATTGGTGAACGAGGAGAGTTTAAGTTTTGATTTTACTATTTGTTGACAAGATTTGAGCTGGAAATATTTATGGATGGTTGATCTATTGAAAAATTTCTTGTTGGGCCTACTATGTTTCCTCGTACCATATTAGTAATATGGGCTAAATTAACTTAAAAGATAGCTCAAGAGTTAAAAGTTATCATATACTTTATATACATGCCAAAAGTTTATCTCCTAACCAATGTGAGATATTTTTGTATAATAATAGGCCATCCAAATACCACAACAAGTTACATGTCATATGAGTTCCATACAGGAGAAACCATTTTGTAGAAAATTGCTTATTAGGTTAACCATTGTTTATGATGTCATATTAGGAATGTTGTATAACTCAACTCAAAAGCTAGCTCAAGAGTTAAAGATTACAACATCTTTAATAGATTTATCTTTCAACCAATATTAGGAATGTTTTATAATTCAATTCAAAATTTAGCTCAAGAGTTAATGATTGCAACGTCTTTTATAAATTTATCTTTCAACCAATGTAAAATATTTTTGAACTCTAAGAGCACATCCTCATTGAGGGTTTCTCATCCAGTTTCTCAGAATTAATAAAATTGAAAATAATAAAAACAGAAGAGAGATGAGAGAAACCGTCTTTTATATATACAAACTGAAGAACCTCTCTTTAACATATTCTGTCTACATGTCTTTTATTAATTGGTTAATATTTTTCTATTTAGCTTTTAATAATGTAATTAATTTATAATAAAATTATTATTATATATTGGAGAAATTTCATAGAATATATGACTGATGAATATGCTCTAATAGTTAGTTGATGAATTTTTTGAGTTACATAAGCAGATTCACGATAATTTGGTGGTTGTTACAACAAAGTACAAGATGTGCACTTTTGTGAGAAGATGTGTCAATTGGGCCATCTATGTCTATTTCGACCCGTCCAATATTATCCATATTTATTATGGACAAATCGTTGTTCATGTCCAATAAGGCTCAAGCTCATTTTAGTCTAATCCCATAAACATCTATGTCCAAGTGGGTTCTCTGTGGGTTCTATTACCTTTAGGTATTCTGATACCCGTATGGGGCCAGATCGGATTTTGGATCTTTCGGATTATAAATTTTCATACTCTTCGGGTATTAATAGTTTTTGGTTCAGATTCACTTTGGTTCAACGAGGGTCTTGTTCGGGTTCGGATACTTAAATATTAGAAGAAAAAATGAAATTTCCCATATATAATTAAAAACTTTAAGATATACGAGTTATTTTAGTTATTATGGTAAAAATAATTTATATTTTTGAATTTATAATTGTAATTTTGAATAATTAGATTATATACAATATACATATAATTAATATAAATATATATATATATATAATTAGATTTTGGGTATTTCAGGTACTTATTCGGTTTTCGCTTTGGTTGGAATTTAGATTCGATTTTTTGGATATTAAAATTTAAGACACGTTCGTATATTTTATTAGTTTAGGTTTGGTTCTATTTTCCAAATCGGGTTCAGATGGGTATTTCGGCCTAGGTTTCATTTATCTTTAGATTCGAATTTAAATTTTAACTGATCCAAATTTTTTTAATTTTGTGATTTTATAAAAGAAAATAAAATTAAAAAAGTTTTTCTCAAATTGATTTTTACTTAGAATTTTGGAGGACAATAGAAATCCAATGTTCACACTGTCCGGTCTATAATCTTCATAGACAAAACAAATCCAATACCATTTTGGTTAGCTCAAAAATAATCATTAAACATAAACATGTTATATATAGGTCATGATTGGTCTGAGTCGTATGCATCCACTTATATTTCTACCTAATCTTTGAATGCAAGCGGAGTGTTTTCAAAATGATAGGATAGGAAAGATATCAATGTCACATTTGCATTATTGTTGTCATTTTGTTGTGAGCAATGCAATCGGAGTCTTTTTAAAATATTTATTTATCAGTTCAAAACGTGTCGAGATTCAATTTCATAATAGTGATAGACGTAGATAAGATATCCCTTATTATTTTTGCCATTGATTTAAATTCATATAAAAACACACATACTTATAAAATCTATTTATGTAGGCACATCCATTTCCAACTACTCCATGAATGCACACGGAGTCTTTCAATAATTAAAAGATATGCATAGGGTAAATGAAGTCATCAAAGTCACCTTTAAATTATTTTTCTTACTTTGGTGCAAGAATGCAAAGTCTTTTAAAATTATTTCTTTAGCGCATAGATCTATAGAACATGTTGCAATTCTATTAAACAGATCATAAAGGTACATAAGCTTATACAAACTAATTAATTATTATTAGGGGACAAAAAACCTATCTACCTTTACTTCAAGTTGAACCAAACGATAAAATAAAGATGGATAGTAGTGTACTGTTTAGAATTAGCATTATTTGTAGGTTAAGTTTTTTTTTTCTTTTTGGTAACTTAAGATAGAAATGTTTACTTCATGGTATGTCAAATCTGAATCCGCAAATGCAACTCCCAACTCCCAACAGACGTGAGATTTTAGAAAATCCCCATTCAGAAGATTTTTATGTTTTTAGTCCGAATTTTGATTATATTAGGATCATGATTTCTTTTCTGTATTCAGAATTTTTTATTTTTGGATAATTTTTTTTAGGAATAAATAACCCACATGAATATTTTGGTATAGTTCGGGTTTCACTTGATATTATTTTAGGTTCTTAGATCATTTTTTGGCAATTTAAACTTTAGACATGGTATTTTCATATGGAAATAATGAATCTATTAAAAGCATCATAAACTTTGGTTGAATTCTTTAATCATTTCGTTTTGGGTTTTTCAACACCAGTAGTTGTTATCTTTATATTGAGCAAAAATCGTTGTATATTAAAATTAAAATTTTAATATTTTTTTACATAGAAAACTAGTGTCTTTATTATAGAAATATTATATTTTCGTTTTCATATTGTGTATATTTTAATAATGCTTTATAGGTCATTAATTTTTCTATTGATTGGTCATGGAATATCAATCTTTATTACAAAATACAACAAGGTCATGTATGAGAATTTATTTAGGAAATCATTTTAGTGAATGCAACAAATAATGGGAATACATTATGAACAATCCAGAATCAAATTACAAACATAAAGTTATTCCGCTGTTTAGTGTAATAACTATCTATACAATGAAAACTGCTTGCAAATAAACTCTCATATTAATAGAAATTCATGCATGCAAAGAGATCCTAATTCAATATGTTCATAACGTACAGTAACATCAATTGTCGTTGTCTAAGGAAAGTTTACTCATCTAGAAAAAATATAAGTTAATTCAAAAACACTTTTCGAGTCACGTTAAAATCAACTAAGCGCATAATCTAAATGGTTAAACTAGACTTAGCATGAATAGCATATGAGAAGAATGTTAAGAAGTGAGTAGAGAGATTTTTACAGTAAGTAAAGTTTGTTCATGCCTTTTTTACGGCCGAAACTCTTCGAAATTTTCTTCTCATTTTAGAAATACCTTCCGTAGACAAATTAATTATTTTTTTCTTTTAATCATACACAACAGAATTTTCATTTTTTTGTCTATAGTTGACCAAACCATTATACCGGCGGATGTTAGTCATCCTTAAACCTATAAACCATAGAATTAACCGGCTAAAATCTTTATATTACGTTAGTCAACTTACGCACGCAACGACGTATATATCAAATATTATTATCATGCTCTATTTTAGGCTATACAATTTTATAAGTAAGGGGTATATGCTTATTATGATGCAGTACTCACCCAAACTATGTTCAAGCAACTAGGAGTGCTATTAGTTAAACCTAAGTACTTTAAATTCGTTGCTAGTTCATGCGGGTAGGTACATGCATTAAGATAAAGTTTATAACAAAATAACGATCATACAAACTACGATATTGCCACCTAAACCTATAGATACTGCCATACATTCATTTTTCTAATTTATCCTTTAGTTCTGCCATGGATCTATCGGTTATTTGACTATCTGCTCGATCTCTGATGCATATCCTTTTAGCTTTGAAGTCTTTAGAACATGTAAAGCAATTCCAAATGTTCCTTCCACTCCATTTACTTGTATAACTGTAAAACTATATATAAACAAAGAAAAAAAAAAGCATAAAACCTATCCGAAACTCAATAAAACATAATTAAAAACATAAAGAATCAATGGATGAAAACCACTAAAACCATGACACATCATAGGACTAATAAGACATTAGACATACCGCCTGAGTGTTTCTTTTAGTTGAAAAAATGCAAGAGATTTTAATACTATTCTGAAGAGGTGTGCAACTTATATAAGGATGAAAATCAATACTAGCCTAGAATTTACACTCCATTGCATGTTCCTATCAGCCCTGGAATAATGTCAGCATATGGACCGCCAAGTTTTCCGGTAAAAGATTAGGTTATGGTTGGGGTTGACTGGTTCAACAAGATGCACATTTGTTATATTGTCACCAGAAGGATGATGCAAATAAGGTTGTTGGTTTGTACACCAAGGAGGAAACGGATTGCGTCTTCACTAGGTTCCAATGCCGTTGCTTATTATTGTGATTCAAAATTTATGAATTATTTTCTAAAATAAAATTCAGGCTACTTAGAGAATCTCCATTAGAAGTTATTAGATGGGGTTCTTTAAATTAAAAAAAAAACAGTAAATTAAAAGAAAAGTTAGAGAGATAGTGTGAAAACCAAATCTTATTTAAGCGTTTTAAGTAACAGTTCTAACTAATGAATAACCTCTACTTCCATTTATTTTATTTATATTGGGCAAATTTTCTTTTAGTTAAAATATTATTTTTTTAATGATAAGAGACAAAAAAAATTTAGATACGTTCCTAAAAATTCTGGTTTAGAATTTCTATTAAGAAACTTTCTTATACATGTTAAAATCTTATTGGCTCATTTATTATATAATAATTAAATAAAAATAAAAATAAAAATATATTAGAAATATTAGTTTAATAACATTAAGATGCCCACCAAGATTTAAGAAGGAAACTAACTAAACATGCTTTGGTTGCCAATGAAAGAGAATTATGGTTTTAGGTAAGCAATTCTTTATTCAATGTCAAAGTGATTTGAGAATTTCGTCTTCCTCTCATCATTGTTGTTCGAACTCAGAACCTTTAATATTATCCTCGGTTGGCTATATAAAATACGACAATTGACTAAAACAAATTAAAGTTTTTGACATTGTATTCTCGTGTGCATACTAAAATAAAAAGATTGGATCCTAAACCCTATAAATTACAAAGCAGATAGGAAGACGAAATGCTCAAATCACAATAATATTCATCATACTCCCAAAAATTTTAATTTAAATGGAAATGATATTAATCACTTTGTGCTTAACAACTGTCCTTGTACTTATCCTTCTCAAACCCATCCTAAAACAAACAGCCACAAAGAAGAACCTACCACCGTCTCCATGGCGACTTCCGGTGATCGGAAACCTCCACCAGCTATGCCTACATACTCACCGCTCCCTCCGTTCCCTCAGTCTCCAATATGGACCACTCATGCTCCTTCATTTCGGCCGCACGCCATTCTTGATAGTCTCCTCCGCCGACGTTGCTCATGACGTCATGAAGACAAACGATATTATTAGTGCCAACCGCCCAAAGACAAAAGTAGTTGATAAAATTCTGAGTGGTGGTAGAGATGTGGCTTTTGCACCTTACGGAGAGTATTGGAGACAAATGAAGGTAGTTGAAAGAACAGCTATAATCATTTTTTTATTTTTATTTTTCAAAACTGTCTTTCGTAGTTCTACAAACGTAAATTATATATCTTCAAACCTAGTGTCCATATTTTTATCATAACAGAAACAAAACAAAACTAGATGTAGCTCTAGTTTACCTTATAAAACGGTTTCACTAATGTTAAAATATAATTTATACACCCTTCGTTTCCCATTAAATGGTATTTAAGATCAAAATCTTTTTTTAATAAGTGTTGTATGTTTAATTTGAAAATTTTCTATATTACTCTTATTTCATACTCTTAATATTGAATGTTTTAAGGTTTTTTGTTCCATTTTTATTGGATATTTGCAAGTTTCCATGCAAAAAATAAATTGATTTAGTTATTGTGACTATTACTCCCTCCGTTTCTCAGAGACAGTTATTTTATAGTTGATTTTTTTTTTAATCTCAGTTTAGATATCCAACTTGGGGTTCTAAAAACCTCTATCCAAAGATAAAAATTGTTGAATTTAGGTCATTATTATGTTACTAGTCACTACTAATATATTAATTAAGGAAAAAAATATAATTGAAAATTTCTTAATTTGTATGAAAATTGTCATCAGTGCTTTTAGTTAAAATAAAATGGGAAAGAAGGAGTATTACCCAATAATATTAATTTAAAATAGAATTCAAGAAGCATAATAGAACACTTTGTTTAGTTTTTAAGTCGATCAAACTATATATATTGAAATGGATAAAAGTATTTACCAACTAAACATTTCGAATATGCATTGGATACAGAGTATATGCATGCAGAATCTACTCAACAACAAAATGGTTCGATCTTATGAGAAGATAAGAGCAGAAGAGATCAAACTAATGATTGAAAAGCTGGAAAAAGCTAGTTCTTCTTCTTCTCACTCACCAGTAAATCTAAGCCAACTCCTTATGACATTAACAAACGATATAATATGTAGAGTTGCCTTGGGAAGAAAATATTGCGGTAAGAAAGATGGAATTGATGTGGAGAACATAGTGAGGACATTCGCTGCGCTCTTAGGCGAATTCCCTTTAGGGGAATACATTCCTAGTTTGTCGTGGATCGATAGAATCCGTGGTATAGATCATAAAATGGAGGAAGTAGATAAAAGGTTTGATGAGTTTCTAGAAAGAGTAGTAAAAGAACATGAAGATGCAGATAAAGAGACCAGATCAGACTTGGTTGATAAGTTACTAATGATCCAAAGCGATAAGACAGGACAATTCGAGCTCGAAAAAAATGCCTTAAAACTTATCATATGGGTAAGAACAGCCATGAGTTTGTAAAATAGTTTTTATATAATGTTAACATTTACTTGTTTTTAAAAATCTCAGGATATGTTTTTAGCAGGAACGGCAACAACTTTGTCATTTCTTGAATGGACAATGACAGAACTTATGAGACATCCAAAGGCTATGAAGAAACTGCAAGATGAGATTCGTTCAAGTTCACAAGATGATTTATTTGTAACTGAGAGAGAAGCTGAGAAGATGAATTATTTACAAGCTGTTATTAAGGAGGCGTTACGGTTGCGTCCTCCGGCTCCATTATTAGTTCCACGAGTATTTAGTGAAGATGTCAAATTAAAGGGTTACAATATTCCTGCAGGCACACAGGTTATATATCTTTACGTTTCACTTATAACAGAATTTATCTTCATATACTACTAATAATTTATATGGACATATTAAACTAATATAACTAAAAGGACTACGTATGTTAATACTCATTTCATATTTTTTTAAATTATCAAATGCAAAAATATATATAAGATTTATATTTTTTACTAGGTAATGATGCAATATAGTTTTATATAAAAATTAATGTGAAAAGGTAATTCCTTAGTTTCATTTTGTATTTTTCAAGAATATCTTGCGACAAATATTGTATTTATAGCATTAACAAGAGAGAAATACATATTATGGCCATTTTTATTTGTAGAAATGACAAAACTATCATTGAAAACTCAGGTTATAATCAATGCTTGGGCAATCCAACGAGACACGACAACATGGGGGATAGATGCAGAAGAGTTTAGGCCAGAAAGGCATATAGACTCAGATTTGGATTTTCAAGGACATGATTTCAAATTCATTCCATTTGGTTCGGGGAAAAGAATATGTCCTGGAATAGGATTCACATCAGCATTAATCGGTGTGACATTGGCCAACATTTTGAAACGATTCAACCGGAGAATGAGTGTTGAACCACAAAGGGTTCAACATGATCTAACTGAAGCAACTGGTCTCGTGATTTTTCGAAAATTCCCTCTTATGGCTTTTCCAACATCTGCTTGATTTGCCATGTTAATATGTATCTCTTTGGATTGTTTATTGGATAAACATTGCAAATGTGTAAGTTTTAAATGATGTCGCGTGTTAAATATCCATATATATTTGTTTGGTATGATTAAGGTTTTCGAGATTTCAACTAAAATATGATAAAAATATGTGATACATTCAAAGATTTGAGAGAGAATTTGCGTAAAGTATGTTTTATGTACTTAAAGTAGATACACAAGTAAACTAGTAACAAAATATTTGACTGAATAAACCGAATGAATTATCCAATATTCTTCTGTAAGATGGGACAAATATGTTCAAGAGAGACCGTCTTGGAAGTGAGATGACGAAATTGAGCATGAAACATGGAATTTTTTTTAAGACAATAGCCACTTCAATCTAGGTTCAAATTTGTAAGTTCTTAAGTAAACCAAGTTCAAACTTTTCCCGAGCCAATGCTAGAACTCTTCACAAACTAGGATTATCTGCAGAAGCTATAGTGGACCCCACATGCAACTATATGTTTCAAACAATTTCATAAACCATTGTTTATATTCATAGAAGATATCCAATTTCACGATTTATCTTGTCTTGAAGCATAGCCAACGTTAAGCGAAACATTGTTTCTGTGTTTCAGAAGCTGCCAATAGGAGCTTAAGTGCTTAACGGTAGCTCTAGCAACCGGTTTGTTGTCCTTAGATGGTTAGAGCGAATGTTGTAAAACTCGTTAGGCGCTAGTCGGACGGCGAGGGTGGGTCTAGCGCCTAGAGGATTAATCGGGAAGTAAACGGAAATTAATCGGGAATTAATTTTACGTTATTTTAATATTTTAAAAATATATTTATCTATTATATTAAACTTTTAAATAATATTTTTTTTAAAAATTATAGTAAATACATGAAAATGTAGTATTAATAATTTATTTTATAATTTTTATTTATATTTTTAATATAATTTATTATAAAATCATAAACTCTCTATTTGTATAACAAAAACAAAATTTTTTATATCTGAAAATTTAAATTTAATTAGATTATAGATGATTAGGCGAAAAATAATTGGATTAGGCAGAAAATAATTGGATTAGGTGGGGATTAATCGGATTAGGCGGAGAGTAATTGGTTGATTGACTTTTCCGAGGGATTAGTTATTAATCGAGACGGTGAGGATGGGTTTAGCGACTAGGCATAGTGTAATCGGAGCTATACGAGAGATTTTAGAACATGGGTGAGAGCAATGCTTTCTTCAATCAAACGGTGACATACCAAATATTGGGCTTAGATTTGGGGTAGCCCATTGAAAAATATATGGACAAACTTGGGTTTTCAGCCCCTAAACTCAAAACTCCTATCGGATAAACTCAACTCTATAATTAAAATTTTTGATCGAAAATCCCTAATTTGACACAATTAAAACCATTTTCTAACTCTTTCACTTTTTTCTTGAAACTAGGGGTAACTACTCAATTTTTATGTTCGATCGATAACCTTTGTTCGAATATGAAGATGCAGAGATTTTTGGAACACAAATTATGGAGGTATAATTTGTTAACTACAGGTTGGTGTTCGTATTTGAATTTCTGGGTTTTAATTAATATTGGTATAAATAGATACAATCCATGTTTTAAAAATCGCTAGGCGTTAGTCGGGATGGGTCTACCGCCTAACCGATTAATCGGAGAGTAAACATAAATTAATTGAGGATTAATTTTGAGATGATTTTAATGTTTTTAAAATATACTAGAATCAAACCCACAATAATTATTAGTTATAAATAATTATGTTTGGTTACTTAGATAATAATATCTCATTAAAAAATTATTCCCAAATAGTGTTTGTATATAGATATTATAATACTTCTTTTTAATGGGAGAATAGATTCATCCATTATATTAATTTTTTAAATAATATTTTTTAGAAAAATATATAGTAAACACATGAAAACATCGTATTAAGACAAAGTTTATAATTATTATTTAAAATTTGGATAAAATTTACTATAGAACGCCAAAAACTCTCAATATAAATGACTGAATAAAAAATTGTTTTATACTTGGAATCTAAAAATAATTGAATTATGCATGATTAGACATAAATAATCGGATTAGACTTAGATTAATCAGATTACGCAGAAATTAATCGGAGGTATACCGAAATTTTTAGAACTTGGGATACAACTAGTGTAATCTTGTAATACTGATAGAACTAGTCCTATTATTAGGAAAAAAAAAACATTGCTGTCTATTTTGTATTTGAATTCGTAGTGCTTATTGTTAGCTTAAATTCTGTTGTTTTGGAATTTGTAATACAGTGAAACCTCTATAAATTAATATTCGATAAATTAATACCTCTCTAATTTAATATTTTGCATCGGTCCCAAATTGATATTTTGATTCAAATTTCACCTCTATAAATTAATAAACACGATACATTAATAATTGTTTTGTAAAATATATAGTTCTCAATATTATTAATTTATAGAGGTTTAATTGTAATAGTATTATTACTACAGGTAAGATTTTGTATTTGAGTTTGTTGTATTAGTATTATTCGTGTAAATGTAGTCTATAATCAAGATCTGATTTTGTCTTACCTACCTTCATCAAAATCAAAGAAAACCAATCAGAATCGAAATCATTCACTATCAAAATCAAATAAAATAAAATTTTACCCAAAATCAAAATAGATTGAGAATTAAAAAAAAAAAAAGAATTTCAGAGAAAAAGAGGCTGGGAATGAAGTTACAAAGAATGGAGGGAGCCCCAAAAATGAAGGAAATTCTATTTTTGGGTTGGGCGCCCAATGATTTGGGCGAGAATTTTGAATTTTCACATGTGGGTCGTGTTTTTCTCACGTGTGAGCCACCAATTTATAACACAGTTATACACAATATAGTAGTTATACCAAAGTTTCAAATAATTATACTTTCGTAGTTTTCCATTTTAACTAGTATTGTGGACCCTAAAAATTGTTTTTTTTTAAAGTTTGACAGTTGATTTAAGCCGATTAACATATAACTCTGAGAGTTTTATGCATTAATATGTTTAAAACTTTTATTTGGGTAAATTTGTTATACTAATTTGGTTAAGTATAAATGTATAATATAACACATGTGCAGAACAACTCATGGCTGGTGTTCACGAAAGAGCGGGCCTAGCGGGCAGAACCGCAACGGTCTTGCGGGTGAAGTGACCAGAGCCACAACGGTCCTGCGGGTAAATTGGGTGCCTACGAATATATCTGATTGGAATGAGTATAAGACTCACAAGTTTTCAGTGATAACACCAACAACTCCAAGTTCTTTGCTCATTCATCGATTGAAACTGTCTACCACAAATTAAAGAATCTGTTAGTGGGATTGTACGAAGCTCTTTCTAATAAGTGATAAATATTCTAACAGTTCAATCAAATGCAAATTTACAATCTTGAAATGGGATTTCGATCAGGATTCAAGAAACAATTTAAGAAGATTCATATGAACAATCTTCTCTCATATTAAAAAAGAAGTAATATAATATTTGTTTTCAAACACTATTTAGGAAAAATTTTAATGAAATATTATTATCTAAATAACCAAACACAATTATTCATATATGATAATTATATTAAATATTTAATTTCGAAAATATATAATTAAGATTTTTCTCTCTCTTCCTATTTATTTTTCAATTAAATAACTAAATCATATTAATTAATTGTAAATACTCATTCCTCCTCATTTTAATTTGATCATAAGTTAATAAAATTATATATACTTCGCATACTTTCATTAGAATGTTTTTAAATGGATATATATATATATATCAAAATGGACATGAATATGTCTGCCGGCATAAAAACAATATATACATAAAATTATTAAATCGCTAAAAAGTGAATATTGCGGGTAAATCCAAACGAATTACAGATTTTATTAGATTATGTTCGTGGATTAACGGACTGGTTTGTGGGTTACAAATACTAATAAAATTAATACATTGTATATTTATATAGAGAAATACTTTTCTATAGTTTTATAAATATAATATATGGTTATATAAAAATAAAGTATATTAATTATAATGTTTACTAGAAAATGTGATATTTAAAAGTTATTTAATTTCTAAATATTATTAATTTCAAAATTTATAAAGAAATTTAATATTAAATATATAAATATCAAGTTTGTAGTCCACTCAGTTAATCTATTAGATATAACGAGATATGGGTGGATAAAGTTTATTTAAGTATGAGTTTTACGTGATCCTATTTTAATTCAGAAAATAGTATATGATACGTAAAACTATCAATTGGGTTTTACATGTTTATTTTACCAGTCTAATTTTTTCCATAATAATTATAGACAAATTGATATTCATGTACTCATTTTGGTCTAAACTCATAAACGATAAAGTCTAAATAAGATATCCGCAAGTTTCACCATTTTCAAATCCAAATTTACAATTTAAATGGTTTGAAAAATTTCTAATTTCATGATTTTAGAAAAGAGAGTGAATATTTTATTTTTATTTTTCAAATCGATTTTGATCTATAATTTTGTAAACCAATAGAAACATAATGTCCATACTGTCGAATCCATAATTTACATAGATAAAACGGATCTAATACCATTTTGACCCGCTCAAAAGTGGGCTTTCCGTGGACTGCATAATAAGTTGGATATGGACGGAGAGTGGGATGCTCAACCCATTTTGACAATTCTAACGAATATGTACTGATCAGTTTGACAATTACATGTCTCACATTGGACAAAACTGGACTAATAATTTATAATCATATAATAAAATAATTATAATTACAAAATGAACACCAAAACTTTAAAATAAGAAAAATAAAATTGTTTAGTGATAATAAAATATATGATTTTATAAATATATTATAAACAATACGAAAATATATAGAATAAAAATATAAATAATAATAAAATAATAATTTTATATTTAAATAATTTATCCACTGTGTACCGTGGGTTAGATTCTATTAAACTTCAAAATTGAACAATCTTCTTAGACCGTCGCATTCAGTATAAGATTGCAATATAGGAGATTTGTCTTTCATAAAAAAAAAGAGTTTTCAGATGATGTCTAGACAAACATTTAGTCATTCTGTACATAATAATAGTTTTGCATTGTATCAAAACTTATGTAATGGCCTGTACTAGATCTCAAAGATTATCTCCCATCAGTGTATGTTAAAATCCCTCATTAGTTTAAATCAAAAAGTAGAATTTTAATTTAGCGTCCGACTATAGTTGTTTAAGTAGACAGCCAAATTATGATATGAGCTCATTCTCGCTCGTTAGTGAAGTGTCTTTACCTCCTGTTTAAGGTTAGGCATGTGTTTATAAATTTCTCTTTTGTTAATTCTATGATCTAATATAAGTTAAAATGTATTTTTAAAAGCTAATATTTAATATACATAAATAAAAATATAAGCTACTATCTTCTAAAATGAATATAAGAAAATATCAAACGATATATATGTGTTTGGGGTAAAAACATTTGATTCAATCGAGGAACTCCGGAAAATATGGGATCAAGTATCCCTTTGCTAAAAATCAGCTCGCTCTTATTGCTTGCCTTTTAGATTTTCTGTAGGTTTTTACTTTAATCTATCTCTATAGAAGTTAGAAAGTCTGATTTTCTTAGGATTTGATTGGTTAACCTGTAACTACCCACAAATGCTATGGTTACGGATGCAAGCATTTGTTACTAGTCACATAAATCGTTATATATCGCTCTAGACTGCTTGAAATCGTCAGAATTTTAAAAGTTCTTTCCAGCTAATGTTTGCGGTTGCGATTGGTTAAAAAAATATTTTCTAAAATATATTTATAAGTGGTAGATTACAAATTCTGTTATTTTCTGATTTTTTTTGAATTCTATAAATATAGGAACTGAAAATATATCTGATTAGATATTTAATGACTAAAATCAATTAAATAAAAACAACAAAGGAATAATAATATTAATAAATTATAAAAATAATTTAAATAAAAATGGAATATGGATATGTAATAATATTAATTAATACATATTTTAGGGGGTTTTATTTTTCTGTTAGTGTGGACTTTTTTACTAATTTTTAAGATACATATTAAGGGAAATAGTTTTAAAAAAATTATTATATTATTTATATTGAAAAGGAAAAACTCTATTTGGATTAGAGTTTTTAGATTATGTTCAAAATTTTATGATTGAGGGTACAAATGAGTTTTTAATATTATAAAAACATAAACCAATAAACCTTTCAAGAAAGGTATATATGGTCAAATTGAAGAAAAACATACTTTATTCCCAATTTCCCCTTGATTTTTAACTATTTAATAGTCTTTTTAAAATATCTGTTTTCTGAAAAATAAAAATTTAGTAGATCTTAACAAGCATAGTTGTGATTATGTACACGGGCAGATGTGTAGAGGTCTAGAGTTCAATTCTTCTCATTTTATTTTATTTTCCAGATTTTAATTCTTTCTTTTATACTCCTAATTTTTATATTTTTATTTTTGCTTTATTCAAATTTCTTTCAAGTTCTCCCCTAATTATGTAGAGTCCCTGTCTCAATCGGAGAGTACTGCAATGGTAAAGTTACATGCTATGTGATCAACATAGAAGAAGAAGAAGATCAACTTCTCTTAGGAGGACCATGGTTTTATCCTGTTCAAGCTACACATGTTGCGCAACACAACTCTTGTCTGATTATATGGAATCATAACATGATTCTATTGCAACCACAAGAATGATAAAACTAAACCATATCCAAGATCACAAGTTTTACTGTATTTTTAGCCTATGTGTTTTGCTTTTGCTACATTTCTCTTTTCCACGCACAAAATTTTTAAAAAACATACCTCAAATCAATTTATATGATGGCAAGACCAGTTTTTAGATAACCCAAGCAAGAGAAAGGCAGACACAAGATTCGGTCAACTTCTAGTGAAGTATTCATGAGGTTTCTCTTAATGTTGTCTCTGTGTCTTCCCTCTGACCTCATCCCTCTGCTTACAACTAGAGATACGTTACATAGCCATGGCACTTCACAAGCAAACACCATCCCGTTACTCTCATTCTCCATTAAACCCTCTTTATAAGCTTTACCGACTTTCCTCACATACTTCCCCGTTGTCACGCCTTCATTTGCTTTATCTATGTCTGACATGTCTGCATCAGAGTGGAGATTCACGACTAGAGTTCCATGCTCATGGTGAAGTCTTTCGCTTAAAGCTTTCATGAACATGGAATTGGATTCCCACAGACTATGGGGAAAGATGTCTGCTCCATCATAAGCATCCATGAAGATAATGTCATAAGTATTACTTTGGTTCTTGAGAAAGAATTCCTCAGCTTTTGATTCGTAGAGGAAGAGTCTCTCATGAATGCCTTGCCACATGACTTGGTCAATAATTTCAGGAGTTGGTAATGCACGTTTCCCGGTTCCTGCCATGACAGAGAATGCAGGGAAACCCATTGCTCGAACCGATTCTAAGATGACAAGCGGGTCGAGCTCAACTATGTCAATAACAGCACCTTGAAAACAAATCAATAACACCATTCACATCAATTAACATAATAATGCAGAAATGAAAGTTATAGAAAAGGATGTACATGAACAATGTAAGTTCATACCAAGAACATGTTTAGCTAAAAACAACGGTAAACTTCCTCCCCCGTGACCAACACATAATATACGCATTTGTTTCTTCCCAAAAGCTACACTCCTCATATCAAAATTAGAAGCTGCAAGAGAAGTCAATCCAACTGAAACCATGCTCTTCAGATCTGTCACCAACAACATGATTTCGCCTTAATAATAGTGCAGAGGACAACTATAAAACAACATCAAAGTCACCATTAATCTAAACCCTTCTATACATGAAAACACAGAACAAACACAAATATTTAAACATGCGTTTATATATAAGCTCTTAATCATCACTCCTTGAATCTAGTAAAACAATGATACAAAGACCAAATACGAACCACTGCAAAGTAACATTTAGCCTGAACCCTTTTATAAAATTGGAAACAGGAACTAATAACAAAACCTATTAGCACCATTCCTTAATCTAGTTCATCTTGTAAAGTCCATATATTTCCTTAAACTGAAGCATCTAAAGGCGTAAACTTAATTAAGAAAGCTCTACAATCGACAACAAGAAAGCATTATAAAGATACTTAAAAGAGTTGAACATCACATGAAACAGCCATAAAACAACGGCAAAGTCACCACTAACCTAAACCCTTTTATACATGGAAACACAAGACTAACACAAATGTTAAAACAATAAACAAGCGGTTAAACATAAGCCCTTAATCCTCATTCCTTAAATCTATTAAAACAATGATACAGAGACCAAATAAAAAAAAACGAAGTCACATATAACCTAAACCTTTCACAAAATTGGCACTAATAACAACTAAACCTATTAGCACCATTGCTTCATCTTAACAAATAGTCCACAAATTTCCCAAAACTGAACCATCTAAAGGCGTAAACTTAACCAAGAAAGCACTAAAATCAACAACAAGATAGCATTATAAAGATAGTTTTAAGAGAGTTGATCATCACATGGAACAGCAAGACAATGTGGCTGTTGCATATAGAAAACAGAACTCAATTCCAATTCTCTACAAGCAGCCATAACTTTCACAGTGCTTTGTCTCGTATCATCATTAAACCGAAGAGATCTCCATTGATATCCAAGTATCTTAAACCTCCCATTCTTCTTCTCATCTCCATCTCCATTACTTGACAATATCTCCATATACCTTTTCTCTAACCATCTCTCAGTTTCTCCCCATGAATCTCTACTCTACATCAAAATCAATCTCAGACATCAATAGATTGATTTCACAGTATAAAGTAAGAAGCTTTTTGTAGAGATTGATTTCACAGTATAAAGTAAGAAGCTTTTTTTTGTAGAGATTGATTTCACAGTATAAAGTAAGAAGCTTTATTATAGAGATTACTCACAGGATGTGAAGAAGGGTGAGCAACGACTGAAACGATGCCGTTTCCTTTAACGGAAGTGGACTGTGAAACTATGTAGCCGGAGTTATTAGGGTCCCACCATTCCGGTGAGTAAAACCAATCTCCTTCGTCTTTTATGATGTTACTTCCGGAGAAATGGCGTATACATGAGTTTATGCTGCTTAGGGTTTTTCTACGCCGTATTGTTAATGAGAAACGTTGAATTGGGTTCATTTGTGAAGACCCACGATCACGATCTCGAGATCGCCGGAAAAATAATTTTGGTTGATAAAGGTTTGGACTTTGGCGGCGGTATTTGGTTACTGTGGCGTAAACCCTTCTTTGAAATTTTTGTTTAATCAAAAGATTATTGTAAACGGTTCTATTCCATGTTCTGATTATCTCTGCCTAGTTTCGATTACGTGTAGTCACTAGATCAATATTATTTAAAATAACATAAAACTAATCCTTAATTAATCCATGTTTATTCCCCAATTAATCTTTTAAACGTTAGGTCCAACCTCACCGTCCCACTAGCACCTAGCGAATTTTAAAACATTGGTTCTATTTCATGACTGAGAGAATCATTTCATTTTTTTTGGGGAGCTCTAAGCACTTCATCCGAGTTAAACCGACCAATTGATTCTACTTGTCAGCGCTGTTATTTGGAAGTGGAATCAATTAATCATCTTCTTTTCCAATACCCACATGCCACATCAACTGGTTATCAAACACAATCTTCTAGGACTCATCGCTGGTTGCAACAAATTCATTAGAAAAAAAATATTTCTTACAAGATATGAAGCGATGGTTCCTAAAACAGTTAAACATCTACCTTTTGGATATGTTGGAAACCAAGTGATGTCTTAAAAAAAATGCCACAAAAAATATGCAAGAATGGCTTGTAATTCAACCACCACACACTTCTCTGCTCGCACCTATAACTATAACATCAACATCAACAAATAAAAAATGGCAGCATCCTCCAAAAGATTATGTCAAAGTTAATTGTGACGGGAGTTATAAGTTGATAAATGATATTAATAGTGCATGATGGATTATTAGAGATGAATTGAGTTTCTTTCGTTAAGCAGAGAGTTCTAGAGTTTTAGAATTTCATAAGTGACATCACCAATTTAAGCTCAAGCAATGATACTACTCCATGTGTTACTATGTAGAGGTTATAGAAAAGTAATCTTTAAATCTCTATATGATATTATCACTATTAAGTTGATAGATACATATTTGCACTTGGACGGATAAATTTTATAGTATAAGGTTTTCATTTGCTTCTCGATATTATAATATGGCAGATGATAAATTGGATAAAATAACATATTATCAAACTTATACTTCACAAATTTTCTTTTATCCTCTTACGTGTTTAAGAACTGCATTATTTAATAATTATATAAACTTTCTTTAAAGTTAATAAAATTTAGACGTTAAAAAGAAAAGAATTTCGAATTTCTTAAGTAATGAAGAAATTAAATTTTGATAGTTTTATACTTAAAATCCGCAAGTAGTATATAGAGATCAAAATTTGAGTTTTCCCTTTTTAAATGTTAAAAAATGTTTTTTCATAGACACCAAACTCCTAGGTCCTAGCATCTAAATGTAACCAAGCCTTGTAGTGCTTTTATAACAGCATTAACATTTTAGAACATAAACATTATATAATAGTATAATTTAATTAATATATATATGTTTAACTGATTGGTAAAGGTATAAATAATAAATATAAAATTTATAGTATATATATGTTTATATGTATTTTCTATTTTATTTTTAAAAAATAATTTAATAAATCATAAATTACAACATATTATTTAAATTATCGTAAGTATTTATTAAAAAATTTATTTTCAAATTTAACATTAAGATATATATATATATATATATATATATATATATGAGAGTGTAATTAATTGATAATTTTACATTTTATATAAATTATAATTTTTAATTATTTATAAACTCTAATGTTTAAGAAATAATCTATCGTAAGCCATTAGATAAAAAAACATTAAGTAAAACATTTAAAACTTCTAAATATGTACTCTCTTTGTATGCTATATTCACATTTGAAAAAGAAAAAAAAAATTCTTAATGCACTACCAATGAACTACAGACGCTTATAACGGATATATATATATACACTATGTATATTCTTCCGTAAGAACATGATGTGAAAAAGAATAATAGAGATATTTATATTTGATTGTGTATAAAGGTAAATATAAAATATATTTTCTACTTTTTAAAATAACTATACACGAGATAAAAGTAAATTTGAACTTCTCGGACAGTATGCAAAACTCGCTATCATAAGGCATGTTATAATTAAGGTCATTTAGTATAACTTTCTTAAACATACAAATTATTGTACATTTTGAGTAAACCCTCAGTCACTAATTATAAGGCGAATAAGTTGTCTATATGTTGGTTTATGTGATAAATAACATGTAATGCAAATGCATATTCATGTTTGAGAAACACACTAAAATCTTTCACTGTTGTAAAACCAACATTTTAATTATTAATAATCCTACAAATACAATTTAACCGAGTAGCTAAATCGTAAATTAAAAAACAAACCATTACACCACATATTTAAATAAGAACTGCTAAGAAGGGTTTTAAAGTATCTCATAGTTTTTCATTTGCAAATTGTCTCACATTTTTTTTGTTACTATCATTATTTTAAAGGTGAAAAAGTGCACTAAACATGTTATAAATTGAACACGTAACATGCCACATGTTACCAGAAAATATGCATGAGTGTAGGTTGGTTAAATTACGATTTTTGCTCTTAATTTCTGTTGAGGCAAATGTGGTTGTTGTGTCTTGTTACCAATTGTCTGTGTCAAATGTTTTGATTCTTCATGCACTTTTATTTGTTTAATGGATCAATATGATCGAAACCACTTCTTTTTTTGTTGCTATATTTTTTTACTTGTATAATATCTAATAAACTGGTAGACGAAAAAGGTTGAGTTTTCTGCTAAAAAACCATCTAACTTTTTAAAATTTGCACGTTCGTCATCAAACTATTGAACTCCAAAGTCACCCGCAATATAAGCACCCCATGTATCGTCGACGAGACATCGTTGATCGCTGTTAAAAACTAACAGTAATGTCAAAACGTCGTTTTGATTATAAACTACATGTTGTTTTTATTAGGCAAAACAACATGATTTTTGTATATTTTCAACAAAACAACATGATTTTTTTGATATTTTCATCAAAACAACATGATTTTAAAATATATAAAAAATCTTCTTCTTCTTCTTCCTACGCTTCTTCTGTCCTCTGTGTTTTTTGGCAAATTATACCTCCAGCGAAGGACAAAAAAGATGTTTATTTTTCAATTGAAGAACTATCTTACAAAGAGAATAACACTCTTAATGATTGGGAGAAGGAATTTGAAGATAAGAATCATGTTTTTGGCTGTTTAATCTCTTAGATTTCAAATCCTTCTCTCCTCTCTCTTCCTTTTCTCTTATATGGATGATGATGACAAGACTTGGTGATTCATCTGATGATTTTCTTATGAGTCTCAAGATATTGATGACAGTAAAAAACTTAGGAAGTCACATATAGGAGAGAAAGGTACATGAGCGATAAGGAGGAGAGGTTTAGAGGTGATACAATACACGCAACGGGTAAGGAAGACGAAAATGTTGAAAGAGTAAGCAAAGAACATGAGTACTTAAACAAGGGTCAAAGTCGTTGATGACCGATTGGCAAGAGATCATCCGATGGTGATAGAGATTTTGTTTTCATCTGTGTCTTGTTAAGTTTTTATGAATGTGTTTTATTGGTTAGTCAGAGTACTTAGTTTTTTTCTTTCAAACAACCTTTGAGATATTAAAAAAAAGAAAATGAATTGTTTATTTGGTATGGAATTGTTTTTACGATTGTCAAAAAAAAAGAAAAAAAATAGAAGAAGACAAGAGGAAACACAAGTATGAAGAACATATGAAGAAGAAGATTTTTTTAAAACAAACGACATCGTTTTAACAACATCGTTAGTTTTTAACAGCTATACACGCGGTGCTTATGGCTCTGATTGGTAATTTGATGTACATTTGATTTAAGTTGATGTATGTCCATAAATCAAGTATAACCCAAAAATGTCACCAATCATAAAGTTTTAGTAATTTTGAAGGTAAGTTTGAGTTATAAATGTAGTATCTTTGATTTATAATTTTGAGGTATATTATTTGTAAAATGGATAACACAAATGATAACTCAACATCATCAACAATACCATCATGTGGTAGAATGTGGTAGAGTGATATTATGATTTTGACTCTTTTTTTTTTCTTAATCACGTAAATCTACTACAACTTAAGTTTGATACTACATAATTTTTACTGCAACTTACATCAAATAATAATAAATACTGCAACTCAAATTTAATAATACATGTTACCAATCAGAACCTATATTGTGGATGATTTTGGAGTTCAATAGTTTAACTTGCACAGAAAATAGATGGATGGCGAACCTGCAAATTTTAAAAAGTTTGATGGTTTTTTAGCAGAAAACACAAAAAGTTATATGATAAATGAACAGCGTTTCCAGAGAAAGTAAAATTAAAATTAAAACTCTTACTTAAAAAAAACAAAACAAAATCAAAGCTACACCGATGTCCTTATAGCTTTTAACCACTGCGCCAGTAGTGCCATTCATATTAATGATAAGTGATAACTACAAAATTACAACTACAAAACATTTATTTTTAGTTTTAGCAAATTCTTATACTCAACCGCGTTTTAAGTTCCGAACAGAAACAAATAATGAACAAATAAATAAACTCGTGACAACACCCAAACTTCATCGGCAATGAGAAAATTGAATTAAATTAAGTTAAAGTTTGTTTCAGGGTCAACCAAATACGCCGAAACTCGGCAAAGAAACATCGACTTGATCCTTTAACCACCTCTTTTAAATTTATTTATTTATTTCTATTATTAACTTATTTATATATATTGCTTAAGATATTAGAACATAATTATTGTTAACATCTTATATAATTGTTAGATGTCCTTATTACAAGACTTTTGCTTTTGTTTGGTTATGTAAGAATCTGTTGAAAAAGAATTTCAACATCAAAGAACAAAAGAGAAGCTCTCAAAAGCTGGCAATGGCATTATCCTTTTCTTCCATCTCCATCTTCTCTTTGCGCGTTTTTCATTATTAGTATATACTAGTATTATTCTTATTATATTTACATGTCTAGTTATATATTTGTTTATTTATTTTTACATCAATCTCAAATTATTAGAGAAGAAAATATATCATGTTGAGTCAAATTATTTAAAATTATGGTTTAAAGAAAGCATCAATCAAATTTATACATAAACATGATACACTAAATTTAGCCAAATCTGTTACACTTTCCATAAATGTTTTTGTTTATGTATGTATATTTTAATGGAATATCATATGTGCTGGAAATGATTGGGAAATATGAAAAGTAAACAAAAAGAGGCCAAAAGACCTTTCGGTGAAGACATCTTTTTTTGCTTAAACTTCCCAATTTAAGTAATAATATAAATATATGCATACAAATAATCACATGCATTTCATTATAATATTAAAATCCTATCCGTAAGAAAAACAACTTTCAAAAAATGAAATACTAATTATATACTCATTTTCATATTAAATGTACATTTAAACTAGTTATTTTTGCAAAATACATGCTATTTATTGATTTGAATATAAAAATTTAGTATAAAATATGTTTTTATTTGGTTCTAAGAATTGTAGAAAACTACACGTATTTAAACACATATTTTATATTGGAATTTTGAAATATGTGAAATAGAGAATTATCATTTTCTGAAGATCAATTTTTTCAAAAAAAATATAGCTGTGAATGAGCTGTCTCTCTTTCATATATATTCTCACATGTCTCACCTCTCTCTCCTTCACACAACACAAATCTCCTTCTTCCTCATAACATATCTTACATAAATCCTTCATATTACCATTAATCTACATTTCCCATTTTACCCTTCCTTCTCCTTCGTATTCTCACCTCTTTGCCACTCCACCTCAGATGTCTTGTACAGTAAAATGAAGAAAACAATCCAAATCCTTATCTTCCTCTTCCTTCTCATCAATCTCTCTCACTCTCTCTCAATCTCTTCTCACGGCGGGGCTCTCACCGTTAACGAAGTACGTCACATTCAACGCCGTCAGTTACTCGATTTCGCCGAACGAACCGTTAAAGTCACCGTCGATCCTTCTCTAATCTTCGAGAATTCTAGATTACGAAATGCTTATATAGCTCTTCAAGCTTGGAAACAAGCTATACTCTCTGATCCTTTCAATTTCACAGAGAATTGGATCGGTTCAAATGTCTGTAGCTACACCGGCGTTTTCTGTTCTCCGGCGCTCGATGATCGGAAGATTCGTACAGTCGCCGGAATCGATCTTAATCACGCCGATATTGCTGGTTATTTACCTGAAGAGCTTGGTTTGTTATCAGATCTTGCTTTGTTTCATGTTAATTCAAACCGGTTTTGTGGTACTGTACCATACCAGTTTAATCAGCTTAAGCTTCTTTTTGAGCTTGATCTTAGTAATAACCGGTTAGCCGGGAAATTTCCGGGAGTTGTTTTGCAATTACCGTCGTTGAAGTTTTTAGATCTCCGGTTTAATGAATTTGAAGGAACTGTACCGAAAGAGTTGTTTAGTAAAGATCTAGACGCGATTTTTATTAACCATAACCGGTTTCGGTTTGAGTTACCGGAGAATTTTGGAGATTCACCGGTTTCGGTTATCGTTCTTGCTAATAACCGGTTTCATGGTTGTGTTCCTAAGAGTTTAGTTGAGATGAAGAATCTTAACGAGATTATCTTTATGAACAATGGGCTTAATTCTTGTTTACCGGCTGATATCGGACGGTTAAAGAACGTGACGGTGTTTGACGTCAGCTTTAATGAGTTAGTTGGGCCGTTACCGGAAAGTGTTGGTGAGATGGTTTCGGTGGAGCAGATTAATGTGGCACATAATAAGTTAACCGGAAAGATTCCGGTTAGTATTTGTCAGCTGCCGAAGCTTGAGAATTTCACTTATAGTTATAATTTCTTCACCGGAGAAGCTCCTGTGTGTCTTAGGTTGCCGGAGTTTGATGATCGGAGAAATTGTTTGCCGGGTAGACCTTCTCAGAGGTCTTCAGGGCAATGTAAAGCTTTTTTCTCTCTTCCACCGGTTAATTGTGAATCGTTTAGTTGTGGTCGTTCAGTGTCGCCTCGTCCTCCGGTGGTTAAGCCGTTACCACCGCCGTCTTTGCCATCTCCTCCACCTCCGTCGCCAATTTTTTCAACGCCTCCAACGATTTATTCTCCTCCACTTCCTCCGGTTTACCCTCCTCCACCGGTATATTCTCCTCCACCTCCACCACCGGTTTACTCTCCTCCTCCATCTCCTCCACCACCTCCGCCCCCGCCTGTTTACTCTCCACCACCTCCACCTTCGCCTATTTATTCTCCTCAGTTTCCACCGCCACCTCCACCACCGGTTTACTCTCCTCCTCTACCGCCGCCTTCGCCTATTTATTCTCCTCCATCTCCACCACCACCACCAGTCTACTCTCCTCCACCACCGCCAATATACTCTCCTCCGCCGCCTGCAGTATACTCTTCTCCACCATCTCCATCACCTCCAACACCAACTCCGGTCCACTCACCGCCCCAACCGCCACAGTTTTCTCCACCACCCCCTGTCACTTACTACTATAGCTCACCACCACCACCACATTACTCTCCGCCACCTCACTCACCTCCGCCACCACATTCACCTCCGCCACCAATGTATCCATATCTGTCTCGACCACCCCCACCAACGCTAGTTTACTCTCCACCACCTCCTTGTATAGAACCACCACCACCACCGCCACCGTGCATAGAGTTCTCACCTCCACCTCCACTGGTCGATCATTATAACTCTCCGTCACCACCGCCAGTCTATTACAGTTCACCGCCACCACCACCGGTTCATTACAGCTCACCACCACCACCATTGATTCACTACAATTCACCGCCACCACCGCCAGTCTATTATTACAGCTCACCGCCACCACCGCCAGTCTATCATTACAGCTCACCGCCACCACCACCGGTTCAGGAAAGCTCACCACCACCGTCACCTACAGTACACTACAGCTCTTCCCCGCCTCCACCTGGACTGGTTGTTCACCGCAGCCCACCACCACCACCGGTTAATTACCGCAGTCCCCCACCGCCATCTCCTGAATATGAAGGACCTCTACCACCAGTCATCGGAGTGTCATATGCATCACCTCCACCACCGCCGTTTTATTGATTCTTTTGAGTAAACACGAGACTGAAACGATGACGTGGCACGAAGCCCGAACAGAATGAAACGTGATACGACGTCGTTGGTAAATTCTTACACACAGAGCCCAGTAGCACACGCACAATCGAGATTAGAAGATTTATTTGGTGAAAAATAAACTAAAAAAAGAAGGTTGTTTGTAAAGAGGATGGCAGTAAAAAATTATATTTATGTTTTCTATTAATTTTATTTTTTTTCTGTTTTATTTTGTAGTATTGTTTGCATCAGGCTATATACATTTTTTTTGTTCATTACCAATTTTCTCGTTCTAGAAGTCCCATTTTCCAAATTAACACGTAAATGAACAATTATGCTTATATATGGAAATAAGATTTGGCTCCAAACTAAGTTTTGTTTGAATACAAAGTTGGAAACAGTTGCAAATGACACTGACTCGTCGAAGCCAGTTGGAGAAAAAGAGCAAATACGATTTCGTAATTTGCTCACAAAAGAAAGATGTCACAATTTCGAATCTACGCGGAAACAAGTGGGACCTGGATAACACATGGCCACATGGGAATGACAAATGTTGTTTTAATTTGAAAAAAATCCAATTTCAGGTAGTGACTGATAACGCTACTAACAACGTAGCAGTTGCAAGGATGCTTAAAGAGAAGAGACCAAACGTTTTTTTTGGAGTGGTTGTGCTGTTAACACCATGGATTTGATGCTTGAGGGAGTTTCTTAGTTGCCTTGGTTTGCTAAAGTGATCAATTAAGGTTCTCACCATCTTTATATATACTCATCATAAAACATTATCCATTATGAGATCCCATACAAAGAAGAGTGATATTGTGAGACCTGGATTCACGATTTGCAACGTGCTTCTTGACACTACAATGTTTATATGAGAAGAAAGCACAATTGGTCTCTATGTTTAATAGTGATGAGTGACTGGCATGAATGCAAGCATTCTAAGTGTCTAAAGGGAAATAATGCTTCTGATACTGTTATGAGTTATGCATTTTGGAGTAATGTTATGGTGATCTTGAAAGTATTGTTGTCTTATGGTAAATGTTCTACGACTTTATGGGGAAATGAAATCTTCTATGAGTTTTATTTATGGAGAGATGTTAGAACCTAAAAAGTCTATCAATTTAAGAAGCTTGAAGTAACTTGGAAATTAATTACCAGCCTATTTTCCAGATCATGGATGAGAAAATGAAAAGTAGGTTAGAATCTCCTTTGCATCTTGCTGCTTACTTCTTAAACCCTTTCTACTTCTACAAAGATCCCAATATTCAATATGAGTTGGAGATCTCAGATGGATTTGTTACTTGTGTTGAAACTTTTTATCATGGTGATTTTGAAAACAATATATCATCTTCATTATCACTGGATATGATCAATGACAAAAGATTTAGTTCACTAAATCTAACCTTAGAAATTCCAAGTGTTTCATTAATATCCTCAAATTTAAAATCTTTTATGTAGTTTTCACTGAAATTGTGCTTGCATATCCTTGGCAGTCCTTTGTTGCACGTACAAATTCTCAAAATTTACGTTCAAGATTGGCAATACACTCAAAATGTCATCATCTACATGTTTCAAAATCTCAAATTTACAATCTTTTAATTATTGATTTTAAAATCAAAATCTTCAAATAATCAAATGGACTAGTTACGTCGAGAGGAACAATGAATCCGAAAAAGTAATTTACTGTTTTTGTTTCATTGAGCTTTTCACATTCTTCATCACATCACACCCTTGATTTATTTTATACAATCATCAAATGTACAACATACCCATGAAAAATCTTTACAAGCATGCACATCATCAACAATACTTAGAATGAAAGTATCTATGAGTGTCATTTTGGTATCCATTCCATGAATCTTCTCTCAGATTTCTGCAAAACCTTTGTCGATTTCCTCTTTTAATGAGAGAACAGACACAGCTACACTCTCAGAGACTTCAACTACTTTCTCATGTCAATAATTCAAGTCAGTTTCATAAAGATATTTCCAACAAATCTTCTTCTTTTACATGGTTAGACACTCTCTCCAACTATCATCAACTGAATCAACCACACATATACCATCATTATTATCATTGGATATGATCAGCAACAAAAAAACTATCTCATCAGAGTCCAATTTCAAGTTGCTAGTAACACCCTCTGAATAATCAAATAATTTAACTTAAAATCAAATTCATATCAAATCCAAATATTAAAAATTAGTATGTTTACTAACTCTAACCTTAGAACTTCCAATTGCTTCATTAATATTATTAAATGAAAAATCTTTCATGTAATTTTCACTGAACTTGTGCTTGCACATCCTTAGAAACTTATTATGTACAGGTACGTATAGCTTCTCAACATTTTCGTCCAAGATGTGGAATTGAATTGACTCAAATGACATAATCTACACGTTTTTGTAGAAAGTACAATTTGCTGTTTTTGATTCATGGAGACTTTCAATTTTTTTATCACGCTCTTGATTCATTTTATACACTCATTGAATATATAATGACCCCATGAAAAATCCTCACAACCATGCAGATCATCAACACTATTTAGAATAAAAATATTTATGAGTTTCATTTTGGTATCTATTTCATCAATCTTTTCTTGGATTTTCGCAAAATCTTTGTCTATTACCTCATATAATAAGAGAATAGATGTAAATACACTTTCAGGTATTTAACCACTTTTCTGCTAAAATTTTGATTTTGTTATTTCCAACCAAAAATATATTTATACTTTTCCCGCCAAATTTTATTGTATAATATAAACTAATTATGTACTTTTATCAAAAAAAATTATTGTAGTTATTAAAAGTATATTTTTCAAATGATATAACTCATAATGGTATCTTTGCAAATGGCCAAAACGAGTTAATATAATGCATTGCAGTGTTTGTAGAAAACTAAGGTAATCACAAACTAACATTGATTTTATTTTAATTCTCAATCTTATTACAAGATATACAATATAAGTTTGGTAATCTGTTGAGAGCTAATCCATTGATTGTTCCTGCAAAAGGAAAGATCATTAGTCTTGAGAAGTCAATAAAGAAGAAGAGTCAAAGGAAACTAACAGTGATCAAAAGAAGCAAACGGTATTGGTAAAAAGAAGAAACGATAAAGAATCAGAGAAGAAATGTTAGTGGGCTGAGAGAGTCTTTATGGTTTGCTTAGGAGTTGGACTTCGACATGTGTTAGGCTCAAATGAGTTAGTTAAGGTTTAGCTAAAGTCTAATTGTGTCTTTAACAAGCTGTTAGGAGTTGTTGAGAGTAGTCAACACCTAGAGAATGTTGTCTAAATGTTTGCTTGTTGTCATAAAACTAGGAACATGGGTTGCTAGTAGAGTATAGTTTAAGTAGACTATAATTGAGTTTTAAAGTGTGATGAACTCTTATATAAGAGTATGTAATGTGTGATGGAAAAGCTATGAGAAACAATGTAGACAATTAACCAAATTCTCTCTAAGTTACTTCTTGTTTTACTTAAAACAAAAACTAAAAGAAACAAGAGAACTAGAGAGAAAGAGTGATCTAACCTCTAAGCCAAAGTAAGAGGTTAGAATTGCAACATGGTATCAGAGCTCTATTATCTTGGAACCTATTCAAGATAGAAAAGATGGAGACAGCCTGAAGAAAGAAGAAATATGAGGTTGAAGGAGGGAAAAAAGATCTGGCCGTAAGAAGAAAAATTTAAAAAAGAGGAGAAGAAAAGAAGAAGTAGAGGAGAAGAAGAACGTCATGGTGCTGGTCTATTGTTGGAGCCTTGTAAGCTGCAAAAGAAGGAGAAGGAAATGGTGAAGCCATAGAAAAAAAGAAGAAGAGCAAAGCTGAGACTAAGTTGGAGAAGAAGGGAAGGAAAGAGAAGGTGGTGACAAGAGAGAGCACCATCAAACCTTCACAAACTTATCCATAACTGTACCTTAAAGAAAAAGGGCTTTAGGTGCATTCAAGAAGATAGAGAAATCTTCTAAAAATAGCAATGAAGACAACAGTGTGGAGATAGTGTTGTTAGGAGAATTCTGTTCTTGTTCGACAAGTCTCAATGAAGCTCAAGGATGAAAAGGAAGCCTGCACAAGGAGAAATGTAAGGCTGAAAAGGACAGACTCAAGAAGAGGACTTGAACAAGTAAGAAAACACTAATATAAGCTTACTTACAACCTCCAAGATGATTGTAGGAAATAAAACTCTACAGAAAAGAGGAAGTAACAAAGGTGGCAACAATAGTGTTGAAAAGCCCCAATTCATGAATAAGGCTGAAAATCCGAGTGGATCAAAACCTGAAAATGGAGAGACCAAGGTTAGTTAAAACCGAGGTGGTAGTTAAGAGAATTAAACAGCCTAAGGCCAAGGAAGCTGAGGTGATGACTCAAGAAGAAGCTGAAGATGACTATGGTTAGAGAAAGCCGAGTTAATGGTGCAAGAGTAAAAAGATTCCACAGCTGAGCCGAAGTGATAATTCAATGAACTACATGGCACAACAAAAAAAAGGGGAAAGAAAGCTCACCCGAAGAGGGAGCAAATGCTGGTTGCAGATGCAACTGGTGGAGAAGAGAAGATGCTGGTGATCACAAGAGACACCAAGCAGTGAAGAAGAAGCTTATCTGAGTGAAAGGAAGCATAAGATGGTTAGAAAGTCAACCAAGAAAAGGAAGAAAGTGGAGGAAACAACCCAAAAAAAAAACAAAAAAACAATGGGATCAGTCAGATAAAAAACAAAAAACTCACCAAAGGAGGAGTGTGAGCAAACACTGGCTGGAGAAGAAGTCTGCAAGAAAAATGCAGGGAAACTCCAAGGAAAAGAAAGGGAAGAGCAAGAATCTGTACACAAATGATTCAGCTGCAAAATGGATGGAAACAACAAGTTTATCGAGAATCATTGGCTTAAGCTTTCAGCTCAACACAAAGATATGTCTAAAATGAAATCAGCAAAGATTCAGAAGTCAAATGTGCAAGCAACAAACATCAAGAGGTGACAGGAATCCTACTGATGAATGGTGAGGCTAAAGCCACGGATTTGAAGAATGGTAACAGAGATTCCGCTCAAATGCACATGAACAAGAAGAAAACTTTGAAACTAGCTGAGACTGGAGAAGGGGAAAATCAGAAATGGGGAGACTATTGTTCAAGAGGGAGGTATGAAATCGAAACCTGAAAGTTGTATGATGTCAGTCCGAAAAACCAAAGGAATAAAGGTTAAAATCCTAAAGTGGAATCACTGGAACAAATCAATGGATTAAGAGGGAGTGTTGAGAGCTAATCCATTGATTGTTCCTGCAAAAGTAAAGATCATTAGTCTTGAGAAGTCAACAAAGAAGAAGAGTCAAAGGGAATCAACAGTGATTAAAAGAAGCAGAAGGTATTGGCGAAAAGAAGAAACGATGAAGAATCAAAGAGTTAGTTAAGGTTTAGTTAAAGTCTAAGTGTGTCTTTAATAAGCTGTTAGGAGTTGTTGAGAATAGTCAACACCTAAATGATGTTGTCTAAATGTTTGCTTGTTTTCATAAAGCTAGAAGCATAAGTTGCTAGTAGAGTTTTAATGAGTCTAATTTAAGTAGATCATAATTGAGTTTCAAAGTGTGATGAACTCTTATATAAGAGTATATAATGTGTGATGGAAAAGCTACGAGAAACAATGTAGACAAATAACCAAATTCTCTTTAAGTTACTTAAACAAGAGTATTAGAAAGAAAGAGTGATCTAACCTCTAATCCAAAGTAAGAGGTTAGAATTGCAACATAATCCCAATGAATAAACCAAATATGCGAACTCTTGATTGTTAATTTGCATTTTCAATTTTTTTTAGCCTTTTCAATAAACTTTATTTGTTAAATGTAAACACCAAATATAAAGAGAGAAAATAAATTTCGTTTCTGAATACTCTACAAAAGTGTTTAACAACTAAATAATTTTTTTTTTCCAAAAAATCAAAAAAATTTGAAATGCAAATATATGTATACGATCCCATGTATATATCCTCGTTTGAAAGAATCGAGTACCTAAACAGATTTGGCAATTATAAGAATATGGACCAAATATGAAATATGGAGAACAAATGGCGTGAGTCACCACTCACCAGTCAAAAGCAAAGTGCAAAGAAGAACCACATTCCTTTGATATATCACTCTGTGAGGGTTGCGTTATAACATCGCAGAATAATAAATTGTGCCATAACTATCTATCACACCTTGTTACTGCCAAACGTCTACATCTAAATTAAAATCTTTCGTCTACATCTAAATTAAAATCTTTCTTTGGTTTTTGTGTTTTTTTGTTCATTTAATCGAAAAAGTCAAAACAGCATACAACACAAAATTTCATCAGGATTATATGGGTTTCCTTACTTTTACAAGTCTAATCTTGATCACTACTTCTTATGATTATTGACATGAAACTTTTACGTGTTTCGATTTTAGAATCTAAAGCCACCGGATTGAATAAAATTAATTCAAAGATGGTTCATATATGTGCTTCTATATCAACTTAATTTAAAAAAAATAAATATATAAATGATTTTTACTTGTTTTGTGTACTCTATGTTAGACGTTCTATTTCTTTTCTTCTAAGCCCGGGACCAATGGTTGAATAATATTCTATAGACTGTGAAATTTGGCCAAGATATTGGATTTGATTCTTTGCATGAATTCCATCTTGATACAGAATCAAAATTTAGAGAGGCAAGTCACAAGTCAATTAAAGTTCTTCCATTATAGAACTAATTAAAACTCTTGAAGAGCGAAGAAAACTGTCAAATAAAAATATAGAAGTTGTCTCTTCTTTAATTTCTGGATATCGAAGAATTGCAAAGACCAATAGAAAGATAGAAATTGTCTCTTCTTACCACAATTATTCTCTACAATAAAAACTAAAAACTAATTTTGTATTCCTATCAGGCTACCAACATATGTGATTTCAATATGAATGCGCAATTGTTCATAACTAACCACACAAATCTTGGAAACAAATAGTTAAAAGAAAGAAAGAAAAAAAAAAGATTTAGGATGTAGCTCTATGTCTGCCATCGCTGGTATTATATCTATCTATTTTATAATTTTAAACTAGAACATTCTTCTTCCATTTATTTGTTTGCATAAACGATTAAGTAGGTATTTTTTGTGTTTCTCACTTATGTATAGTTTATTTTGGACCGTTCCAAATTAGAAGCATCTCGTCCTTAAGACTTGAGAAGGGCTAACGTGGAAGCTAATGCATGGTTCAAACTTAAAGGTATAAGATGTTTTTTCCCTATAGACAACAGTAGGTTGTAACTAGGGATGTAAATTAGAGTTGAAAACCTGCGGGTTACCCTAAACCCGCACCGCTATGGAGCAGATTAGGGTTCATGTTTTGATTGTCCAAAAAAATGCAGGCATTGTGGGTTGACTCGTCATGGTCTATGGTCTTTGATGGACAAACCCACATGGGTTGCAGGTTGATCCGCAAACTAATGAAGTTACACGCTGAAAACAAAAAAGTAGTAGGAAATCCTTCTTCATATTAGTTTTATTTTATAAATTTTGAAAAATACATTTTGTTTTCTTTTGTCTTAACAAGTTGGAGGCGTTGACAATGTTTAAATCAATTTCATATTTGAATGTTTGAAAATTTATCGATTTAATTATGCATTTTATGATATTTATTACTATTTTCTTTTTGATTTCTAATAGATATAAGATACATTTATTTTATTATCGATAAATTTACAATGTAAAACTTTAATTTTTTTAGTTATTAATTTGATTTTAAATTCCGCGGACCAACCCGTTTAACCCGCGGTTATAATGCGGGACGGGTTAGGGTTATTAGTTTAGAACCCATGGGTTATAGCGGGTCAGCCTGCTAAAACCCGCAAATTAATTTAATCCGCAATGAAACGGGTTAAACGGGGCGAGTTAACCCGTTTTGACATCCGTAGTTGTAAAGTACAAAAGGCTCTCTTCCTCTAAATAATTGTATGTTTTTCATCACACTAATCAGCAAATAACATGTAAAATTTCTACTGCTAAAAGTTTTCAGATTTTCAGAAGAAAATATCAAATGTTAGTTCACATGAAGTTTTTTCTTCTTCTTCTTCTTCTTCTTCTTCTTCTTCTTA